>JAOVYW010000002.1:3677000-3708234 GCA_025775045.1 Hiodon tergisus
TCCCGCCCTCTCCCTCTCTCTCCCTCTCTCTCTCTCTCTCTCTCTCTCTCTCTCTCCCTCTCTCCCTCCCCCCTCTCTCTCTTGCCCTCCCTCCATTCCTGCCTTTCTTGAAAAGGGGTCACCTTGACCATCTGAACATGAGTGATGCTCTTTTTAAAAATTGCAACCTACATACCACAAAATGCAGCTGTTGCATTGCCCATTCAAACCACTACACTTTTGTGTTATATGAGCATGTCTGTTCCTAAATAAGTTATTTACCATCCCTGTCATAGTGTGTCTGGAAATTTGAATGGTCTGTGTTATAATTGTCATAGAAGTTCAACAAGCTGGGCACTTTTCACGTGTTTTTTCTGTAATGTCTTCAATGGACTTTACGAGGCATGCAATTTGCAAGCTGGTTCATTACAAAGAAAAAAATGGCTGACCTCATCAGGTGTGACACATTGTTGTAGTTTCATGGGTTATTAATCAACAGGTTACGCAACAGCCGTGAATATGGCAGCGAATGCTAAATATCCTTTGAATACTCTTCTTGAACTCAAAATAAAGATTTATAATGGATGCCGGTCTATTCATTCTAATTCAATGACATGACCTTCCACAAAACTGAATTTATGTAAGGCACATTGGGAGGGGAACCGTTTTTCCTCATTGACATTGGAGTGTGTTCTCATGAAATAACGCTGCTTTTCTCTCCCAGCCCATGTTTGTTCCTGTGCGTAAGCAGTTTTCTGTGGGAGAGAGTTGATTGTAGCAGGCAGCCAAGTCAAACTGTTCGTCTGTTGATCATCTCTACAGACAATGACCGTTCCTCAGCCACTAAAAGCAAGACCAGCGAGGACATCGTCCAGTCGTCCAGGTTCCCCTCTGCATACTCCCCGGACCATTGTCAGCACTCCGAGTCTAACTACTACCACTATTCCGGCTCGCCCAAAGGTACGAGTTTAGTCTTCTACCTGGGTGTGAAAGGGCTAAAAAGGCTAAAGTCCCTAGCTAAAAAGCCTAAAGTCCCTAGCTAAAAAGGCTTAAGTCCATCGCTAAAATGGCTAAAGTTCATTGCTAAAAAGGCTAAAGTCCCTAGCTAAAAAGGCTAAAGTCCCTAGCTAAAAAGGCTAACGTCCCTAGCTAAAAAGTTTAAAGTTCATCCATAAAAACGTTGGATTCCATCACTAAAATGGCTAAAGTCCATCACTAAACACGCTGAAGTCCATCCTTAAAAAGGCTAAAGTCCCTTGACTCTAGCTGGTGATATCATTTCATCATGCATTCAACAAGACCCTGCTACACCTGCTTCGCCCAGGCAGAGCTGGAAGCGCAGATGGTGATAAAAAAGTTGCTTTGTCAGCGCTTTTTGGGATTACATCTGTAAACATAACTAGCAAATTTTTTCGATGATGTGGTTTATCGGTCTGTTGGAGGTTTTCCGTCCTCTAGACTCTCAGAACAAATCTCAGGCAGAGAGGATAATGATGTATTCAGCTGATAAGGGTCCTTTGCGTGCAGGTACCAGGTATATCTCGTTTTTCATTAAAGAACTGTTCTTATTCATTCCCATGAATTTTACTGTTTACATAACCAAAACTCAAAGTCTGTTTCTCTCTCTCTCTCTCTCTCTCTCTCTCTCTCTCTCCCTCCCTCTCTCCCTCTCTCTCTCCCTCCCTCCCTCTCTCTCTCCCTCTCTCTCTCTCTCTCTCGCTCTGTCTCTCCCTCCCTCTCTCTCTCTCTCTCTCTCTCTCTCTCTCTCGCTCGCTCTCTCTGCAGCCTCACATGCTCCACTTCGAAGATTTTCATCGGGAGGAGAGGAGGATGGCTGGAGTCACAGTCTTCACAGAGTATGATGTTAACAACCTATTAAAACTGTTACTCTGTTTTCCACTCACTCTCTGTCTCCCACGACTTCCCTGACCCTTAGGCTAGCACCGGTAATGAAAGCTGTGTCTATGTGTAATAAGAGGTATATATAATAGTGGTATCCATTGGACAATCTGTATGCAGGGAGATACAGTTCATAGCTAGGGTCTTACAGACATTGCAAGCTGATTCTGGACACGCATGGCACTTGCTGTCAATATTAGGGCAAGTCACACCAGAAATTATAGTTCAGTGAAAAAGAACAGGCAGGGCAAAATCCCCTACATTTTGTGAAATTTTTAAAAGTCGGATAGAGATTTATTTATATCATTATTGGCCGGCTTTAGCATACATCTTAACCTTGCAATGACTGTGGAAAATGCGGTTTTCCACGAAGGAGACTTACACAATGTCAACATTCTCAGAGTCCCGATTGTGCATCTGACTGTGGTCGTTGTGGGAACACCCAGCCGCCGGTCAGGGTCATTGGTTTTATATCCATGCTCAGCTCACCATTTACCAGCCGCTCAAGCTTCAGCAAGGCAAAGCAAAGCTTCAATTAGCTCATTTAAAACAGTGACAGCGCGACATTCTCTCCGTGCCGTCCTGCGTGCACCGTAGGGGCAGCTATAGCCCTTCCTGTCTACCTCTCTCCCTACACTCGCACTCTCCTCTTTGTTGCAGATCCAGAGTGGGATTGGCAGGATGATCCTGAAGGAGGAGATGAAGGCCAGGTCTGGTTCCTATGACAATGACCCCTGGGCCAGCGCACGCAATTCCCGCAGTGGCAGCAAAGAGACACTCCACAGCATGGGCTACAACAACACTGTGAATGGATGTGAGAAAACCCTCGTTACAGACAGCGCTGTGGTTTACAGTACTGTCAATGGGGGGGAGTCATCCGTTTGCATTCCTCTGATTGGACTGGTGGCATCTTTCCTCTCACTTCAGCGAATTACGTGTGAGCAAAAGGTGTTGGGCTTTATGACTTTGATGTCATTAAGCAAAAGCTAGAAATGATGCTCTAAGATACCCTTATGTACAATCACATCAGCCCCCTTTTGCCATACTAAGGAGTAGTTGGGATCTGTGTTGGGATTTAGATCATGTGGTCTGTAGCCTTTTCTTCATTTCTTTACATTAAAAATATTCATATAACGTGTGTGCTAAGGTGTGCCACTGCTAGGAAACAAAAGATGCTGCTAAACTGGGCGTGGAGAGATTGGTAAGAATGGCGATCCAGGACTGCCAGGATACCTTGTGCAAGGCTTTATTGTTGTTGTATTTTATTTGGTTTCACCCAGAAGTCTTGGACTCTGGAGAATGCAATGTTCACGTTAATTGGCGCTGTAAAATTAAACAAGAGGATAATTTTTATGTGCGGGATAATCTAAAGTGTTTTAGCCATCTGCAGTCATTAAATCTTCACTCTACTACGAAACTGTATTTAGTGATATCAGTTTTGTTCCAATATGATTTGATGTTTCTAACAGTTGAAATTATATTGTAGTTTCATTTAAAACATTCTTAAAATATTTCAGTTTGACATCATCATGTGTTTATAAATAATATTGTTTGAAAGACCACACCTGATCCGAGCCGGTTGGAAAACTTAACTAGTGAATGTAATTCTTCATTCGGAGAGATGTATTACATTATGTATTTGCTCTGCAGCAATTCTACCCCTGGGCACTTAGCAGAAGCCTCCGTTAGTAGAAGATTCGAACCCGTTAGTTTACCGTTTTTTTTTACAGGATATGCTCTGATGGTCAATTGTTTCCTGTTGAGTGTTTCTTTTTTCTGTCCCTGAAACAGTACTTTACAGTCACTCTCAGATGGAGCATGGCTGGTGGGAGCTAATGGGAGCTTTGTATGTCCAGGGATATGTCATACCCCCAGCTGCGAACAGACAGAGGGGGCAGTGTGACTGTTTGGCCCCATCTCTGAGTCAGCTCTGGGCTTGGCACGCAGCTCGCGCTGTGGTTGTGCAAGCCGTTCCAGGGACACACCTCGCAGACAGCCCGAGGGATCCACACAGGCGATCCCGTATTAAAGCAAGAAAACATCATCGTATACAGTATATGTGTGAGAAAATCACACAGCAAAACCGCCACTGTTAAACACTGTGTGTGATTGTATATGAGTCCAATTTTAGACCATTTGAAAGCTGACCGTGTCGATGGGAAGCTGTCAGGGTCAGGGTTTGGGTTATTGGAAGGGTGATTGGATTCAGGAGCTCATTATGAGCCAAGCACATTGTACATTGGTTCTCAGGGCGGTCTTGTCTGAATGCTACCTACCCACGGCAGGAAAGTCTTGAAATGTTCACATTGGGTTCCGAAGGCATTGGCTAGAGAATGGCAATTGGTAGATGCTGTATAGATAGTACTGCACACCTCCCAGCACTGTCTCGACCGAAGCTAAGTTGTACCCCACTGGCTGCTGAAAACATCTGGCTGCAGATAATGCACTTTATATTGACCTGAGTGACTGAAAATGGAGCAAAAGCTTCAGTAACAAGACAGAACGTGTGGGCGTATGTGTCTGTGAGTGTGTGTGTCTGTGAGTGTGTGTGTCTGTGTCTGAGTGTGTGTTTCTGGGTCTGTGAGTGTGTGTTTCTGCGTCTGTGCGTGTGTGTCTGTGTCTGTGAGTGTGTGTGTCTGTGAATGTGTGTTTCTGTGTCTGAGTGTGTGTTTCTGGGTCTGTGAGTGTATGTATCTGTGAGTGTGTGTTTCTGTGTCTGTGAGTGTGTGTGTCTGTGTCTGTGAGTGTGTGTTTCTGGGTCTGTGAGTGTGTGTTTCTGTGTCTGTGAGTGTGTCTGTGTCTGCGCGTGTGTGTTTCAGTGAGTGTGTATGTCTGCGTCTGTGCGTGTGTATGTCAGTGAGTCTGTGTGTCTGTGAGTGTGTGTTTCTATGTCTGTGAGTGTGTGTTTCTATGTCTGTGAGTGTGTGTTTCTGGGTCTGTGAGTGTGTGTTTCTGTATCTGAGTGTGTGTGTCTGTGTCTGTGCGTGTGTGTCTGTGTCTGCGAGTGTGTGTCTCTGTGTCTGTGAGTGTGTGTGTCTGTGTGTGCGTGTGTACGTTTGCGTTTCTGTTCTACTTCCTGATTTGTGCTCCTCGTGTAGAGACATCCGTTTGCCGTGACCCCTCCTTCTCTTTCTGTCTCTATTCTCTTTTTTTCTTCCATCCTCCCATTCAGTCTTCTTCCCATCTTCCCCTCTCCCTCGCTTGTCTGACAGTGCAGCTGCTCTCCCTCGTCCTGTTTTATTTATGAAATGTAAAAGGTGGCATGATTTCCGGATTCTTTTATTAAAACCTCCCTTTGGATCGAAGGAAAGGGAGCGTGAATTGGGGCAATCAGAGCAACCGGAGACATGCAGACCACCAGTTAAGGACACATTCAGCCTAGAGCAGTGCACAGAGTAGCAGATGAAAAACCAACAAACAGATAAATGACAGATGTAGGATTTAAAGGTAGTTTGCGGTTTCCCTAGACAGAAGATAATGATAGATGGCTTCAATAGGTACAGAAGATTAATTGTATTTAAATAATAAATACACAAATAGACACAGTTAGACCATTTGATCTGGTACAGTGGAGACATTCAACACCCTCCCCAAGTACAATAAGCTATGTTACTGTCATTACTCATATTGGTATCCGGACACATCTGGAAATAAACACATCTGGAGGCATTTGAACAGCAGTTACTGTTGACCTTGGATGAAGGCGAGGCTGATGTCTGACTGAGGACTCGTCAGTCTAAGCACAGGCCGCCCACCTCCCATACTATGGGGGTGGCCATAGGCCACATACATGCCGTGCTGTGCAGAGGGAACATGGGTGGGCCTATTTGCCTTGTCCGAGTAATGGCTCCTGGGTGAGGAGACAGGGCTGGCCAAACTTAGCTGATGTTCACCAGGAGCTGCACCCAATCACCGAGGACTACATCCAAAAACACAATGGCCCAAATCTCGGAAATGATAGCATCCTTGACCTGCACCCTCTGGTGGTGACATCTAGACTATCAAATTTTTTATATGGACCGACATTACCATCAATAATAACATAATTCCCCAGTTGTCCTCAAAACACGCGACTCGGAAGTAAACTGAAAAGCAACTGAAAAGAAGGAATAAGTCCCATGCCCACTAAACAAAGCTTAGGTTTTGTCTGGGATAGACATCTCCTGGATAGACATCTTTTAGTCCTGTGACACCCTGCGAGTCTGCTGGCGTATCTGGAACTTAACGATGCGAGCGTTTGTTTGTCTGTTCGTCGCAGCATCCCTTACAGCTGCCTGCTTGTCTTTCTGGGTCCCGGGAGGGCGCGGCTGGCACGCATCTGCACCCACTTTGTTAAAGGATGTGGAATTCATGCTGTTAAACTTGTGACTCCTGATGAGTACTTGCTGTTGGGGTTTCATGCCTTTCTGTGTGCTTGTTTGTGTGTGCGTGCGTGCTGTATGTTTTCCGCCTGCAGTGTTTTCTCTGTCTCTCTCTCTCTCTCTATTAGCCCAATTTGTTGCTTTGATGTGCATTTTCCTGGGCTTTTTCCTGGAGTTCCATGTGCTTGTAAATTTGCTGGCTGCTTTTTAATGTATTTATTGGCCATCTCCACTGGATGTGCTCATAAGGCTGTAGCAGAGACCTGGGCATGTTAATCCCTACTCGTGCTGAGTGAGTCTGCTCTGCTCTACTCTGGTCATTACGGAAAGGGATGATTCTCCACCTTTAAACTCAGCAATGCAGACATGGAGTGTGGGCTGTTAGCCTTGCAAAAATATCACATTGGGCAGGATTCTTTGTTTTTTTTAGGTTCAATTTTTGTATTTGACCCTGTACATCATCTTTTGATAAAAGAAAATACATACAACATTTGTTGTAACAGTATTTATATCAATATAATATTTCTTGTATCAGAACTGCCTTCTTTTTAAATTTAACGCTCAATTCTATTGCGTAAGTTGGTAGTAAAGGTCAAATTTTTATCTAATTTTCAGCAGCAATTTTAAAGTCTAGCTAGCTAATGGATGGGCAACCTCATCTGTTAAGCTTTTGTCACCTTTTGTCCGCGTTTTTTGTGTAGAGTGGATGCGTTGTGTGATCCCAGTGATTCACAATGCACTGGATTCACTGGATTCTAACTTGGACATATATCCACCTCTATGAAGGATGGTCATTACCAGAGGAAAGGGGGGGGAATTGATCCGTGTAGTTGGGTGGAGAGGTGCACTTATTGGCTGAATGTGAGGTCGGTTTGACTGATGTCACCCTCTTGTCTTTCAGCTCCCAGATCCCACTACAGCGCTGACAGCGGTGAGTGACTTGGGATGTCCTTGTCGACAAGGAGACCAGGGTCGTGTGTAATGCTGGTGCATTTTGTTGTGGGAAAGGCAGAAATTGCACTTTATTATTTTGTTATTCTCTTTCTCTGGTATTTCGCTTTGTAATGTGTGGTGCAAAAATGATGGCCCTAAAATATTTCTTACGATAGATGGTTGTTGTCACTGTTCTCTAGCATACACGTAATCAAAACCATCAGACAAGCACATAGAGGTTAGTGACTGACTCTTGCCCAGTTAAAATTGAACCTTTATTATCTAGTCAGTGTCAGTCAATTCGTCTATGTATTATACAAAGGGGAATGTGCAGGCGATGCTGCACATTCAAACTGTCAGTGGAATTTTCTGGCTTCTGCTCTTTGCAAGACGTCAGAAGACAGTAAATATTGCCGCCATAGAGCGCAGTTGTGTTTTAGCGCCCTCTTCTGGGTTTATGGATAACGACGACCTCTTGTGGAGTCGTCCATGCTAAGGAGCCAATTTAAAAATTTACACACAGTGAACAAGAACCTGAAGAGGTAGGCAATTACGACACAGTGGGAATCTCTGTTTGTCAGTGGCATCTTTTTAATTGAAATTATGGCTTTTCCAGACTCCTTCATCTCTAAATCGGCTTCCTTGCCGGGGTACGGCAGAAACGGACTGCACAGGGTGAGGCTGTTTAAGAGGCAACATAAGATCTCTTCAGGTCTAATTAGGAAATTTAAAAGCTTAGAATTCAATGCCAAGGATCAAGGCTGTCATTTAATTATGATATTTATCTATCTTATAATTTATGTATCTTATAATATTACTCTTAGTTTAATAACTGCAGAAAAAGAAAAAAAACTGTATTGCTGATTTATGCTTTGCTTCTTTGTTTTTCAGCCACAAAGTGCCGATTACTTCCAGTATGACAGTGGAAATGCAGTAAACTGGGGAATTAGAGGTAGGCAGTGCCGCTGCTTGTCTTTAGGCTTGCAGATTACCAACGCTGTGCAATAAAAAGAGCAATTTAAAGTACATTTGAAGAATGGCAATCAGGTGATGAACAGACAAGAGTATCCCAGATATATAAAACCATTGTAAAAGAACTATCTGAGTTCACAACAAACAAAGTGAACTAGAGACAGGATTAAAATCGTGTTGGGTTGTAAACTGTCAATATTCTGTAAAGCATGTGGTAATCCCATTTTTCATGTTCTGTGTTTGTTTTTGCATAGAATACAAGGTAAGTGTTTTCAGTGTGAAAGCAGACGGATGGCCAAAGTGCCCCTGAGGTGGGAGGTGTGCTGAATCACATGTAAGACTGGAGCCCTGAATCTCTGAAGTGAGAAAGTTAAGTCTGTGAGATGGATGGCACACTCCCCTGCTCCCCTGTGTAGAGACCCAGTAACTACCAAACACGAGACATACACATTTAAGCACACTACTGAGCTTATTTTAAACAGTTCCATAGTGATTAATTGTTTTGTTCACTCAACTTAATTAACCTAAAATGGACCCATTTGTTCCTTGCTACAGATTTATCCATATGAAACTCTTATAGTGACCACTAGGGGGCGGAATAGGCCGCCCAAGGATGTGGACAGGGCCAGGTTAGAGGTGAGTAGTCTTCAATTCATTTGGGACAGCATCTAAGATGTCTATGGTGTATATAGGTTTGGGTTTACCGACCACTGCAGCAATGTATTATAATTGCATTTGATATCGGATAGCAAACCTTCACTGTGCACAAATTAAGAAAGTATTCCTGTGAAAATAAGACATGTGGCTATATATTTTCCACCTCTCTTTGTGTCTGGCTTTCAGCGTCACTTGTCACCTGAGGAGTTCTACCAGGTCTTTGGGATGACCATGGCGGAGTTCGATCGACTGGCACTGTGGAAGAGGAATGAGCTAAAGAAGCAAGCCAGACTGTTTTAACACTACATGGCAGGGAGAAAACCAAACTGAACTGACATCAACACAAGTTCCTGGTCAGGGTAAAACAGGACTGGCTTTTGAGGGAGACAGAACATTGTAAACAGGCAGCAGACAGAATTTCAACACAGATTTAATGACACTCATTTCGCAGTCGCTTTAAGTTCTGTTTTGCTTATTTTATTTTTATTTTTATTCAAGTTGGTGACATCTGAAGACTGTTGTTGCTCTCAACCACACTCATCTGTTGCACTGATGGTGACTAGGTTTGGAGAGAGTTTGGATCCTGCCCTATGTTTAGTTATAACTAATACAACTATAGTTATAATAGAATGACAAGGGTGTTCATATCAAATCAGTCACTATATCAGAATTTTGAGTGAGTATGCAGTATCAGTCATCAATACATTGGGCCATATTCTATGTCTACACTCACGGTTCCATTTTTTTAAACATTTGAACATAGAAGCCTTCATTCTCACAACGATCATATATTTTTTAGATAAAACTATATATACATATTTGACATACAAGTGTGGGTGCAGAAAAGGCTTGATAACAGGTTTACATAGGCTATTAAAGCAATAAAACAAAGGGTCGAAACGAGAGTAAGTATATTTCAGATTAAAGTCGTGTGTCACAAAAGCAATGTTGGAATGCATAACTGACCTAGTCAGTTTTATAATACGGAATCTTTTAATCCTTGGTGTGCAAAATGTGTGGTATATGCATTTAGAAATTCAAACCAAAGTGACATTAACAATTTGTAATACAAAAGAAACTTTGTAAGCTTGTATCAAAACTGCCCAATGCCCAATTTGGTAAATAAAATAACTTTGTTTCCTCTATGTCCCCTGCAAACAAAGCTGACTATAGCTCCTGTGAATGTATTCTTAGCTAAGAGATAGACTGTCTAGAAAATAATAATAACATAGTAACATTAAATTCAGAAATGTGGAGGTTCTTACAGTTTTGTACATTTTATATTGCATTTCTTGTGAGGCTTTCTTTTAACTGAACTTAGAAGAACAGAGCCCATGAGGTATTTCATAGTGGATGTAATGTTTACAGAAAGATATGTTGTGTTCCAGTCTCGGTAGAGAGGTGGATTTTATTTTCTATTTAATTTGTTTTACAGACCCCGGCTTTTGGGAGGATACTTTACTGTGCAGTGATAACATTAACATGTTTAATGCTTGGGTTACATATTTGCATCAAACATGGAGAATTCGAACAATTTTTTCCTGGCCTTTTTTTTTTGGATTGTTTATTTCTTTTTCTTATTTTATAAATTACGGCATAATTATATTCAATATTGCTTTGTATTACCTCATTAAACACCACTGACTTACTGATATGTAATGAAACTAAGAATGCACGTGATCATTAAGTGGTTTTAATGAATCTGACTTTTAGCTTAAATATAGGCCTACTGTAGGTCTACTAGTAATCCATTAAATATTATGTCCATTGGGCAAGACTGTTTATCTAAAGAAAAAGATTAAGCTAAGCTAATTCTGTTATTCATTCATTACCACCTCCAGTTAAGAATTAGGCCTACAGGTCACCCACAATCTGCCATATTTGGGCGCCAACAGTGCATTGCGCCTTCTGTGTTGTAGATGAGCTAACATTATGGATTGGTCCTGTGCTTACAGGTAAAATTGTGGAAGTAGTTCAACTCTTTACTATATAACTCAGTAATTAAATGCATTAATAATGGAGGATTCAACGAAAATGAACAAAGAACGGTATTTTTAAACTGTACTATTTTTTTCTTTTGTAACTGTATACAACAGACTAGCTACACTTTATTTATCTGTCAGTACTGTACCAACAAATTATGTATATCTTATATTTAAATAAAATGATGTTTCCATGTGTTTGATTTTCTTGTTTCTCGGATTTGATGCTGAATATAGTAACGTTTTCAGAGTATTTATTACTATTGTTATTATGTATTACTACCAAATACTACTAAAAATAATTACTAATTAAAATTAATTACTACAAATTAAAAATCTACAGATGAATGAAAGGCATTTCCCACGACCATCCCAATCTTTTTAAAGCCTACCATAGCCCAGCATTAGGACCCAGCAAATGCAGAGGAAATCGGCGCCTCTGTGTTACTTCATTCAGAATCTGAGACTGTATCGACTGTAGCTGTCATTTACGTGGGACTACGGAGTGTCATGCGCTGTTGGCCAAAATTCAGAACGTTTTTCATCTAAGGAACGATTCGTTTAAGGAACGATCCATCACGAGTTGATGGAAACTGGGAACTGTAAGTAACCTGTCAAGCATTTTCGGATGTAAAATTTTCTGAAATGGAAAAGTTCGCAGATTATAGTCTATTCGCTTATATAGGAATCGATGTTCAAAGAATTGCACCATGCTTCAGATAGATAAACTAGTAGCCTAATTTATAAGAAAAGCATAATTTGGCGCTGTAACATCTCATATTACTGTCATTGCATTTGCACCCTGTCAATAATAAGTCTTGTAACAGTTAATTATAATAACAATTATATTGATATTGTACGAGTATGAGTCTAGCTAATTGCACTTCAGGTGCACGTAAGCACATACATGATGCATGCACGCTTTCTTACGCTTTTGTTATGGTTATGATTATATCTGGAATATTTGTAAAATTACGGAATTGTAAACCGTAGTAAACTCGACATAAATCAATTCTGGAGCTCCACGTCTTAAAGATGCACCTCGATTGAATGACATTCCGATGGTTAATACCATTCGTGCAGCAGAGTCTGGAACAAAGTAAACTTTGTTTTTTGGTTTTTTACTTGAATTGTTTACTTAATAACTAGACCTTATTTATTTTAATTGATCGTTTAATTTGTGTGGAAGAAATTTAAAGACAAATAAGTTCAGGGACAAATTGTGCCTTCCGTTGAATTTAATGTTTTAAAGCAGTTTACGTTAACAGGTCTTCAGACTGCGTGGTTGCTCGCATTACACGGGGATATCGTTGTTCGTACTCGCTGCTAACACTAAGCGAGGATTCTCACATGGATTCGGTTCTCGCCTTAACTTTATTTCAGTTTACCACCCCCTTCAGCTATTTGTGCTTGCAGCTGTTTCTCCTTCAAATCTACTGTTACACTGTTGCAATATTTGTCTTTATTCCATGTGACCTCCGTAGTTCACAACAGGATACTTAAATAAAACCCCTCGAATTTATGCCTAGTTTATCCCAGCTTTGAAGTTTATTAAGTATAGCCAGGAAGAAATAACACACCTGGAAAGTAAGCATACCGTGTGTGGGATAGAGGCTCTGAGGTTTACAGCCAGAGTTTGTTTTCAATTGCTCTTGTGCTTGATAGCTTGGATTTGATCTCCACTTTTCACTTCTGTTTATAATAAGTAAAGTCTGACTTTATAAGGTACTGAGTTCTACCAAGGCCCCCAAAGTGAGAGGTTTATAGGTTTAAGATCTCCTGGTAGTCCTACTATTTGGGTAGGTTGCTGTCTTGGCATAGTGCTCTGTTTAGGAATGGTTGTGTGGTGGATGTTTTATTTGAACTCTGGCAGCGGTGACTGCCAGTGGGTTTTTTCTATGTATTTTCCCTTCCTCATGCAGCTTCCAGAGACAATAAGATGTTTCCTTTTTAAAAACAAGCAGGGTCACTGATGATTCCCTGTGTCTAAGTGCGTGTGTGCGTGTGTGTGTGCACATGCGTGTGTGTGCACCTGTGTGTGTGCGTGTGCGTGTGTGTGCGTGTGTGTGCGTGTGTTTGTTTGATGGCCCCATCTTATCAAAGGCTTGCACAAATTATTATCCCTGAAACCAGATCTCTCTGACCTGCCAGCAAAGCCAGTAAAACAAATATGAGAAGGACAATAAATGTGGGGATTAAAATCGAGATAAAGAAAGTTATTTTTTATGAAGATGTCCCATTGGTTGATATTCCATCTTCTGAGGGATTAATTTCACAGGTATCACCGAACATCATCTATCATGCTGACTGAACTGAGGAGCTCAGAAATTGTAGCTAAATTCATAGCTCTTCTAATCCTTATCATGAATTCAAACTAGTGGCCCAGTTTGGCTGGTAGACACATTAAATATGTGCTAATGCAAAAGGTTTACAGTTGCCTTGCTTCTTAACAGCAGAAAAGATCAGATTGGAATGGAAAAATGAAAAGCAAACTTTCGTTAAATCCTTCACCACTCCAACTCTATGCTGTCAATGTTAAGCTTGGGTCAATATTAACCCATAATCTTTTTCTGGAGGGAAAACAAGACCACTGCCTGGAGACCGGTGATGTTAGTCCCAGCCTACCTCGGGGTTGTCTTGCTGTGGACAGTCCATGTTGGATAGAGTGCAAAACTAACCCTAACCCTGTTGACCAGGCATTAAAGGTAATGAAGGATCTGTATCCTGCCTCTGCCCCACCCCCCCACCCCCTTGGGAAACAGGTGAAGAGTTGGTCGCTGCCCGGTTTACGGCCCAAGTGAAAACTTCCTTTCCGTTCCTATCCTGGAGGATCATTCTGGCAGATTCCTCACGCTCCATTCCGTTTGCACAAATACCAGGAAAAAAACACCAGTCACACACATCCCTGGGGATCCTGTCTGTTATTCTCTGTGGTTTTTACCCTCGGTTTCTGCTATTTATGTGTGTGTGTTTGTTTGTTCCTGTGCACGTGTGCGTGTTATTTTTGGTCACTGTTGTTTCCTTGGGTTCCTGTTTGATTAATTTAGCGGAGGTAATTGCTATTTCAAGTTAATTGCTAAGTTGAACGTCTTTGTTGCAGCAACAGACTTGGCAGACAAAATGAAGTCAAACAGTTCACATGCCACTGTGTCACAGGCTATATGTTATAGGCTCTGGGTCTTTGTTGCTTGTGTTCGTTGGCTGTTTGTTACATTCTAACCAAACAGACTTCTGTAGAGCTAGCACATCTTCAGATGGCGGTTACTGGTTAACGGCGTAAACTCATTGTGCAGCACTGACAACTTGGTTTGGCTGGATCAAAGGGCCCCTGATGGAGTCTTTTTTAGAAACCTGTATCACTGAGGGAAGCTTGTCCCCTTCCTCTGACAATCCGGTTTTGTTTCCACTTCCCCTGTGTTGCAGGAAAACCACATTTCCTTCCTTTAACCACTCAGTGAGTAGATAGCTCTGGTTCAGGGTTAGCGTTGGAAGTTTAGGAACAATTGCTTATTATGCTATATTTCCTGCAGCAAGGGAAATAGTGCAAAAGCTAAATTTGTATTGAATAAAGAAAGCTGTCCTCTTCCCTAAGCTAATTTTGTGTACCTGTTTGTATGTAGGTTATACGTCCCTTCAGAGGCAGATCGTATTTGTGTTACTATCTATGAAATGAACTGAACTGAGCCATGTTTATCCTCTCCCTTTGAGATTGCTTTAAGCATATGGAAGAACTTAACAAGAAAGAACATTGTTCTTTTGTGTTGTAAGTCAATGGGATTGGAATCTAAATGTATGCAACAAACTAATGTCTCATGAATTTACGCTGTAAGTGTCCTGCATATTTTTGATTGTGCTGTCAACAGACAGTTGTCTGCTTGGGTTAAACGTTCATATATTTGCATGTGGAGGCCTGCCCCGACAGTGAAGTTCTATGAATGAACACCTCCGCTGGTGGTAACTGGCCCCTTGTAATTTAAACACGAAAGTGCATTAACAGGCTGGTTGTTACGGCGACTGCAATCGGTCAGTCCGCCCGGATGAACGGTGTTGAATGGTGACAGGGGAGCAGTGCTTATCCTCACGCTTGTTTGGCTCTGTCGCAGCAGAGTGACAGTGGCTCAAACAGCGCCGGGGCTGTTTATTTAAACAGGCCCGACAGTGTCAGACTGCGTTTATCACCGGGAAATTGCTCTGGTTCAGTCCTGCATCACGTTACAGTTTTCACTCCTACCCTCTCTGCCGATGGGGCCTTTTAAAAATCAATGAAGTACGAAACATGATGGGAGCCAGAGAGGGGGATGGAATAGTAGTTTGCTTCGCGGTCAGTAGTTTTCCTGTGGTGTTTCCTGACAATATGGACGCTCCTATAACTGTTAAGTCATGCTGAAAATATTTACTTGCATTACTAACAATACACCCATGCCCATTAACAGCCCATTAAGAGTTATATGGTGTCGTCTACCTAACTCCTGGGGTAGAGCAGCAATGCTGAGCTTAGAGCAAGCAAATCTTTTTGCTTTAAGTTCAATGCCTCGACCTTACAGCTGCTCTGTGCAGGTAAGAGCCCCACGAAAGAACCTCACTCAAACAGAGGGAAATCTTAACTTACCCGGTATGATAATCTTGATGCTCAGATGAGATGGACGCTCAGATCAGGCTTCTGCCTCCTTGTCGCTGTGCTTGTTTGAACACACACAGGTCCAGGGAGGGCAGTGACAGTTTCGTATCATGGTCTGGCCGGAGGACATTTGTGCATTCATACAGGCAAGCTGTTCGGGCAGTCACAGAACCTGATTTTAGAGAGATACAAAGAGTGTTTTGTGCCATCGCTGTGTTTCGAAGGGTGTGCAGCACAGACAACCGACATAATTACTTGTTTTGTAGAGCTGTTTCTTTTCATAGAGACGGGATACTGTTTGATTTGATTTTGCATTACCTTGTTTGAGTATCAGGCCTATTTATGCATTTAGTTTTCATCTGAATTAGTTTCAGCTGAGTTCAGAGGTTAATATATTTCCTTCTTGATTGTCTGATAGATCTGATGAGGTCAGAGGTCAGGACTTCGGCGTAGGGAATCTCCCCTCAGCCCATCTATGGTGAACAGGCACTATCTATAAATATCCAGAGTGAAACAGACAAAGCCACTACTCTTTCACTGTCCACAATGCCAGCAGATTCTGCACAGGCTTGACAGTGTGTTCAGCACACTGGAATTCATCTCTGCTTAGCAAGAAGAAGAAAAAAAAGAGAGACAACGAAAAAATCAAGAGCTTCTCTGATACATAGCTGCCTGGTGAAATCATAGGGATTTTAAGATTGACGATATGAATAACGATGGCGGGCCTGAAGTGAGCCTTTGTATTGAAGTGTTTGAGTCACTCTGTTAACGCCAGTCTAGGTCAAAGTCCCTAGTTATCAGACCTGTAGACTGGCTACAGTAGGGCCAGAACCCACAGTGGCCTGTAAGCGAATGAGCATGTGCTGCACTACGCCGCTCGGTGTGAAAAAAAAGAAGCTACATTCTAGCGTGAATGTAGCCTACATCTCACTGAAATATGAATGGTTTCGACTCGGTGTGATAAATGAAATAGGAGATCCGGCAAATTTCCCACGAACCCCCCGCTTCAAAAAGACTTTGCAGACCCTCCCTACGTCATTCCTACATGCGTTATTATCGCCCGAGTCAAAGTGGAAGACCGGGGGTGGGCTTTGCAGGAACATCAAAGCGTTCCGCTCCCCGTGGCTCACCACTCGCCTTCAAAGCCAGTTAATCTCTAAACAGGTGAGTGGTAGTGCGGGGACCATAACTCTCCCCAGGAAGGACCCGCCGATCTAGTGGAGGGCCCTCGTAAGAACCTGGTCCCGCTGGGTGTAAGACACTAACCAGGAAACAAGCACACCCAACCTTCAGCAACCTCCTCATTAGGGGAGCTGGGTTAATTAGCGAGAGCAGGAAATGGATATCACTCCTCAGGAGTGAATAAAATAATATGTGCTGTGAAATCTTGACTGGGGAAGAAAAGGGAGAGAAAAATAAATAAAACGTGTTCTGTTGAGTAGTTTCGATCAGGTCTGCAGCTCGTGTCCCGTATTGCTGAGGTCGACAATAAATCGAAGTAAACAAAGCCTGTTTACTTTTTGCCTGTGATGTACAGGCAACATCCTAGGACTCTATGAAGGAGTAGTCCTCCACTGGCTATGTGTGTATGTGAACGTTTAGTCAAATTTCCGTCAGCTTTCCCACATACATATATGAATATAACTGAGGTCTCACAACTGCGCTGCATCATCAGAACCTGGAAGGTCTTCACAGAGAAACTAACAAGCTTTTCCACAGACTCGCCCTATTCCTCCTCTCTAAGGCTCCTGCCGTAGAGCCTGTAATTGCGTGTTGGGAAGACAGAGGAAAGGGAAGGGTGAGACAGTGTTTTTTTCTACCTTTAACTCCGCATGTTACACATTACAGCTGCCTCAAAGCAGGCAGAGGAAGTCCAGTTTAGGTCATTGCTCCGTATGATAAGCTTGTCCTCTGTGTCGTAGTTATTGTTGTCAACTTCCTTTCGATGACCGGGGAATGTGCTGATGGTGGCGCTGCCCCTTATAAATGTTTGACTGTGGAAATAATGTCAGGGTATTCTAACCATAAATTTAAAAAAAGTATTTTTAACCATAAAAGACTAACATGAGTGAATATGACTGCACTTATTTTTTGGTTTAGGCTTTCAACATAGGTTATCATAACCCTGAGAGCAAACCTGCCAAATATGGAGATGAATTACTTTTTTTACGCATTGGGCTGTCTTGCCTGAGATGTGGGGCAACATTGACCTTTGGAGAGATGTTAATGTGAAGACAGAAGAAAAGGTCCCCCCTCTCCCAGCACTGACCTGAAAGAGAAACATGTACACAAGGCGGAGACTTGGTCTATCTAGAGCAGTCACATGTGGGTCACAGTGGCTGTTCTAACGAAAACACGTGTGCAGCTCTGTACATGTTATTAGGATAGGAAAATATTGCTTGATCAAACGCTGATTGATAATGCATTTTTGATCTATTGCACAGGCACATGTCCTATTATGAGTAGAGCACTTAAGCCTTGACTGTTGACTGCTCTGTGATGCAGCTGAATCCTGACCTAAGACCTAAGGCATAAACAGCCACAGTCATTGCTTGTAACTATATGATCTGTGCCCTCCAGGCAGGATGCGGTCAGGCATGAATTTGGCCACTGGATTGACCCCATATTTTAGGATACCTAGCAAATCGACGGAGAAACTGAAAAATCAAGTAGGCCATTTGTTGGATATGCTATATCAACTAAGACATTAATAATGGCACTCCAGCTGTTTTTGCCGGTCCAAGGTTTAAGTGTGGAGCATGGTCAGTGACCGGAGGGGGTGGGAGGGGTCAGGAGTTGGGGTGACATGGCAGAATGGAACAGGAAGCAGAAGGTCGAGTGTGATATAAATTGTCTGGCTACACAGGAAGCCACAGCTGCACAGAGTATTATTTTACCCACAATGCCTCCGAACTGGTAGGTTGCACTGCCCTTCAGTATATTTTTCTACGCTTAATTGTGGAATGTGCTTGGGTGTGTGTGTATGTGTGTATTGGTTTGTTGTTTTGTTGTTTTCTATTGTCTTACAATTTTTTTCTGTAGATATAATTGTTCTGATTCTACCTGAATGATTTATTTTTGGTTATTTGGTTAAATCTGCTTAAATATGCAGTTGTGGCTATTTTATCACGCATTTTTGTTAAAGTAAAGTAAAAAAAAAGAGATTGTCATCATATTGTTTTTTTTATTTACTTTTACCAAAAACATTCATCCCCATTCGGTCTTGACAAAGCTGCTGTATTTAGTAAGCTGTGGGTCAGCAGATGTCTTGTCTTCACTAACACACTTCCATCGAGTACTCTACGGACACATGCCGGACCATGGAGTCAGGAATATTCAATTTCGCATGGTTTGTTTTGAATCTCGGGGGCACTTTTTGTGTGAGAGAATATGTGCGGTCACACGCTTCCCAAGATCTTTGTTCTACCACAAGCTGATAAGAACCTGACGGTGCCCAGGAGGAGAGATGGCAGCAAAGTATTTCAGACTGTCTGGAGAACAACATCAGGGTGAGATTAGACAGTGTCTTCTGCCCTCGCCCTGTCTGATACCTGGATATGACTCTTAGGTAATGTTGCAACAATGTCAACAAGTGACTCCTGCATGATGTGTTCTTCCATCTTCCAAAGCCTAATACTTGGATGGTATAGACTCTGGAGAGAGAAAGTTTTTGACACAAATAGGATTATGCTGAGAACTTCACTTCAAGACGTCCCAATGGCTATAAATATTCGTGGCAAACTTTGATATGGTTAGGCGCCGCGCAACCCCACCCTCTCACATTTGTGCGTCAGTGTTAAAGGTTCCTCTTCCTCGGCTGTGAACTTGAGCAGAGATTCAACGACCAGACTATCTCACTGAAAACTAGCGCCACCGACGTCCCAGAAATAGTTAAGAAATTAAAATAACAACAAAAAGAAAGGAGAGTTAGAGGTTAGAGGCTCCAGCTTCTGTGTCCAGGTGACCTGCTGCTGGGCTTATGTTGGCAATGCCAAGTGTGTGCTTGTGGGAATTCATCATCAGCAGCAGTATATTGCCTTTCACACCGTTGGACTCCTAAAGGTCAGAGGTTAACTCGCCAAAATGGGCTTAAATAAAAAACTGGTGGGTGAACGTAGGCTTTAGGGGGGTCATACTGTGGCATTGCCCATGAGTGATAACACTTGAAAAATCCCCCAGCATGCCATGGGGGTTACCTGACGTTACCTGAGAATGGTAGCAGTGCGGTAATGTGGTGGCAGACACACACAGGGTCTCAAGACTCCCTTACAGCCACAGATTTTGATTGCACACTGACCCCCAAATGAATAACGAAAAGACATGTGTTCCTCGTGCGTAAGAGTTCACCTGCCACACAGATTCACTTTCACTTCCGTTTCCTCCGAGAGATCCCATCCCACCCACTCCTGGCTTCCGCCACAGAGCGGAATCACTACTTTTTCTTTGGGTTCAATTAACACCCTTCTTTCGAGGGTAAAAAAAACTACATAATTGTGGGAAACATTTTTTTTGGAGACAAAGTACTGAAATGCTTATTATAGTTAATGGGAAAAAATGGCTTCCCTTTTGCAAATTGTGAGGCCACCTGTGTATATATATATTTTTTTTAAATCAATGTCACAAAATACATAGGCAAGAAAAGATATTGACATGTAAATACAGCAAGGTATATGAGGAGCGATCTAATCTAACTATGAAATGGGCGGTGTACCGTATATATTGCTGGGTTGTCAGTCTCCCAGCTCTGGGGCCACATGGGGTTAAACCGACTCCAGCATCTGGGTTTTCACAAGGCAGATCTTAACAAGCCCCAGAGAACAGAGGGCTATTAAATGGCTGGAAGAGTGTCTCCTTTCCTTTGGAGATAAGATGAAGACTGCTTTGAGAAGTTGTACCGGGTTCTTGCAAAAAGAGGCAGGATGATACGAACCTGCTCAGGTATGCAGCTCTCTGTTCCCGGGGAATGCGTGTGCTTGCTGCAGGCCCGGACTTGTGGTCCGCCGTTGCTGTGGTTCCGGGACTGTTTCAGCGTAACAGCAGCCAGCGCTGTGATGAAGAGTCGAGGCATGTCAATGGACTGACTCAGTGTTATATTCGCTGTGTATGGCTTCGTGAATTGAATGCATTATAGCCTTTGTTCACTGTCCATGTGTATTTAACCGAGAATCACACATCATAACATTATTTGGCTGAAAAATCTATTCATGTTTAATTGGAACAGAACACAGCAGGACCTACATTTTCAGTCTGTGTGATCATACCAAAGAAAAATATTGACGTGTTTCACTTTAGAACTACTCCACAAGCACAAGTCATGATTCCACAAGCACTTTTTTATGATTGCCTTTAATTGCTGTTTCTCCTTTATCCCCAACCTGCTCTCCTTAAAGCACTGTCTGCTCATCTATTTGCTTGAGCACTTAAGCATGAACCAAGTAGGCTGTCCTTGAAATGTTTGAAAAGGATTGTACTGTGCTTCTATTTTTAAGTTGCTCCCAAGCACCTAAAGTTGAGGGCTACCGGTGAAACACACATCAGAAGATCTGTGTTTTAAACAGTGTACTGAGGCTGAGCTTTAGGAGCTGAAGAAATGAGTTTGCCTCTCTTTTTGCTTTCTTTCGGTGTGGATCTCTTTGATTCAGCTGCTGTCTGTATATTTTTTGTGTGTTCGGGATTTACAAGTTCAGACCTCTGCTGAGACTTGGAGGTTTTTTTTTCTCTCTTTGTGTCGATGAACTTTGAGGAGGGGTGTCAGTGGGGAGTGCAGGGCGTAGAGTAAAAGAATCTGCAAATGCTAGCTTTCACTGAAGCTTGAGACAGACCTGTCAGGGATTGAGGAGCACTGGGGGTGGCAGGCGTCCAGGCCGTGTGGGGTGGGGTGTGGGGTGTGGGGGCTTGTGGGGTTGGGTGGGTGTTGACACAGAGATCTCTCCAGGTGCTCCTGGATCCCAGGGATTTCAGCTGGGAGCTGATGACACAGAGGGCTGGGTGGCCTCTGCATTCCCCACCCCTGAAGACTAAATACACCAGATATGAGAGCGTGAGGGAGAAGGAGAGGCACAGGGAGGGAGAGAGAGAGAGAGAGAGAAAGAGAGAGAGAGAGAGAGACAGAGACAGAGACAGAGAGAGACAACATCAGGCACAGCTCTACCATTACCACAACACTATGGAGGAGAGTTAGATGAGGCTGTAGGGATATGCCTCAATTCATGCATACATCACTGGGAGTGGTCTAACGTGCCTGTTGGGGGCAGGAAAAAAAAACTTTCCAGCCACTTTGTGGATGACTTGAACACCTTCTCACAGACAATAGTTACTTTTCTTTTTCTCAGTTTAAATGGTGGGGCTCTCGTCTCCCTCAGCTGCTACAGGTAGGTAATGAATGGGCGACACGCTGTTTTGTTTTTTTCTCTCCTGCCTTGGCAGTCTTTCACATTCCTCATTGGATCAAGTTGGTGTGCATTTCTTGAGGTAAAAAGGGTAAACCGTGAACGTGATGTATCTGTCTGTTCTTCGCATGTTCAGGTTGGCTCTTATCCCTTACTTTCCTGCCAATGGGTGTCCTTTATCCTCAATCAGAAGACACCTGTTAAGCAAGGTTGTTTTATGGGGGAACTTCATGCAGCCAAGCAGAATGAAATAATAATGGTCTTTAACAGCTCTATCTACTCTTTATCTTAATATACATTTTTAGATGCATTCCAGTCGATTGATGGGGTTTTATTACTAAACAGATCGTTAATATCTCTCATATTTATAGTGGATGTGATTGAGAGATCTGTTACTCTGTGTCTCTCACTTTTCTGATTTAGAGTAGTTTTCAGCGTCTTTTGGCCTGTTTTATCTACGATCAGCACTTCACAATTATGTGTGAGATGGTAAACTTCAGAGGTGGGTTCGGTTACAGTGAGCCGAACTCCCTTTGTCTTTACTCTGTCACTGTGGTGACTCTGCTGGTAGAAAATAGTCTATGTTCTAGATTTAGTGCATGTTTGCTGCATGTGGGTCTCAAAACTTGCAGAAGACACTTAAAAATGTATCATGGCAAGCAAACTGTATGGCTGTTTTTTATTGTTTTAGCTTAATTGAAAAGCGTATCTGCTCACACCAGCACTGAGTTTAACCACTCTCTCAGACGGAATAGTGTGTGTTTTTGTTGTGGGTGGCTGAGGTTGAGGTGGTGGGGGATGGTAAAATTAAACAGGTCGACCAATGGGGTTTTGTTCTGGCTTTAGGCACTTTGGAGTGAAATAAAAACAACACCCGTAGAGAGAAAAAAATCAGAAAAGGAAAAGTAATGGAAGGGCACTGCTCAGATTACACAGACCAGTAACAACAAACCTCAGATCAGCTGATCCGTATTCAGTGAATGCACTGGATTGGTTTCCTTGTGCTGCTGTACTACATGAGTGCTATGTTATCTGATCGAACCACATGTGCGCTGCTGGGGAACTTTGATGTTCACTCTGCTGACTCCTGTTTGGGTTGGCTTTAGGAATATCTCAGCACAGGTGTCGCTCTAGATAAAGAGAGGCCAGATTCATTTTATCAGTTGCAGAAAAAGAGCTGATCACTGCAGGCTTAACTTAGCCTTTGTAAACTTTGCTTCACTGCTGATCAAATTTTATTTTACGAAAATTGTATGTTTGTTCTTTAAGGAATTTTATCATATTTGTGTTTCGTGGTCTTCCACCTCTCGGTAGTACGGACCAGTATTTAGTAAATGTGGGATTTGTATGTATTATTTTGGGATTGGCTGGTATTCTGCAATTGCCCTGCTATCTGTAATGGATTTTTATTATAGGCTTCACTCTGTAAATTAGCAGTAATCTGTAATTGACCTGTGTTTTTACCGGTTTGAGCTGGAGCTTTTCTGTGGCCACTCCTTGCACTCCACACCATTTTTAGGTAGTGCTGAATTCCCCGTTACCCAGCCGTGTGCTTCCTCCCGGTGACCTAGCCCGCCCAGATGTTGTGTTGGCCCAGCGACATTAAAAAACAACACAGGTGAATGGGGTCTGCCGCGGTCGAAAGGGGTGAGCAAACATGTTTCGGGCTGTCCGAGCTTCCCTTAGAGGACAATGAGAGTTCCCAGGATTCCCCAGTCGACGAGGCACTGGTTCGTCAGGGTAGACGTCGTGGAACAAACGTGGAGCAACACATATTTAATGTGGTTAACCACACTCCTGCCTCACATTCTGTCAGGGTTACCTCATATCAGAGTGAAAGTGCTGTGATTCTCCACAGTGTTAACCCATTCTTTGGCGAGCCCAACCTGAAACATCTCGTCCAGCTTGTTCTCGTCTTTCGGACTGAGGGCCATCTGCAGTCGTGCAACACAGCAGGATTATGATTTGGGCTAAGTCGGACAGCAGAGTAAGTCTCAGTTAAAAGGGACTCACCAGCCTTAAATAGCGTATACCTGGACGAACGTGTATCATCATTCTGCAAATGGTGTAGAGCACAGGTTCACGCAAAAACACATACATACTTCCCTGCTGGAGAAAAGCATGGTGAGGAAAGAGATAAGTCAACAACAAAGGTATTCTTTGTGTTTGCCTGCTCAGACTCTGTTGATTGGGAAGCTAACCTTTTTATCACCCCCCCCCCACCCAGTGACAATGTTTGCCTCTTTTTTGTCTATGTGGGGGTGGTGGAGGGTGGCAACAGATGAATGGCCTAAAGCCCCTATTAGGCAAGGAACCAGTGAGGCATGATCAGAGTGTGTTTTTCTGTGAGTTTGTTGTTACCAACCCAATAATCCAGTTTTAATGCAAGCTGATGCTGTAAACTGTCAGGCTTCACCCTGAAATTGACATAAACCTCCACATCCATTCACAGAAAAGGGACAACATTCCTCGTTTACACAGAGTATCGTTTAATCAAATGGGCTACTTCAGAGGGGGTTTTCTTCATAGGAGTACAGGGTACAGGAGGTGTTCCTAGGTGAGTGATAAGTTCAGGTATTCAGATGGTATTTTGATACCTCTGAAAGCCTGGCATGCTCACAAAAACAACATTCAGACATCATTTCCAAGTTCTTTGTTCATTTTCTTTATCTAAATTGGGCCCAAAAAATCATCCATGATGCTTACTCATTTTCTGGTTCCTCCCCTCCCATAAAGACTTGAGCAGTAACAGATTGGCCATTGTTTGCGTATTGTTGAAGGGTTTCTGTTTGGGACTGGCATATGAAATCGATTCAGGCCGTGCCCCATCACGCCTGTTTATTGCATTAAGCCGTCAGGCCCTTAGATAGATATTCTGGCGGGGCTCTCCCGGTCTTGTAGCCAAGATATCCAGATGTCTGATGGATGCAGAAAATGGGACAGCTGAGGTCCCACTACTCCCATAGCCATGATTGTGTTGCGCCTCTGAGATCACCCTGCACTCTGTACAGAGGGCCCTAGAGGTGTCGGGGGCTGATGGTCAGCACAGAGTCACACCTTACACATCACTGTCTGTGAAGGACAAAGCTCCTGGATGGACTTGGCATTTCTCATCGCCTTTTGTACAGCATGGCCAGTACCCTATCATTTGGTATATGGCACTGCATTTGTCAGAGTTAATGTCAAAGATGGATTATATTTCAAATGAATTGTAAAAATTGATAAATTGTATTAATTTAGAAGTGTTAAGGACTGATGCGGGAGCGTGAGGTACATTTTCTGCCTTGTCTTCTCCGTGTAAGACAACATCTGTTCCTGGACCTGTGAGTGGTGTTAAGTGCTGAAGTGGACCTGATGGCTCTTTAAACCTTGAGGGGAAGTCGTGAGGCAAAGAGGTGTTGCAGGGATTACATTTTCTTGGCAGGGAGAGCATGACAACGAAGAGAGGACGAACACCTTGTGGAGTGTGGATTTAATGTTCTTGAATGGGCCCATTATCTGCTCGGTAAATGAAAAGGAAGATGTGATGGGCCAGTTGCCACGGTGACGAGAGCATTTTGCAGATTCCCCCCAGAGGGTTTCTGGTTCTGTTTTACTGAGTCAGTATCCTAGAGGAATGGACTCGGAACTCAGATACCCAGGTGAAGGTTACTGACACAGGCATACATACTGACCTGCAATTTTGGGATCCCATTTATGCTGCTGGATCTTTACTTAAGCCATTCAGGTAAATATCCTTTGCTGGAAGTCTGTAATGGAGTCTAGTGCACACACCACACATTATTTTACCTATCATCATTCAAGTTTACTTAATCTCCTAAATTTAGCCATTGAAACTACTGCGGATACATTATCCTTTCTAGAGTTTTTGAAGTTTCCCACTCAGCTCTTAATTCCAAAATAACATCAGGTTTTACTAGCTGCATAAATCTTTCACAGAGATGATTTATGTACCCTGATTGGTTGTTAAAATGTATTTCTTTACAGTGTTTAATAAGATGAAATGGCTTGGCCGTCCCCTGAGAAATGCTATCGCCTTTTATTGTCAAAAATGGCTTTACTGCCTATTGGATGGCAATAGAAATTTCACATAAATAGGCTGTCCAAAACATCTTGATTCAATTTAACAATTTTTCCCTATTCTTAAAACATTAGTTTAGGATCAGCTGGAAATACTGATGGGATGTGCCTGTCCACACCCACACTGGATGTGGTTAGTGAAAGCGCTCCCAAGAGGTAATCTCAGTAGGTAACATGATGATTCGCTGTGGTTGTAAACGGTTGTCGCTTTCATACTCCTTGCAGCAATGGAGCACTTGGTGACAGAGCTGAACGTCCTGCTGAAGCTGCTGGACCAGGAGACCTTGAGCTCAGCCACTACTGAGAAGAAGACGGCAGTCCGCAACCTGCTGAAACAACTGCAGCCTTCGGGTGAGCGCTTTTCCATCCGTGCCAACGGCTCGGAGGGGTTAACTTAATATAATTTAACATTAACCTAGCCTACTACAGCCGAAACCTCAAGACAGAAGAAACGTGTGGAGTGGTTGAATTTTGGGAAGTTTCACAGAACGTTGTGGTTACGTGCTCTAACCTTGTTCAGACGGAGAAATTAGCCAATTAGATGAGTCTAGGTTTATATGACTGATGCTGCTCCGTCAGTTGACGGTGTCCGTTCTCACGTCTCTTTCTCTCTCGCGCGGCACAGTAAACGGAACAGACTATATGTATATGAACACATCCATCTACAGAAACGGCACCAGCTTTGTGGAGTCACTCTTTGAAGAGTTTGGTAAGTGTGAGAGGAAGGTATTCCCCTTCTCTGTCTTCGCCCTGGTGCATGCCTGTGTGTTGGGGTTGTGTGTTGCTGTGTGTTGGGGTCCTCAGGGTTGGTGTGTGCTGAGGGTGTGCTGAAAAGCTCCTCTTCCCTCTGCCAACAGATTGTGACTTGCGGGACCTGAAAGACGCAGCAGAGGAACAGAAAGAAGAGAGGGAAGAGGAGACACCCGAAACGACCCCTCCTAAACCGGTGAGGATCACTGTCAAATTAAAAACTGCCCTAAAATAACGCAATCACCTTGTAAAAACAGCATCTACTCTAAACAACTAAAAAGAATAACATAAGTAGAATAAGAGGTAATTAGATTTGCTTCATACCAAGTAACGCGATATAAAATTGGAAATTGGATTTTGACTTGCACTACAGTTAAGGACGCTCCCCAGCTGGAGTACAGAGGGAGAGCTTCAGTGTGTCAGTTAGTGTCTGTATGTCAGTGACTCTTAAACGCGCTATTCAAACCCCAAAAGAGCCATTACTGTATACGTAATTGAGACCTAGTTCAATATTCCATAGAGGTAATATTTCCATGAACAACAGCCAGTCATCTGGCTCTGTGAATAAAACAACCCTTAGTGTTTGAAGATCTCGTGTAGTTGTCGAATGCGGCTCGCTCAGAATCTGCCTTTCATTAGCAAACTTGTCTGTATGTTTCCACGCCTTTCACCAGATATATATATATATACCTTTACTTTTACTTGACTCATTGAGCCGGATCATTTAGTTTTTTTGTGTTATAAAACAATGCACGGATGGACTGATCTGAGAAACATGAGCCCGGATCAGACAGACATTTCTACTGTTCGGAGACTCAAGATCGGAGAACAGGTCATCAGGACCAGCTGAGCTGTGTTTTGTCATCCTGTCCCTCAGAGCCCAGCTGACTCACCGCCTCCTCTCCCCACCACACCCCCACCAGAGGACTACTACGAGGAGGCCGTGCCCCTCAGCCCCGGCAAGATGCCCCAGTACATCACCACCCGCAGTGAGCACTCTACATGCACCTCTCTGGTGCTGCACCCACCTCGGATTGAACACCCAAATCACCACCCACTCTCACTCCTCAGGATAACCCTCACCCACACGCTGGGAAAAAACATTCAGGTTTATGTAACCTCTGACTCTTGGCCTCTATCCTCTGCAATTCCAAAATTCCCAGGTAGCTCGAGTCCCCCCAACTCTATTGAAGATGGATACTATGAAGATGCCGACAACAACTACCCCACCACCCGCATTAACGGTCAACGTAAAAACTCCTGTAAGCATTCTGCCTGAAGCACGCAGTGTTTCACTCGACTGTTTCTGAAAAGCACAGCACCGTTCACTGCTTTCGGTTTTGGATACGTCCTACTGGGGGTTTCCGCCTGTGTTCACAGCAGTCTGATTTGAATTACTGAATTGTCTACGTGCGTATTTGTTTTTTCAGATAACGATTCGGATGCCCTGAGCAGCTCGTATGAGTCATATGACGAGGAGGAGGAGGAGGTGAAGGCCCAGCGTCTGACACACCAGTGGCCCTCGGAAGAGAATTCCATGGGTCCGGTAAAGGACTGCCGCATCTGTGCCTTCCTGCTGCGGAAGAAGCGCTTTGGCCAGTGGGCCAAACAGCTGACCGTCATACGCGAGAACAGGCTGCTGGTGAGGGCTGTCACTCTGCTCACCAAAGCCGAATGGGGTCCAGCGGCGGGAGCTCGACCTTCTCACTATCATCACGATGCGCGAAGCATTGAAAACTGTGAACAAATGCATGGGGTTTGGGCTTTGATATTCCAACGCCGACGCTCAGGGACCCAGAAGTATCTCTAAGATGTCTCTTTTGTGTGTGTTTGCCTTCCCGCCAGTGCTACAAGAGCTCCAAGGACCACACCCCTTACATGGACCTGCCCCTCAACTTGTGTAACGTCATCTACGTGCCCAAAGACGGTCGGCGCAAGAAGCACGAGCTGCGCTTCTCCCTGCCCGGTGGGGAGGTCCTGGTGCTGGCCGTGCAGAGCAAGGAGCAGGCCGAGGGATGGCTCAGGGTAACCCAAGAATGCTGGCTGCTGGCGTTGGAATGCTGGCTGGCCTTCTCTTTCCCACCCACTGATATTCTTATGCTCTCTCTCTGGGTGTGCTACACATTCCATACATGGTTTGCAAGGCATCAAGGCTGACGATATAGTTTTTTTTAATGCACTTAACACAACTTCAAGGTCATGTGTCACAAGATTGAGCAATGAAGGGAATTGTTATTTTAACGCATCCACAGGTTATTCGTGAGGTGAGCAGCACGGGCCTGGCTAACAGCAGCGTTGGGGTGGACGGACCCAGTTCTCCCTCCATCCTCCGGAAGATGGAACTGGACAAGGTGGAGTATCGCACAACTCCAGGCACCTGCGAGCCCACCACACTTTCCCTTCTGCCAGTGGGTTACGGAGTGGAAATTTCTTGATTCAGACCCCCTGAGCACTGAAAGATAAACAAGGCTTCATGCCAAACTCTGGGGCCACATTGTTGCAGCCCTATAACTGTATGGAATAAATTCACTGCGCTAGATGAGAAATTATGTCTCCCGTCTGCTTTGACTTTTGTGGTTGTAATTACATCTGGCCTACAGGGGAAGAGGGTTGCTCCGATTGCTTCATATCAAGACAATGTTGTAAAATACTGCGGAGGTTCCTTTTCAACGTTGACTTCATGGCTAAATCGGTGTCTGTATTTACTAAAGAAGTGTCACTTTCATGGGAATAAATTGCACAAATGCAGCAGTAGATAGCACTGGCCGAAGAAAAGAACAGTAGTTAAAAAGAAAAATCATATAAATTACAGCGACTTCCTGCCACTACCTGCAAATTTGGGTCTTGGAAGAGAGGGAGAGGGAAGGTCCAGCAGATTTAACATTGGAACTGAATGATCTGATGGCGAGGTTGTGGCGGTGTGGGAAGCTACTGCAGGGAGTGTGTTTCCTGCCTGGGCTGGGTTTGTGTTCCTCTAACTACAGTGTACTGCATGTGGGACCGTAGGTTGTGTTTATTGAGCTGTGGATGTTGCTGTGAGTACTGTCCTTGTTTTTGTTTGTTTTAGTCAGCGGATCTGCACCTTGTGCTGTCTGCAACACCGTGCACTAGTTGTTCTGACCCAGATTTTGTCCTGTTCACAGAGGCTGTCCGCCGACAAGCACACCTCAGATTCGGACAGTGTGGTCGCAGGAGACGCCCGGGAGGGTCGCGAGCTTGGTGAGGCATCTGCCCAGCCTGTTCCCACTGTGGACCTCAGCTGTGTCTCCGCTCCACTCTGGTTCATTCAGCTGTCTTTCTTCCTGTTACCTTTGGGTCTGCGTGTCCCACTGCGTTCTGTAGGATGTGCCTCATCAGGGTTTGATTATGTCACAGCCCTACACTCGGTAAGACTCATTAGCCCTGGTCAGGGTCTGCTGAACCTCACTGAACCCAAGGATGCCAGCATGCCCAGCACCTCACCCAGGTGGTGCGCTGAGCGCTCTCGAACTCGAGCACTCAGTGACGTCATCCAGAGACAATGCCAGGAAGAGGCCAGGCAGGAAGGAATCAGGTCCGGGCCCTCTTCCTGTGCGTTAAATGTTCCTGAAGCCACAGGATCCACTGGGGCGATCCATCTACCTGCTGTCCTTGTCCTTGTCTCTGTTCAATGCTTTCACTACAACAGCCTGCAGTCATTTTCTTGTCTGCGTTTATCAGAAAATAGCATTGAACAGATCTTAACTTCATACCGAAGTTCCTGCCAGCTCATCCTTTTGAAAGTTGCTAAATAAACTGTCTCAAATGTTGCATCACAAACTGTCTTTAAAAAAGAAAAAGAAAAAGTGGAGTAAATGCAGGGAAGCGTTATTTAGACTGGACAACCCAAAGTGGCGATCATATGAAATTGTTTTTTCCCCGGTCTTGGATGTTTGTTTAAGTTAAACAAATAATAATTTCTGCTGTTGAGACACCACATCTTGAAATGGTCCAATTTTCCCACCATACGGAAATGTGAGAGACAGATATCATCTGTTGGTTCCTCTGCCTCAGGGCTGTTTCCGGAGCTGCCCTCCCCTACCAATACATTAGCTGGCACGCTGCCACGGGCCTCGCTGGTGATGTGGGGATGCAGCAGTCCCCATGGCATTGTCACTGACTGTCCCACCACTCTCCCCTTGCCCCACCCCTCTCGTGCCATGCCGTCTACTGAAGGCAAACAGGAGAACGTGGCACTATCACACATCATAAACCAGTGCAGCTGTGAGAGCTGGAACATTTCACCACTCATTATGTTGTCTTTACTCTTTGGGGTTTGATTTGGCCGTTGGCATTACGTCTCTGGCAGTGTTTTCTCACCCTGTTGCCACAGTATTACCATTTTCTGTGTGAACCCTGTTGCCACAGTGTTCCCGTGTTCTGTGTTGAGTCTGGTTGCCACAGTGTTACCGTGTTCTGTGTTGAGCCCTGTTGCCACAGTGTTACCGTGTTCTGTGTTGAGTCTGGTTGCCACAGTGTTACCGTGTTCTGTGTTGAGCCCTGTTGCCACAGTGTTACCGTGTTCTGTGTTGAGTCTGGTTGCCACAGTGTTACCGTGTTCTGTGTTGAGCCCTGTTGCCACAGTGTTACCGTGTT
>JAOVYW010000002.1:3728267-3785875 GCA_025775045.1 Hiodon tergisus
TAATAACAGTTTTTTAAAATTGGTTTTCTTTTTGGTAAACATATTACTTTGTATACTTTGATACAAAACACCATTCAAAATACTTAACACTACATGGCCAAAAGTATGCAGACACCTGCTTTTCAAATGTTTCATTCCAAAATGTGCTGCCATAACAGCCTGCACTCTTCTGGGAAGGCTTTCTACTTTCCACTTTCCACATTGCTGCGGGGACTTGCTCACGTTCAGCCACAAGAGCATTTGTGAGGTCGGGCACCAGGCCTGGTTTTCAGTCGTCGTTCCAAATCATTTCAAATGTTTTCGATGGGATTGAGGTCAGGGCTCTATGCAGCCCAGCATGCCATCTAGAATGCCATTGCATGCTGTAGTGTTAAGATTTCCCTTCCCTTGAAGTAGCCTTGCCTGAACCATGAAAAACAGCCCCAGACCATTATTCCTCCTCCTCCTTTACAGTTGGTACTATGCAATTGGACATGTTGCGTTCTCCTGCCATCCACCAAACCCAGGTTCATCCATTGGACTGCCCGAGGGTAAAGCGTGACTTATCACTCCAGAGAAGGTGATTCCACTGCTCCAGAATCCTGTGCCGGCGAGCTTTACACCACTCCAGCCGATTGCGCATTGTGATCTCAGGATAGTGTGCTGCTGCTTGGCCAGGAAAACCCATTTTATGAAGCCCTCGACAAACTTGAAAGGTGACATCCTATGACAGTGCCACGTTTATAATAACTTATCTCTTCAGTGTGGGCCATTCTACTGCAAATGTTTTTCTACAGAGATTGCATGGCTGTGTACTTGATTTTATACACCTGTCAGCAACAGGTGTGGCTGAAATAACAAATCCACCAATTTGAAGGGGTGTCTACATTTTTCACGTGATTTATGTTATACAAGGTTTGGGTTTATATACAAGTTTTCCTTCTTCTCACTTGGAAAATACTAAAGGGAATAAATGGGAACATGATTTCAAATATTTGGTAAAGAAGAGACACTTTTGTACGTCCCTCTGGATAAGAGCGTCTGCTAAGTGACTAAAATGTAAATGTAAATGTAATGATGGAACATTTAAATTTAGAGAAATAGAACTTCACAAAAATATCAGAGATGATTTTTCTTTAACTCTATATTTACTGCCATCATTAATGTTAACATTTTTTCAGTCTAAATAAATGTTTTTATTTCTTTACAGTCAAAACTTTGTCTGAACAACAATTTTGATTTAAACCGTGTGAGACTTTTTTTTGCTTGTGTCATACTTCAGGCTTTTGAAAAAACCAATGCGTAATCCTATTGCCAGAAATACAAATGAATCTGATGTGATCTGACAAATGAGATGATCTCCATGTTGCTCTGAGAGCACTTAATTTGAACCCTTCGATTAAACAGGACAGCACTGGTGCCTTTTATCACATCACATTCTGCTAAGGATCTCTGAGAGAGATCTGAAACAAAAGTCACTCTCTCCTTTCCTCCGGATTTTCTCTCAAAAATCCCACCACCGTGGGACATGGGAACGCTCCTTAACCCCCCTTCGGTCCCCCTTCGGTCGCCCTGCCACCCCCCACTCCCTTTGCCCAGTCAGCAGCAGGAGGGGGTCAGGGTTGTGTAGGTGTAGGGGTAAGCAGATTCCCACACTGGCTTGCCTTCCAGAATCAGTTAAACATCAATCACGGGATTGTGCCCGTATCAAATTTCAGAAAGGACGATGGCGTCGTCTCCTCCATCTACATTTTTTATTATAAACTCTGATTCCACATCGTCACCTTTTATCCACAGTCATGATCTGGGCTCCTCGGTTTAGAAAAAACATGGCAGGGTGCCCAAAACAGTAATCTGAGTTACAAGAACAAGCGCTCAGAACAGATTGGAGAGAGAGTAAGACTTGTGGCCGACAAGTGAAGGTGACTAAGGGGATAGGGGAAGCCGGAAAAACAAGTTCTGTTTCTTCAGTGTTCATATATTTTTTTCAATCTAATCTGTCGTTTTTTTCTTTCTTTTTTGTTTAACGGTTTTCTTCCCCTCCCGTACTGATTCCAAACTTCCCTTGTGTAGATCATTAACTGCACTAACCAACAGGATCCAGCCATGACTGCTCTTGACCACTTTTACAATTAAATAGCCACATCCATTTTAGGAATACACACTCACACACACAATATATCTTCTCTTTGGGATACCTTTAGGACGTGTTAGCTTGTGTGCGTGTCATACCCAATGTCATACCCGCTGGGGAATCTGGGGCTTGTCTGAGGACATTCTCCACTCTCTTGAAATCATTCCCCCACCTTAAGACAGTGGCTTTCATAGTTGAGTTCCAGGAGAGAAAATAATTAGAATAAATAAATCAATTCACAAATTCACAGAAAAAAATAAATAATTATTATTCTATGTATATACAAGATATAATATGGTATACTGGTAACTTTGGATTAGGTACAGTCAAGATTGACAAAATAAGATGAATTTACGCTTTTTGTGTCTGCTGGAAATAATGCACAATGATTTTATCTAAAATTAAAACGGATTTCTTGTACTTGTTATCCTCCATTGTTTCTAGGAACCATACACTAAACAAGAAGACTAATGGGAAGCGTTTCCATTATCTATATGACCACATACCATTTTAGAAATAGCAGTGATAAAATGTATTTATTATAACAGAGATGTAATGGGTTTCATCCTCAGTTTTGTAGTATTTGTCATATTTTCTGACAAATTCTGAGGCAGTAACTGGATAGCAATAATCAATGAACATTCATTGGTGACAAATTTCTGGTGATGTCAACAACAAATGTAGGGTGGACCACCCGGGGGTTGATGGTTAATGCCATCAAAAAATATGAACTCTTGTTAACATTATTGCTACCACTGACTTCACTATGTTTAAAAACTGACAGACTATCTGCAATTTTGATTTGATTTTAATTCCTGTAGAAGGACAAGAAAGTAATTTTAAGTGTTTGGTAATTAGAACAAAAATATATAATATAGAAATAAAAAGAACACGCTCGTGGTCTATTCGCAAAGCTAAGTTCAATTTAAACAAGAACCGAATAAATACTATTAAAAACTCCTTTTCAAGTCGATTTTAATATTTGACCTGGTGTTACGGTCACTGACCTAACTGATGCTCATTTTAATTCATTTTATTCATTATGAAAAAATATCTAACAGAACAGTAAAATAAGTCAGACACTTAATTTGAGACACCAAAAAGCTCATGAAGGGTCTCTAACATACTACCATTTAGAATTGTGAACGGCAGGTGACAGAGAGGTAGACTGTTTTACTGTCTTAAAACTCAATATTTTTATTTGGTAAATCAATGTCAGCAACCTTTTTACTGATGTCGGAACTAAAATAAATAGGCCCACTTAGACTAACACATCGATATATATATACTTGAGGTATTTACACAGCACATCTATTTGTGGAAATATTTTATAATATGTACATTTATCAGATATTTGATTTGCCTTTTCTGAAATTTAAATTCCAATGGTAAGCCATCCATGCCGATGTCTGGAAGCAGTATCCTCCAAACAATCGGCACAAAATAAAAAACTTTGCTATCCATTATGTCCATAAAAGTTCAGCTATTCATGTTGGTATTGAAAATATTAAGATTTGGATTTACTACATGGCCGCAGTTTTACACTGCTTGAATGCTGATTTGCTGTCATTACCAAAAACTGGCTGTACTTTTATTTTGGATCTTTCCCAGTAACTATTGTATTATTTGCTGTACATCGCCCATTTCGTTGGTGGCAGCATGCACCTAAATTATCATATTACCAGAATGGACTGGCTGGAAAACATCATGGAGCTAGAAGAATTGGATAAATTCAGATAACGGTCTAAATTTTCACCAGAGAGACTGGGTTTTTCTAAATTGGGCATTGGTTGACATGAGTAGTACTTCATTCTAATACTGCCCATTCAGAAGAACTGAACTAACAGTGTTGAGAGTAGATTCCTACTTTTTGCATATTAACCTTGAGTGAATGATGGATTTTTGTGATTGGCTTGTACCTTTAAACTCAGGAACAATGAGTGAAAGAATCTTATAACCAAGTCCAAAAAGGCCACTTGCGTTTCAAAGTGACTCTTTGGAATAACAAGCTCAAAGCCACTTATTATTATCCGACCAACCAATTTAATTCACAATGCTGGGCCCGATGACAAATGAGTAAACCTATACAAACCTAAAATACGCAAATATTCAAATGACGATATGAGCTCTCTTTTTATGTGGTGTGAGCACCAAATTATTTTGTGAGTATCTTGTAGGTCTTTTCCCTATTGGAATTTATTATTGAATTTAACATCAGACATGTTTTATTTATTTAGGATCTTTATTTTTATTTTTAAAAAACCTCTTTTATCCAAAATATGGTCCCCCTTTACAGAACTGACTGATATCCCAAAAATGCATGCATCTCGCCCCTCACTCACTCTTATCGACCCAAACACTCGTTCCATAAATGGAAGACATACATCCCAGCAGTCACATAATATAAATCATAGTCAACAACATAAATTAAAAAAAAACAAATAAAATATACTTTTTTTTTCTCTTACAAACAGGAGTATCATATTATCATTCTTGAGCAAGGATTTAACAATTTTCCACAAAATTTGCCCTATCCACAAAGTACACCCAAACCCCTTTAGCCAAAAAGCAGAATGAATATTAGCTCCCAAATCAGGGCCCTACATGATATTATAAATGCATTTGACAGGCATTTGGTATATTTGCATGGAATGGCATGGCGTCAGCAGTGGAGTTGAGATGAGATCAGTGCACGCAGGTCAGAGTTGAAACTGTGTCAGGGCATGTGGCCGTGAGAGTGTCTGCCTTGTTCTTTGCCTGCTGACTCAGGTTTTCCTGTGGGAGTCCGCTCTCATCCCGCAGCTGAACTGGCAGGCTGAGAAGATCTATGCGTGCATTGTGAGCCTTTTTACAACTGTCTTTCTGCAGGGACATACGATTCACACCAGGAGAGGGAGAGACTCCAGCCTGGCATGCTGAGGACACAGTGTGTCTCTGTGTTCGTCTGGCAATGCTCTCGATCTACACCTCTGTGCTTTCACGGGGGTAAATCAGCCCAGATGAGCCAAGTCCGGGGTAGAAGTGGCTGTTGAACTGGTTGAGCATGGAGCCACTGTAACCCAAAGCTGATTGAGAGGGTGAGGAGGAGAGGATGGGAGGTGGCGGAAGAGGAGTTGCCCACTCTGGCACTGTAGAGTTGGGGGAATAAGAGCCAAATCCCACATTTTGTGAGGCCCTTGGAGGCCCTTCCACTGGGACGCCTAAGGGCAGGGGACGGCCCAGGGAGTCTTCCCCAACACCCATCGACGCCGTCGTCACTCCAGACATTTCGGACAGGAAGCTGCTCAGACAAGGGGGGGTCCCTGTTGGGGAAGGGCTGGAACCTCTTTCTGGTGTGCTGGAGATATCTGTCATGGCATTGGGGTTGTTGGGGCTGCCTCCTCCGTTGCCCTCTCCTGACTCTGGACCCAGAGGACCCCCTGCTGCCCCTTCTGCTGCCAGGGAGTCTGACTTTCTCTTTCTCTTGCGGCGAAAGTTGCCATTGTCAAACATCTTCTCACAGTTGGGGTCGAGGGTCCAGTAGTTACCCTTGCCTTAAAGAAAACATAAACAAAGGCCAATAAGGAGCTGAATATTTTAAGTATTCTAACACAGTAGTTCCCTCTCCTTATTTTATTTAGGTAAAAGGCAATTACACAAAAACTTTTTAAAAGAAAACAATAGGGATGTTAATTTAGCAAACTAGGCATTTTAATCTATGAAAACATTGACATCAAACATTAATTACAACTCGTATGAAGTAAAAATAAGAACAAAAATGGGCTCTTACCAGGGTCATCCTCGTCCCTGGGTACCTTCTTAAAGCAGTCATTGAGCGAGAGGTTGTGCCGGATGGAGTTCTGCCAGCCTGCCTTGCTCTTGTTGTAGAAGGGGAAGTTATCGGCCACATACTGATAGATCTGGCTTAGTGTTAGACGACGGTCAGGTGCCCCATGTATCGCCATAGCGATCAGGGCAGAGTAAGAGTATGGAGGCCTGACCAGCTTCATCAGGTCCTCCTGGGACGGCAGAGAGAACCAGCTCAGCTCCCCACCAGCTCCACCTGCCCCGCCTGCACCTAGATACGGTCTCTGCATGCCGTAATGATGGGGGACAAAGGGAGGGCCAGCTGTCCCAGGGCCACCACCCAGGTAAGGAGAGCTGTTGATCCCTGAGCTGTTGAACCACAAGTATGGGTTGGAAGAAGCGGCGGCATAGTCCCCCAGGTCATAGGAGGTTGGTGTGGTCCGTTGAGGACTTGGCAGCGAGGGAGGGGGGTAGTAGCTGTCGCTGTACAGGCTGATTTCTGGAGGCTCCTGTCCCAGGCTTGGAAACTGGGGGCCACACCGAGGAGGTGATTGGCCATGTTGCTCAAACGACGTCATGCTGACCCAAATCTATTTTCTTTAGCTGCTTGATTTTTGTCCCTGGTCGCTGACAGCTGTTCAGTTTCCTTGAAAGTTAATGGTTTCTTCTGACTGCCCCAGCAGAAAAGAATTCTTTGTGTTCTCTCAAACTGTTGCCCTTGCACTGTGTCCTGAACAAGGAGAAATGTCAGGTCTGCCACCTGTCTCACCTGGTTCATTTATACAGCAGTAGCTACACCCCTGCCTTTTCCTGATTGGTTGGTAGCCTAGGTATGTCACAATGTGTGCATGTTCTTTTTTTAAAAGTCATTCAATCCCTGGAGGGGTTTGATGAATCACTTCGGACCCACAAGAAAATTTTCCATCAGTATATGTGTAACTGTACTCTTATAAAAGTATAAAATTAAGTATAACACAATAATTTCCAAATTATGTATTCTCAATTTTTTTCAAATTAAGTACTTAAGATTAAAATACCCTTTTTAAAGAAACTCAAGAGTAACAAGTCTTTGTTTTCTGTTTTTGATAAACTTTCTTAATTGTTCATTTTTAGAATGAAGCCAAATCTGTTATAAATTCATGATTGATATTCAATGTCCTTAAAATGTGAATATCACTAAGCAAATGTATAGTCAATAATTATTCTCTTTATCACAGTTATTTTGTTATTTTATTATTATTAAAACAGTTTTTAAATCTTTATTTTAAATACGTCTTTAAACTCATTGCTATAATTTCCATTAAAAATATTTAATTGAAAACTACATCTGGAGTAAAGATATGCAAAAAATATGCAAATTACTTCACTGTCGTAATGAAAGTTCCCACCAGTCCTGTTTCTTGCGCTAGTTGTAGACTTTAAAAATCTTTTCACCTTTCTCCTTCGTCCTAAAATGTAGGTTTATATTATATTAGATTTTGTGGACATGTGAACTATATCAGGAAAGTAAGATATTAATAAGTATACTTTTTAATAATTATACGTGCAATAAAAATTATTGCAATATAATTCAATTGGTTATTTATGCAGGAAATGTCTGATTTAGAAAAGTCAAAAACTAATTAAGAGCAGCTGCCATTAACAGCCCCTCCCTATCATACACTCATATCAAATTCAATCCCTCAAAGGTATTTTCTTTTTAGACGTACACATTACAGCAGCCCCGAGCGCTGAATGCCACGTGCCAAGTCCCCCCACAGGTTTTCTTAACTTCTCTGGTTCATTTGTTGGAATTTTATATTATGTTGAGGTGCATTAAAATAAAAGAGAGCCTGAGTAACGACAATAGGCTGACATTGAAAAAAGACGATTTTTGTTGAGTTTAAATGGTAGTTAAAAAAGTACTAGTTAAACTATAATCGATAACTATTGTATTCACTTAGTAATAATTCACTTGGATTTTTATGTAATATTTGCATGTCAATGTATTAAATATGGTAGGGTCAGTAATACCATTTGATCTAACTTGCCCGTTTGAGACGACGCGCTTATCTTTCTTGGAAGGTGTCTTAAGATGTTCGGTACGTCCACGTGCGGCAATTGTCCTGGTGTCAAGATAAGAAAGAAAACTAAATTAAACAACAGCATTATATATGCTCTAGTGTTTTAAAATAATCTTTATAAACGTTTTATGAATTTGATAAACTTACAGGCACATCAACATTTATCGTTTCGTTCATCGGTTAATTCACCAAAAAATAAATTAGCTCTACCATATCCATAATTTCGGTCCTATTCCATTGATGCTAGCTAGATGTTATAACGCCCCTCAGTGGACAACAGTAGTAGCGAAGAGGTAAGTAATAATGACAGTATGCCAACACGATTGTTGCGCCGTAGAACTGCTAGCACTTCAAGGCGTAATATTTTCACATTTACAGGTCGGGTCACTTAAATTGCTTTAGTTTATACCCAACTGTATATCAGGGCAAAATGCATATTTGTAAGCTGTTATTTATAGAAAAAATGTGACCCCCCCCAACCGTCTTGATTTCTAATGCTAACTGGCCACTACCTCGTTCATTGAAAACAGGCGGCTGCACGCGCCGTGACCGTTGTTTGAAAATAAACGGAAGAGGAGAGGGTACATTTATAAACGACGTATGAGGAAACCAGTTTTTGCTATATTAACACTTATAGAACTAGTTAAACTAGTAAAAAGTAGTTTCAATAAATTAAACGGAAACATAAAAAGGTATGTTTGAAAAGTCACCCCTACATTTTAAGTAATTGCCTAATTGAGTTAGCTATCGAAGTAACGTGGCACATTTGAAAAACGAACGGAATTTAGTAAATGCGGAAAGTACACTTTAGAAATTATGCGGTCTATCAAATCTTATTTAATTAAATGTGTTCCGGTCTCGAAACACTTACCTCTAACGTTACCTGTGGTTGTCGGTTTTTAGATGGTTGATTCTAGGTCGGATAGAGTGCTGCTTGGGGATGTAGACGAGATGGAACAATTGAACCGGGACGTAGAGAAAATGGTAGAAAATATGGAAAATATATCAGGTAGATTAATGTAATGTTTTCGGATATTGTGGGATTCTGTCGTTTTCGGATATTATTTATATTGCTATGAATAACGGTAACAGCTGCCAACTTTGACCTAATGGCTGGCTTGAGATGGGGTGGTGGCATCCATGAACTGAAACAGGAGTCACCATGAGTAGTTTAGTGATTAGTAACAATGCAGCCATAATGTAAAACCAGAGCAAATGACAGCAAATATGGAGCCGACTAGATTAAGAAAGTTAAGGTCAGAAACATTTTTTTCAGTGGTGAGATTTATTGGGTGGGAGGCTGTGAGATTGAGGCTGAAGCTGCGAGTCTCGCAGCCTGTGCGTGACAGCTCTGTGGTACTCCAGTAAATGTTTCCTGGGGAGAATATGAGAGTATCCATATAAAAGCGACAATGGTGCTGCACAGTGACAGGCAAAATCTCCCGCTTTGCCCATCCACAGTGCAGTTGACCTGGATGGCATATGACATGGTGGTTTTACGCACTAGCCCAGAGGTGGGAGATTCTCGTAAGAATCTGGAGGAAGAGTTTCTTCGGTGCAAGACTGTTCTGGAAAGCAACTGTCTGGGCAGGTCCACGGGGAACTAGTGCCTAAAGGATCTTGAGATGCTGACAGATCACTATGGCACCCTGCAGTAACCTGTCTTAAACTGAAGCACTGTGTTTCTACAAGAAAACAGACACAGAGCAGGGACTTATCAGATCAGTACATCTGCTTACTTAATTTATCTTTAACATGTTTGTTTTGTGAGAAATTAGATATAACGTATGTAATAATTTACTCCTTACACCATTCAAGTCACAGTGTGGTTTTGTTCCTTTGTTGAATAACTGTTGTCTGCAGTTTGAGTTAATACACAGCTGTTGGTTACATGTTTATGTGTACTTATTTTACTTTGAATTTTTCAATAACAATTTGTTCCAACAAAATCCCCATGTTTTCTTATTGTAACGGCTCTGTATGTCACTAAATACATCAAAACACTTCTATCCTTAGTTCTAAAAAAACTCTCCCCCACCACACATGCAAATAGACAGCCACAGGTTTGGTTGTGATGTTTTATTCAGATGGAGAGAGAAGAGAGGGAGAGAGAGAACACTGAATTGTCCGTTGACCTTGATCATATTCTTAAACGGCTGGACTCCATGGCAGGATGTATGGACAAGCTGGCAGGTGTGTATACCTTCTTGTCGTCTCATTTTCATTCTGGCAACCTTCTTTCCTTCACTCAGCAACCACAGCCCAGAGAAGGCAGAATTCATGTCTGCCTATTGAGTATAACTTCCCGTTTTTCTACATTATATTAAAGCATCCTAACCATGCTAACAGCTCTTGGCTTTAAAACAGGATTTTGCACTTAAATCGCTTCTGGACAGCCAGTTCTCTTTTTCATTAAACTTGGCACAAAGAGCTATGCTTGACATTTAAGATCCTGCTACTAAAAGCTACACTGGCAGGCTAAATATACGATGATTTATTTTAAGAAGCAAGATCTATTGTCTATGCCTGTCAATTTTGGCAGTTAGAGAACACTAACACTGCAGTGAAAGTACTACATCCCTAAGCATCTGCCCTGACAAAGACATCAGGAGTTATGCCCATCTACAAATCAAATGTAAAGAGTGATAAATGTAATCACTCTTAATTAGTATTTTGACATCTATACTAGTTCAAATGAAAAAATTAAACAATGTATGTTTGTTGTGACTGATGATGGTTGACTGGTTATTGTAACCAGTGCGCTGTGCTGCTTCATTTGGTAATCAATCCCCAGTGATGCTTTGAACGTGTGAACTGGGAACTTTCAACCACATCACACAGTTTTGGAGAAATGACAGCGCCTTTTTTTGCTAGCATTGGGATGAAAGAATTAACATTGGTAGCGTTTCCTTGTTAGCTTTAGTGTACATTAACATTTGGGAAGCTTACAAATGCTGACCCTCGGTGGACAACACAATAAATCTTGACCAGTTTTTTACCCTTTTTTTCATTTATCTTTATAATTAAAATGGTACAAGCAATTGTCATATGAAATGAAAGTACACAACAGTGGATTTTGTGATAAAAAATCAGGTAAGCTTGGTAGCGACATAGGATAGTAAAATAAACCTGAAAAACAATTGTAATTTTTAAATCATGAAACATTCACACAAAAACTTTTGGTATTGCTGCCTGGATTTCAGACAGGGTGGGCTGCCATTTAGCTAGAAACTGTAGACGGATTGGCCTCACATGTGGTGCTCCATTGATGCTAGCTAGATGTTATAACACCCCTCAGTGGACAACAGTAGTAGCGAAGAGGTAAGTAATAATGACAGTATGCCAACACGATTGTTGCGCCGTAGAACCTACGAACACTTTAAGGCGTATTATTTTCACATTTTTACAGGTAGGGTCACTTAAATTGCTTTTGTTAATACCCAACTATATCTAGGCAAAATGCGTATTTGTAAGCTGTTGGGTGCTTTGGAAGAGCATGAGTCGGGCAAAAAAACTAAATAAAGTGATGTGTGTGATTCCAGTGAAAGCTCAGCTTTTACAGAGCAACCTGACAATGAGCTTCACCCACCCTGACCAAATCTCTTCGCGGAGGGAAGGAGAAGCAGCTTGTCTAGGGACAGCCATTTTGCCTGCTAAGGAAGGAAAATGAGGAAAAGCAAGGAAATGAGAATGAAAGGGCACCAGAGGCCATGTCAGGCAGGCGATGGTCAGTGGGAGTCCAGGCCTGATTTTAAGATATTAAACTAATATCTGCAAATGCCTGAGTTGACCAGTGATCTCAATCAAAAAAGGCTAACGGCACTGATTAGTTGTACATTTAGTTTGAACTTTTTAACTCAGAATGCACAATGTATTGTGCTATGGACTTATTAATGAATGTGTATGTATGGGTTTAGCGCTCCCCTAACTACAGCTGTCTCCAAGATCTATTGAATGTTAATGTTACAGCAGGAGTACACATTCACTGAGCACTTTAACCACATTGGCATCACACTGTAATATAGTTTATAGAAATATATATATATATATATTTTAAATCAAGTTTGGTAATGCAAATTTTATGAAGAATATGAGCAACTTGACAAAGTGCAGTAGATATGTTAAAGACAATTTACATAATTTCCTTTCTCCTGTTATCTTAACAGTACTTAGTCTAGCCTGGTAGTTTGTTTCATATTTAGTCTATCAAGTCAGTAAGGTCAGCTTCATAATGCCATGCAAAGGAACACTACAACTCTGATTTAAAAATAAAAAAGATTTAAGGCCCAGTTATGAGAGCAATTATAGTAATATTTGGAAAAGATTCACTTTTGATGTTTGAAACAAGTTGTAGCACGCACCAGGAAATACTGCTTTTACACAGTTCAGTCGCAGCTTACCTGCGTTTTTATTCGGTGGAGATGAGTGTAAAAAAAACAAAACAAGCTGTCCCGGACCCCTCCCAGGATCACCGAGGTTGCTGAGTACCAGTCAAAGGAATAAGCACAAAACTTGATTCCGGCATACACCGCCACGGCTTATGATTTTCTCTGCTGTGCACACTTCTTCTTTCCTACAGAACCATGGCCACTTGCATCTGTCAACTGCAGCGGGGTCTGCATGTGGTGTTGGATGATGTCTCTCACCCTTTTGAAGTTCTGCTGTACAAGTGCATTATAAAAAACATTTTATTCAATCATCTACCCCTTTAATTAGCTAATGAACATACCATATACCATACTTTCCAAAATTCCACTAAAAATCACCATCGAGGTTGAACGCTGTATGATTTTAGATGGTATCTGGGGATTTTAAATGACAAGTAATACATTTGTAAAGTAGTGTCAATCCATTGAAAATGTCTTTTGCATACTCAGTAGTGCATTCTCTAAATTCCATTGATAAGGGTGTATCCATAAGCCAGTAAATAAAATGGCAAACATGGTAGTAGTAAGGCTAAAAGTATCAATATCAGTACATGTCCTATAAAGTAAAGATTATAAATGCTGAAATACCTCACAACACAAAAGGTGTGTTGGTTGTAGCGGATTTGGATGTTGTAGACTTTGTTCTGGTACAGGACCATGAGTGTATAGGGCTGGGTGGAGTTGAACTATCCCGTATCAGGAAGGCGCCATCCTAAAGGGTGTACACTTCAGTTTACTAGGTTTAGATTTAAATACTAATAATAACTAGATATGCACAAACTAAGCAAGTGTTCGTTATTTGAGTAGTGGAATGTCTATATGTACCCCTATATATGTCGATACATGGTTTATATTGAGGTTGCGTAGAGCTAAAATGCCACATAACCATGTTTCCTTCACGTGCAGAGGAGTTCCACAAGAGGACAGGAGTCTTTTCACCTGGTTGACTCTTCTCAGACAACTCTCTGCATATTCCCGTGTTTTTTGACCGACATACCATAGTGGATTCAATTCCTGTAAGGGCCAAAAAGGCAACAACAGTGAGTGCTATAGGGCTAGAGAGCAACTCTGCTCACACAAAAACTTTTTGTCGTTTGCTAGTTCTGGTATTCTGTCATTCTTGTAATTTATTTCCTTTGGCACATGATGGGAAATAAGTATTTATTGTGTTCTTAAGGTCTGACAATGTTAAAACTGTGCTTTCTCCAAGGCTTTTCATTGTGTGGAACCAGTTCTATAACATGTTATATGTAGAATAACAGCACCATCTTGTGGAAGGTATTAGTCAGTAATTCCTCATAGACTTATTTGACCTATAAAGGAATCAAATTTTCTGTAACGTCATTTGTGCCAGGGAAGCGTTTATGCATGTGTGTGTTTGGGTGATGTGTACCTGCTCATCGAAGTTCTGGAGCAGCAGAGCTTGTTGGGAATGAGGGGTGGACAAAGGAAATGTATCTGTTGGACGACCCAAGCTGAACCGTTGACTACTTTTGTAAAATCAAAAAATTAAGAAATTTGATTAGTATTTGTGTAGAAGCTTATTTTTAAATAGGTGGCATTGGGGTGTTGAGAAATTTGTAGTGGTTCATAGAGCTTCGACTAAATTACTGTTTTTTTTTGTTTGTTTATTTTCACATATCTAGACTAAATAAACTTTTAACACAGGTGTGTGTTATGTTTGTCCAAGAGGAAATCCTTCTCACAAAATTATTGGAAATTGTTTGATAAAGTTACCATAGCACACCAACAATTAATAGAAGTATAAGCCTACCTGAGAAGAAAATTCATGGGCCTCCAATCATTGCTTGTGTAGCCTGTAGAGTGTAAAAGCGACTTGTATTTGGGAAGACTAGTTGTATTTCCTCACCTTGTTTGTGGCAGGATTCGTAGCGACAGCCTGAAATGCATTCCAAAATTCAAATTTGGCAGAAATAGTGTCCTCCAATCCAAGTCACCTCCGAGCCAGAACTATTATATTTGTTGTTATGTTATAGTTACTTTAGCCAATAAATTTGTGATGTTCAGTAGTATCGAATCATTCTATAAACATGTTTAGTTTTTTGAAGGACATGGAAAAAATGGTGAGACGGAAATGCTGGAATACCTGAGTTTGGGTACATTTTTACAGAAGGGTCCCAAGCATCTTGGCTTCTTACTACGGTCCACAAAGGGGGCGGAAGAGCTTGAGGGGCCTAAGAAAGCAATGCGTGGCGAGACAGAAAATTTAACACAAACATGACCTTCAGTATAAACACTGCTACAAACAGAGCTATGCAAAAAACAATATTCATATTTGCGTGTTATCACCTCAAGCTTTTATCCAAGGTAACACATTGTCATCAGTTAAAATATAATTTTGCCACCAGGAAAAAGACAATACGAATCAGTAGCCTATCAAATAATAATTGTACGTATAATATATGGTCATTTACTGCTGTAATAATGGGAAGTCAGAATACAATAAGGGTCAATATATACAACACAGGTAGGTAGAAAAACTAATCAAACAAAACTATATGAATTAGCGGGAAGCATTCTGGAAAGTTTGGTACATTTTGTAAGTGTCAGGACAGCGATGTGCAGGATCAGAGGGGAGGGGTAACGAAAATCCCAGTGATTACTGGATTTATGGTTTCAGTGGTGAGATTAAAAGGGATATAACATATAAATATGTTTCAATGGCCAGGCCCAAGGTTAAAGCTTGCATATTTCAAGAGTTTAAAATGAGCCAAACAATGACTTGTACTTACTGGACTGACAGAGTGGGGACCGTTGCTCATGCTGCACGGGAGCATGTTATTATGGGCTTCCATGTAGGCTCACAGCTTCTCAAGTCTGCGATGAGAATCCTCTTTCTGTTAGGAAGTCAACAGAGCCACAGAGTTTAGTGGATTTGCTCACTAGCCCTGTTCCCTTAAGGATGGTCGGGTGTGTTGTGCACCTTCCTGCATTCACAGAGATTGCCAAAGCTCAGAGAGGAAGGCAAAGTTTGAAGCCACAGATTATCTTAACATTGTTGCTGACTTCGTAGCTACCCTTCGTCCCAAAGCACATATCGTACATGATGCTAACAGTTTTGGGAGGCTAGGTGGTCTGAAAATATTTGCACCGTCTCAGTGGTCTGCCTCTTTGAGAATCACTGATTTAAACCCAATTAGTATGAATATTTGTTATATCACCATAAGTGTATCTGTTTGGGGGGGGGGGTTCTTCAAAATGAAAGTTTACAAACAAATTAGAAAACACAAAAATATAAAGAAAAAAATATCAAATACAAATCATAATACACAAATACAAGAAGGGAAAAACGCCAATTAGTACAAAAATAAAACCACAAATATAAAACCTGAAACCTGCAACTAAATAATGTAGTTGGCTTCTCCAACTGCTCAGATTCTAACCAAGTAAACCTGTATTCTTATCTATTGCCTGCACTTGCAGTTTCCTGCAGAGAGAGGGCAATTTTCAGTAGGATTTCTGGCCTGCTGCTGAGACAGTGCAATTAGCACCAAGGTGTGATGAGCTGGAGCAAGTCATCACTCATCCCTGAGCCAGCATGGTTTTAGATTGAATGGGGTAATCCACAGGGGGGAATCTAGATAGGGCAGCTCCCCTTGTTTTACACCCCAGAGCCCCACAGAGTGAAAGGGCTGGATCCCTGAGGTACCGTCTCTAGGGGGGTGACAGATCTCTATTTCCTATGACGAAGTGAGAAAATATTAACCCCTGATATGAAAATTTCCTAGACACATTAATTCATAAATATTTTCAGGACACCAGTGATTTAGTAAGATCTTGAAAGAAGTAAGAAATCTAAGAAATATTTTCCTGTTACAAGCTTTGCAGTTTTTGTATTTTCATGATCCAGAATTCCACTCCACTTTGATTTGGAAAGAAATCTGGTATTCCTAGATCACAATCCTGGTGGGACAAAAACTGTAGAACTATCAGTCCCATCTTTTCAACTCCTTATGAATATTAACTGGCTTTTAGCAGATGCACTTGTGTGTATTGCTTTTTTCCATGAGGAAATAACACTTTAACAAGGAAATAATTTTTTTTTAACTCAGAGACAGAAGGCTGACATTCAGTGCTGTCATGGATTGAAGTTTGGAATGACTGATGTTACATTCAAACAGACTTGCAAACGGGAACACAGTGTCAGAGCTTGTCATCCTGAGGGAAGAGAGCATTCCGTATCATTGTCATGCAAAGTTTTCTCTTAAACTAAAAGGAAATGGGCCTTTTGTAGGGCAAGGCAAACAGGCTCATCTCCAGAGTTGCAGTTTGAAAGGAGTTACCTGGAGGGCTTTACAGGGATTGTAGCCCAGGCCCATCCATATGAAAGGTCAGTAGATGAGGGTGGCGAGGGGGCAGCTGGGGTCTGGGTGAAAACAGCGTATTACAGTGAGAGGGTCGGCCTCACCACAGTCGCCCCTGTGTCCTGCATTCATCAGAGCTCAGCATGGAAGTTGTCCCCCTAAACCTTCCAAGGCAAGCAAAATGAATTGTGTGTGAAATCAGTGGTCAAACAAGAACATTGTAGCTGCAATGGTTTAAAAATGTGTGGTTTAGTTTAAGGTACATTATACACTTATAGAAAATTCCAGAGGCTTTATCTGGTTCTCCACAGAAATTGGATACAGGAGTATTTCTGGTATGTTTGGCTAGTATTGGTGTGCTTTTAAGAAATACCCTTCCATTCTGTGGAAAACAAAGTATGTTGTTTGTCTGCTTTCAATTTATCAGAGAAATGTTATAAATGTTGTATATAACATGGGGTATAGCAGCAGACGACCTAGCCGTGCGCCACCTGCAGTCGGCTACGGAACGTAAACACTGGACCATGAAGGAGTGGGAAAATGTTGCCTTGTTTTTGATTAATCCTGGTTCCTGCTGCTTCAAGTTCATGACAAAACATGGATATTGCAAAAACCACATTAATCCATGGATCCATCCTGCCAGGTGTCAACTGCCTGCAGGTGGTGGCAGTGTAATGGTGCGAAGTGTGTTTTTGTGGTACCCAATCCCCATTTACGAGGGGAGCAGTGTTTGAATGCCACAGGACATCTGAACATCGCTGCCTATCAGGCGCATTCCTTCATGGCAGCAGTTTATCCATTCGTGAATGGGTTATTTCAGCAGGGCAATAGCAAGGACTGTCGAGGAATTGTTCCAGCATCACAACAATTCATTTTACAGCAGTGGCCTCCCTAATCTCCAAGTCTCAATCCAATTGAGCTTGTCTTGGAGAAAGTGAAACTAGCTATTCAGAGTGAAGCTATGGGACTCAATAGTCAGCATGGGCCAGGGTCCGTGTGGCACTCTTTTTACACCCCGATGAATCTATGCCCCTACTAATTCAGGGAATTTTTTACCATCTCTTTAGTTGCATAAATCCCAGAGAGCAGAAATATAAGATTCTACACAGTTGTGTATACAGGATATGTGATAAGAGCATAGACACTGGGTATGAAATATAGATGGCACAAAGGATTTTAAAATTGAACAGATACTTTTGAATAGCCAATCAATTTGACCAGCTAAGAAGGTTGGTCAAAACTACCACTTTTCAATAATAACATTTTGTACTGAAATAGAAATTCAGAATAAAATATTACTGCAGCCTAGTTTCGTGGATCTGGTCCATTACTACTGCTGCAAAAAATGTTAACAAATACCTAAACAGTTTTGCATTTTATGTGTTTATTTTTCCTTTGTACTGTCAATACATTCTACCTGAATTTCCTAAATTTTAAAGATGGTTAATACACTTGAGCACAGTCGTATATTTTAAGTTGGGCTTTAAGAACGGGAACATTTTAAAAGAATGATGCACGCACACCAATGAAAAGTTGTTTAAATGATCACAACTGTACGAACATGGTTCGTAAGTATGCGAGAATGATTGTTCACGTGTAATACACTGTTACACTTCAATAAATCTACTTTTGTTAAATCAATTTAAAGTGACCTATAACGAAACTTTGAAGTATATGAAAGTAAACTGGGTTTCCATCTCCAATTATTATTATTTTTAAATACGAAGGAAAAAAAATTATTTTCGTAGTTTAAGATTGCTTAATAAAATTCTATTTTAGGATTGAATTTAAAAGAACCACAAGTAGTTATAATTAGATTTAAAATGTTCTTCGTATTGCGGAAAAGACGTGATGCTCTGGAAACATACCAAAGATCCTATTTTATACAAACTTAATTAAAAAACGAATTTATTTTCATGATAAATCTTGTTATTAAGCCATCATTTAAGTCCCCGTGTCCGTTTAAAAAAAAAAAAAAACACGTCGTCGCCAATAAAGCAAATATGTATCATGTAAACTTTGATTCATTGTTATGCGATCGAATCGAGTGACTACCTACACCAGCACAGCGGTGTCCCGGATTAACATGTCAAACACCAAAACATGGATGTATTTCCTTTCATGTTCCATCAAAGCTTTTACCCTTTTAGAATAATTAAAACATTGTCTCAATGCTTAAATCACTTCAAAGAACAGGTAAATCAACACTGTAATCCGCCCACGGGCGAGGTGTGAGTTGCTACACGTTAATCCTACGATGTATTTATTCAATCGTATAAATTTGCACCGCCTCTCCGTTGCCCCTCGATCTGGAAATTATTTTTAAATCAGTAAAAAGTCAATAAAAATAATAGTTTTTACCAATACCAATAGAAGCAACTTGCTTGACTATATATTATGTTACCTCATAAAGCATACAAAATGTACATTAAGGAGTAGTTAATAATTAGATTTATTTTACATAATCGCAAAACATAAATAGATCATTTTACAAACAGTAGGCATACGAAAAAGTGCAGATGTAATAAAACGTGCAAGGTTTTTGTTTGTTTGTTTTTGTGGGCACTGAGTCCCACACATTGTAAACAGCATCCAAATGTCACTTAATCGTATTGCACGACGACATCTCATCAAATCAGAACGCAAAAAGGGGGATCCGGGAAATACAGTCTCACATCAATTTGTATATAAAAAGCCATAATAATCACTTTTTAAGTTGATTTGTGTCCTCGAGCTCTCCGTCTGTGGTTATGTCCATGTCCCCCTTCTTTCCTGGCGCACACGTGCTTGACAATGACCTGAGAACAGTTCTCACATTTCACCGTGCAGCACCAGTGGAACTTGCAGTTGCAACTGCTGACAGTTTCTGTTCGCCTCTCTTCCACCCGCAAGCCACAATCATGGCAGAGTCTACGGCAGCTCCTCCTTTCCCATTGTGACAGAGAGTCACCGTTCTGTAGACACTCCCTGCCTTCTGTGCCATGCAGTCCCAGGCTGGTGTTCTTGGTGCAGTAATCCGGAGAGTCTTCCAAATATATGAGCTCCGTCCTGGCGATGGTACTGAAGGCGTCAGCGATTGCCCCACGATTGTCAGCACTGTTCCCGGCGCGCATTCGCCTCTTGTCCATTTCCAACTTCTGCGCCTGGTCATGCTTCACCTTCAAGTAGTTTCCGATGTCTCGGAAGTCGGATAGCTGCAGCCAGCAGGTCTGCACGGTACAACTTTCTGACATACCGTGACACCGGCAAATCCGTTTCATTGTGTCTTTCACAGCCTGATATAAATTAGATAAGTGCAATTACTGATTAATGTGGTTAACATTACTAAGAACTCCCAGATCAAATGTAACTGATAAAAAAAAACAAATAAAAAAAATAAAAAAATAAAAACACCTACCAGTCTTCCAGCCTCATTATTGTGAAGGTTGACTGCCGCTCGCGAATCTTGCCCTGTCTCAAGGGCATCCACGTACTGTTTAGAAATGCTCTCTCCAAACTCCACGTTGTCGCTACATCCACCCCAAATCCACCCGCGGCCTCCTGTTCAAAAACAAGTGTACTTTCTCAGAAACTGATTCTCAGTACATAAGATGTGTTTTCTTAATATATTCTATATAATCGTTATTTACCCGTTCATAAGTCAATGGGACCTACTGTTTTGTGGCCACTCGTAAATTAATGTTAATTATATAAATATATTTCCTACCGATTTTCCCATTTCTCGAGTTGTCACAACCGCAGTTGTCCAAGTCTCCAAGACTGCAGTTTCTGGTCAGCGTGTACATGACACCGGCCGCACTTATCGCATGAACAAAAGACGTTTCCCTCGTAGCTGAAAAGGAAAGACATATGTACACACGTTGTTATTATCATACGGTTACTATGTTTTCAGCACTTCAAAATGTTTTCAATGCATTTTATTACATACCACTTCGAAGTCCTTTATGGGTGGAAAGTTGGAGTGCACTCTCTGGACAGTTCCACCTGTCCCATGCGAACTGATGCTTGCATTCCTCTATGCCGCTTTGAGCGCCGACTTGCACGCTTTTGGCGTATGTGAGATATGCCTTAACCAAGACACGACAAGCCAGTTACTCTCAGATGTCATACTAACTAGATTTTAATGTTAAAAATGTAATGCCTCGAACAGTAGAATTATTCCTTCAAAACACTGGTGTGTTCTCAACAATATGTTTAGTGTTCAATACAACAATCTTAAGTTACACTGAATAAATATTTGTAAGATATGAATATTCTTGATATTTACCTTTGGTCCGGTCATAAGAAAATTGTTCACAGACCTAGAAAGGAAGAAATGAGGAAACCGTTATTTTCAACGAAAATTTAATACTATCCAAAATAAAAATACATGCATAAAAATTTAAATGAAAACGACCTCAAAGCATAATAATTGTATCTCTCTCTCTAATATATATATATATATATATATATATATATATATGTTATATACACAAAATCTAGGAGGATTACTTTCTTACCATGCATATCCAATCAGTATTTTGTAGTATACACAAAGTGCAAAAAACCATGGAAAATTGTAGGGACTCATTTTTTGGCGTCCTTGTTCTACAGCAAACCCAGGAGTTGTGGAAATGATCTGAAACCGTAACTTTGGCTCTAAATTTATGGGATCGAGACACTAGGCTAAAGGGAACTCTACCTTGTATCGCGAAGATCTGTGGAAGATCATTGGGCGATAGCGATTCTCAGGAAACGCCCACGGCGAACTTCAAAGGAGCACTCACTACGTGTTGTAAATACGATCGTCGAAATTAATCATTTTAATACAGAGCTCAAGGTGAGCGGCCACAGACTAGTCATTCTGAAACAAATAATCCAATTTTTAATATAAATTACTTGGGAGTCAAAAAAATATTTTAATATTTATTATAAAAGGTCACATTACAAAAATATACAAGAACCAAATATTTAATTTCATATAGATTTAAAATAGTTTTAGACATATTCATGGCCCAAAAACATATATTATTTCCCAACAACATGCTTCTTTGCACGATATCACCACAGTCCAGCCTATTGTGAATGTCAACATACATCAACAAAAAGATAGTAAAAAACAACGTGCATTATAAACAATAAAGTGTAAACCCAAAGAGATCCAACGTGTTAACATCAGAAAAAGTGCGTAGAAATTTTAAGTCGGGAAAAGAAGCTTCCCATGAACTGTGACTGTGGAAAAAAAACAAACGTTATTGGAGAAGCGGTGTATCTCAACAATAGAGCCCTAGGTTAATGCGTGGAGGTCGACGTCTAGCACGACTCATAAAATTTATTTGCAAATAAAATGTTTGTAAAAATTTAAGTACACAACTTAGTCCCATTATACAAGAGCTTCAACCGTCAACTTTCATGCGCACGATTCCGTCTTCTCGTGCTGTTAGGTGGTCTACGGGTCCTATCCCTCCTAGCACAGAAATACTTAGTGACGACTTGAGTACACTTCTCGCACTTCACGGTGCAGCACCAGTGGAATTTGCAGTTGCAGCTGCTAATAGTTTCAGTCCGTCTTTCCTCCACTTTCAATCCGCACTCGTGGCATAATCTCCTACAGCTTCTTCTCTCCCACTGGGAAAGATTTTTCCCGCCCTGTAGACACTCCCTACCTTCCGTGCCCTGAAATCCCAGACTAGAGTTTCTGACGCAGTAATCCGGAGAGTCCTCCAAGTATATGAGCTCTGTCCGCGAGATGGTGCTGAAAGCTTCAGACATAACCCCTCTGTTATCCGCGCTGTTCCCGGCTCGCACCCGTCTCTTATCCATCTCCAGTTTTTGAGCTTGATCGTGCTTAACTTTGAGGTAGTTTCCGATTTCCCGGAAGTCTGAGAGCTGCAGCCAACAGGTTTGGATGCTGCAGCTGCCGGACACCCCGTGACACTTGCAGGATCTCTTCATCGTCGCCTTGATTGCCTACAATTCGGACAGATCGTGTTTATATTGACATTAATGGCGCGACTGACTTATTCAAAAGATACTTGTACGGTTTCAGTCGACGACGTTAAAGTAATAAATAAATACGAACTAGTCTTCCGGCCTCATTGTTGTGCAGGTTGACCGCAGCTCGAGAATCATGACCAGTTTCCAGCGCATCCACAAACTGCTTGGAAATATTTTCCCCAAACTCAACATTATCACTGCAGCCGCCCCAAATCCATCCTCGTCCACCTGCACACAATTCAAACAACAGATTTGGGGATTTCAATGGTTATAAAATAAATGCAATGTTATTCGGACACCAACGTGTTCTCCAAATGGACTTGGTTTAATATACGGGTAAATTACTGAAATTATTTGAATTATTTTTTATTAAAGTATAAAAACTGAAACGAATACAAATCGTTCGGATCCTCACCAATTTGACCAATTCTCGATTCGTCGCAGCCGCAGTTGTCAAAGTCGCCCATGCTGCAGTTTTTGGTGAGTGTGTACATTACTCCAGCGGCACTTATAGCGTGTACAAAAGAAGTTTCTCTGGTTGCTGAAATTCAATGGAATTAAGCGTTCATTAGCATGACTAAGCCGAATAATAAACGGAAACATGTGCCGACACGGATTTTTATTGTCATTGATACTAAACGTACATGCGGATGCAATTAATAGATTGAAATTAACAGCGTATATTAATGAAGTAATTTCTATTTATTTAATGTTTCTTATCAATACTTACCACTTCGAAGACCGTTATGCGTAGACAGCTGCAAGGCGCTCTCTGGACAGTTCCACCTGTCCCACGCAAACTGGTGTTTACACTCTTGCATGCCACTCTGAGCACCAGCCTGGACGCTGCTTGTGTATATAAGGTAAGCCTAAAGTAGAACGACAATGCATTCGCAGTTACGTAATTTCCCTCTCACAGACAGCATTATATTCAAATTTCAAAACCATAAAAGTTGTTATCACCACATTGCATTTCAGATATTTCAGAAAAATAAAACAGACGCATACAATTGTTACTATATGATTAAGTAGTAATAAATACAAAAAATATATATTACCTTGGGTCCGGTCATCAGGAAGTTATTGACAGACCTAAAAATAATATTTAAGTTTAATGTTGACCTAAATGTTAACAAATAAGTTACTATCAATACCACAACTTAAATGAAACCGCGAACACATAAACATAACTCAAACTTAATTATGAAACAGTTCCCTACCATGCAGTTGCGGAGAGAACGTGACAACAAATAGGCAGGACTACCGACGCGAGTAGCTGGCACGGGCCCATGGCATTAAGTGTGTTCTTTTTCTCAAAGCTGTAGATTCTGGGGTTCAAACGTAAGAAAAGGAAGCAGGTTACACACCAGGACAAGTAGAAAAGTGACCAGGAGGGTGGACGGCTTATATTTATACTGTCGTTTTCTTTGGGTCGCGGTTTTTTTGGTTTTTTTTTTTGTAACTTTTTACATTTTACTGTGAAATCCCAACGAGGTGGTCATTGGGTACTGTGCTGTAGACGTAGGAAACACCGGCGTAAAACTGCACTTCAAAGCTTTAACACTTTTTCAAAATAGCCATTGTTTCTCCACCTTTTCCAGGTGTTCACGTTTAATTTTCCCACGCAATAAAAAAACGATTATTTAGCGTGTAATCGGAGAAAAAAAGAGCAACAATAACTAAATAAATAAAAAGACAGGATTTAAAACTAACAAACTGCTTACAATAAACGTACCGTTAATGTACACAGCCATTTTTGGATGTTAAACATATGGGAGGTTAGAGGTCTCCCACATTAACAGCTTCAGAATGAAACGGTTAATGAATGTACAATTAAAAACACAATAAGCTGTTGTGTAGTCATTTAGGCAGATACACACTTGTGTTGATTGTGAATGATATCTGTGAATGTGAGTGAGTGTCCTGCGGTGAACATAATTTCCATTTGTGGAGATTGTTGATGATTCGACACTTCGACAGTTACTTTGTAGTTCCATACTCTTATTGCTAGACTGCAGCTCTAATGCTTAACAATCAACCCACTGGATGTTAAGAACGAACGTTGTTTATAAATCTACATCATAAATACACAAATTTAACATATTTCGACTGTTGCCTGCTGTAAATGTTTAGAACAACTGTAAGATGTGAGTTTTTGGCAGTTACTCGACAAATTAATGGAGTTCTCATTTTGTTGTTGACTTCAAATAGGTAATAATACATAAGATTAATTGACGATTTCATTAAAGTATTTTAAGGGTTAGAACATCTTAATTGAATAACTTATTATCCCCAATTAACTTTAAAAAGCATCCCGAATGTATTACGAGAATAAATAAAATAAATAAAACACGGGTATTTGTTCGGCTAAATTAAAAGACACCCATAACACATTTCTGGCTCTTAAAGCATTAACCAGCGTTCTGTTAACGACAGTGCGACTAAATTGATTATGGCACAACCCAGCATTCAAAGCGGGTCCCCGGGACCAGGACTGGGAAATACTGTTCTGCGCGATTTAACCCAGAGGCAACCTCAGCGCCTACTTATTGGAGGTGGTTCTTGAATTCCCGACTTATTTTACTCTGTACTTTGGGAAATAACGCCGACTTCCTCTGGGTTGTATGATGAATACAAAGCCATAAAGTCATTCTCCACCACACGCTAAGAGTCATGCAAATAACATGTCACACATTGGCGACACTGGCGCTGTCGTGATAAAAGAATAATAGCAAAGCAAAGCCCTGGGAAAGTATTCAGTGTGAAAAAAGTCTGGAATTCGAGGGGAGTGAATATTGCTTTTAAATATTCAAGGAAAGTTCTACACCTACTTTTTCGCGACCACAATTCGCTAAATGTTCAATCTACCTTCTTAGTTTTCGTGATTGACGATAAACAAAGCGTGCAACGAACAAGATAAGCGAATTAAAGGTATTAAACCACCGTATTTGGTGTTTGATACTTGAACGCTTTTGTGAGGATGCGTAGGGCTTACTGCTAGGGCTGCTAGTTGTGTAATGACCAACCTGCGGTGTAAACGTATTTTTCTACTCAGTATTGTAACGCAATTTTGCATGGATTTTCCATTCCTGATTGGCCTTTTCAGCTATGGCGAAGAAAAGGCTTTTTTAACGAATAAAATAGTTGAAATTAGGAAGTGTCTGGCAAAGTTCAAGAATCACAAAGTTGTAATCAAATATGAGGCGCGGCTTGGGTGAGAATTTAATGAATGCAAATTTCACTTAATTAAAGGACTGTTAGCAAATTCACGCAGGGCGTGTAAATAGTTACTAAGAAGTATCGCGGATCAAGACACGGATCAGACTCAACAAGTTTTTCCACTATCCAAACTGCAGGACGAAGTTGACATTTTATGTCACTTACCATGCATTTCACCTGGGACTTTTTCTCCCCCAGTGAATTCAACCTTTCAATTGAAATGTCATTTAGCATTGTTTATGGGAGGGCATTTAAACCATAAACGCCTGCAAATTAAACATTATTTATTTCATAATCAAGTCGTGGCATGCCTGATCCAATAAACCATTAAAATCCCCAATGGTTTTCAGATGATGTCTTAGCAATGCACCAGTACTTCTAGGCGTCAACTGAGATCTGTTGTTCACGCATTTACGATGGTGTTGAGCTCAGGTGAGGATAATCCTCGTTAATTAGATAGCGGCTACATCAAGCGTTCGCTGCGGCTGAAACCTCAACGCACAACACCTACTAGAGAGAGAATCAAAGGCAATTAACCATTTATCCTTGATAATTCAACTAAATTTTGTCTAGCCGTCGGTGCCATTATAGGTTTATTTTAATTTTACAATGGCATTACAGGTTGATAATCTGAAAACAATTGTCCGTCAAACGCCGTGTTGATAGGAATTCTTAACAGGCAGGATAACATAAACAACTAGGATTATACTTAATCAAGGGTTAAAAACAAAGGGGATGTGAGGACTAACGCAGTTGAACTTTTTAATGCTTATCTTCACCAAACGAATTATTTCAGTTAAAGCTCGTTACTTTATTGTAAAACACGTTATTGACAGTCATAAGAGTGCCGATAAACGTGGCGAAACACTCTACGGTTGAAAAGAAAGAACGGTTGCCAGTTGACGGGCTTCATAATTCCATATTCAGCCACACTATGAGATCGTAGGCTACATGTCGACTGTTGATTTAGTAACTTTACACACAGATTCAATTATAATAATGGACATGGCATCAACTTGCTCAAAATAAAACGACATTTTAGCCAAACTTGTTTGCACGGAGAGAAACTAAAAGAGCGGTTTACCCAATGAAACATACTTTATCGTAACTATACCTGGTGAGGAGTAGACAAGGTTTGGAATTAATGGTAGCGTGGTAACTAGTTTCAAGTTCAAATCCATTTCTGCTCATCTGTCTGAGCAAGAAACCTAACCAAAATTGCTTGCGAAAAGAGTATACATGATCACTTTTCTATTCGATTTGGATACGAACGCCTGGGGACTAAATTAATAATACAAATCTAAAAATGAATTTTTAATTATTTCACAGTCAAAGCCTATCAAACACAATACATACTTCTCTGCATCGTGAGAGATTTACCACTGCTTACACAATTCAGGGGATGATAAGTAGAAGAATAAAAATAGATAAAGGGAGGGAAATTGAGATGGCTTTGTGAGGAATGCCAGACGGACCAGTAGAGGGTGGCAGGACTACCGACGCCAGGAACCCGAGCATTTCATTACCGACTATGGTAGGGTGCTGAGTTGAAAGACAACCGAGGCGTGTCCTCTCGCTCCTCATTAACAAGTGACAAAGAAGAGCACGAAACAAACCCAATTTCATCAACTATAACGGTCCAATATATTGAGTGAGTGTTTTCAAATGGGCTGCTTAAAGGTTACAAAGGCACGACAAACTATGAAGAGGCCATTTTTTAAATATTCTGCAGAAACAATGACCTGTAAACTACGAATAATATCAAAAGTAGCCTAGTTTACGTTGCTTGCCCAGCTAAGATTTTATTTTATTATTTTAATTATAAAATCTAAATGTATTAAAGAGATATTTGAGTTCTTATTTGGATATTAAACCAGATTTTAAGGCTAAAAAATAGCACAGGCCTATGGAATAAAACAGGTTACCTTGCTTGGTTTTTGCGTAGCAGAAAGAAAATGACACCCAAAATTTGTCTTCCTATACAACTAGTCCAGTGAAGAAGGAAATTATCAAGTTGACACTTATTTATTTGCTTCAAACTAAATAATTCTCAAATCATTTTTGTTATAACCCCCTGATTCACATGACCTTACTGACACATCAATGAAAATGGAAAAACTACTCATAAACTAATACACTTCTGACAAAGAGTGCTGTGAAAGTTTATAATGTAGATAGAGGCAACATCAGAAACAATAGCATTCTGTATTAATATTGGCAATTTATCTGAAATTAAACTGCAAATGTCTTCTTTGCAAAACAATATTGGGTATATTATTCCATAATACGTATGTATGTATTATTAATTATTATATAGGATATCATCATGGACAAAAAAAAAAGCCAATCATATTCATTGTTTCAGTAAAGAAAGCCATTTTGCAGAACTTCACTAAATTGTGGTTTTGTGGCATTTTTTAAATGGGAAAATACCATGTTACCCTAACGGAAGAAAGCAGAAATGTGGAGAGGCTCGGCTGTCGCCGGGTCAGTCACTAACCCTGGCACCCTGGTAATTGTCCAACTCAACACATTTTCAGCAAAAACGTATTATTTATAATTAGTTTGGGTACCCGCATGAATTTCGAATTTATTCAGGGGGGCACATGTTACCAACCAAAAAAAACAACCCTTTAAAAGTCAACAATTAAACCGGCTAAAAGACAGACGTGTCGCCAATGATGGATCATTGTGAATCAATGTAAAACTGAGACCAGAGTGTGCCTGAGATTCAGTCAGCAGGGGTGGGCTGGAACAAAAGGTAGAATGTGCAGAGGGTCTGCAGGACGGGACCGGGTTCCAAAGCGTTCCCGCCGTGGTCTCAGTTCCTCAGACTCATACAGACCCAATCCCCTTTTTCATGGTGGTTCAGAATCCTGCAGCTGTTGTACTCCAGTCGCTGATAAATCAAAAAGACCATCTGCTTGAGAATAGAAAGGGAGGGGGGTTGGCCAACTGTCCACAAAATCCAGCGAGGGCTGTTGAGATTGTGGCAGTTATAGGTGCATAATATATATATGTGAAAATTTTAGCTAAAACAAGTGTTTCCACTTGCCAAATGGACAGAACACAAACAAATCCAATAAATCTTTGTTTTAAGCTGTACCCCAACCCAACAACCCAAAAAATTCACATTTAGATTTGACGTTTGTTCCTCCCATATTGTCTTTATTTTTGATAAACAAAAAAACCACAAACAGATTTAAAATCCACAAGTAAAAAAAATAAAAGGCACCGTGAGTGAAACGCTCAGAGATACAAGTAAATGACAAATGTTACACCCTAACCCCCTCCCCCATCACTCTCTGTCGGTGCCACACCCAGTGAACGAAACAGCCGCTGCCTGTGAGAACCAAATCAATGCCCCCCATCTCCCACCACCGCCATCAGCGCTCTTGCCTCTTGCCCCGTCAGCTGCTTTTTCCCGGGCAAACAAAAGTAACGGTCCAACGAAACTGCCATCTCTGAAACGTTTCTTTCACACGCTCATGCTTTTTGGTCAAGGCGACATCTCTCCTTTCCTCTCCTGTTCGATGACTGAAAAGGGACAGTAGCAAACACGTTAGTGTACGGAGAAGGCGCTGAGTGACCTTTCCGTGCAGAACTAACAAGACAGTAAATTTGTCTAAAAGAGTTTGTCTCGTGTTTCACACATTGTTTCTCAGAAGGAGCGATGTTTCTTTCACACAATCTCTTTTTTACACAAAGAAAATGGCTTTCAGAAATTCTGAAGAAGGGCTATTGAATTCAGAAGGTATTCTGAAATCAGAAGGTATTGGAGACTGTTAGGGTGGAGAATCAGGGGCAGGTGGGCAAACCGATATATCACTTCAGATGAAGTGATGTGTGTTGCTAAAACAGATGTTCACAGTGTGGGGAATGGACAGGGTAAACCTCGATCAGATTAGTGAGACACAAAGCCTGAGACACACGCACGCGCACGCACACGCACACGCACACACACACACACACACATATACCTCAGCTTTAATTGTTTCAGGATACACCTGTTATCAGTTGGTTGCATTTCTTCATCATTTGGTGCGTAACAAATGGGAAAAAGGCTCAAATATTTTTGAATAAATACAGATATATAATCACTAATAACAGGATGTTGTCTGTCACATCTGTATCTCCTTGTAAAATCTACCTACACCTTTACACACACAAACTTTTACACACACAAAGATTTAAGAAAAGAAAAGTAATTCCCCCCCCCCCTTTGTTTCAAACTAAAAGCATACTATTGAGCACACACAGGACTGAGACAGACAATAGGCAGTACACTGCAGTGACATCTGGAGTGTGCAAGAGCTGACATAAAGCTGAGCGGATGGATGTACAGAAAAGACTGAGAGACAGGTGGGGCTACTCACTCTCTTTGGTGGGCAGGGGGTTCTTCTCTCGCGTCTCAGTCTTCTTTAGCTTAGATCTGTCAAAGCTGGAGATCTCCGTCAGGTTGGGCTTGTCGGACATTTTTGCTTTGCGAGAAAAGGGGACAATCAGCTAGCAGCAGAAGATCAACCTCGCCCCGCGAGTCTTTGTTCTCACAGGGGGCGAAACAAAAAGACGCTGCAGAGTATGTTACATTTCAGGGGGTGTCATGTTCCTCATCAGTGCGCTCAGTTTTGATTTGATGAATTCAGTGACAAGAAAAACAACTTTCAATACAACCAATATTAATCAGCATTAACCCATGACTATCACGGTGTATTAACTGCTCGGTATCTGAATAGCAGACTGAGTGAACTCCAGTATTAAGGACATAATGACTAATGGCTCTGCCTCATCTCTGGGGCTCTGCTCTTTGTTCTCACATCAGCCCATTCATCTCACCGGTGCCTGCCTCGTGCTCTCCCACCGCCCTCTCACTGCATTACCGCACGTCTGCTCCATCGCCATTTCAGGACAGAGAGGACCAGAGCGTAGACAATCTACACTAATCTGACCGACTGTCTTGCTCCCTTTTCACCCCTGAATACCACGCTTCCTAGAAACACCGTCTCAGCTCGGCTCAGCTATGCACCAGTGCTTCTGGGAGCTGTCGAGACAATATTTCTGTCACTAACGCATTCTTCCCCGAATGAAACCATCGGTCTAGTGCTGGTCTGAATGTATTGTCTTATAAAATTGCCATTTCCACCTTGAGTATGAAAAGAGATTGAATGCCTTTAAAAAAAAAGATTTAAAAAAAGAAAAACTTGTCACACTAAAAATAACAATTTCCCCTGAAACAATTAGACCCTGAAAAGGCAGTAATACCTATTTTTAATCAAGCATGTCCTATAGAGCGTCTTACCGGTGAGTGGGTCTGGTAGCTGCACGTGGCGTCTGTCTGGGAGGGTGTCTGCACTGCGTCTGTCAGTGTCTGCACGTCTGCATCCCCACCAGGGCGTGGGCTTGGATGGGGGCAGGTTCATTGATCAGCCCATGTGTTCTCTCCCTCTCTCTCTCTCTCTCTCTCTCTCTCTCGCTCTCTCTCTCTCCCTCTCCCTCACTAGAAAATGCACATTCCCCAGGGAATAGGTGGGGAAAGTGCCCGTTAGAGGAAAAAGCTGCTGATGTCAAAATAAAAAGCCACATACTGCATAGCGTAAAAAGAGAGAGAAGGTAATAACTGCAAGAGTGTATGAGACGGATACATTAGAAGGGGGCAGCTGCAGTCAGGGATAAGTGTTACACAACACCAGTGATGTACAGCTGCTGGGACTGGCAGGGCTGAGGGCCACGTCTCTCGTATGAAGCTCTGGTAGTCTCATATCTAATTTTAAGGGTTGACTCGTGGTCAGTGACCGTATCTGTAATGGTTGAATGCCAATCTGTGTATTCCATATTTCCAACATAGGTTGCCACATTGTGAATGCTACATGTGCAATTTCATTCCCATATAAATGTTGACATTATGAGGGTTTTACTAAATGTTAAAGATAAATGATAAATATTCTCAACATTTTTCTGTCGCTATCATTTACAAGTCACCTTTAAAAAAAAATTACTTACACATAAGAACCATTTAAATATGTCAGTCTTCAGTATTAACAAAAAATAACATGTGGCTTGTCAATGAAGAGCATGGCCTAATAATGATTGTGGATAACCTACAGTGTTATTGGCCTTGACCTAAGTTATATTCAAAGTTTCAAGGTTTGCTATCTTAAATTAAACTGTGCTCAGACCTAAACCTGTAAAAGACATTATGTTATCATTCATCTGTGAGTGGTGGCATGTGTTGGACGCTGTCAAACTATGTGCCTTTTCTGTGAAAATGTGCCTCGCTAGTGTGATTAAAATGAGGTTTTGTCTCCCTCTTACGGATATTTTTTACACACAACAGCGCAGAATACAAAACTGTTCATTAGGTATAAAATATGCATAAAATGTTTTTACCACACAGACTGCATTGTTCAATTTCAAACCGTAACTGCTAAATTATTTACCCTCACAACACAGACCTGATTGACTGATTAACAACAATACCATATTCCAGGGGACTAGAAATGTGTAAAAAAAATAGTTGTTTTCTTTTCTAAATTTAAGTTTTCTCTTTTTCAAAAAACAAACAAACAAACAAAAAAAAGGATGTTCTATCGTTAGCGCTATTACAATAATTTTTATTTAGTGACTGTATTAATGGACTGTATTCTGGGTTAATATGCCCCAGATAAGAGGCCACAGGAATTTAATCAATGAAGGAATGACTGTTTAAAATAATAATAATAATTAATAGGCAATTCCACGCTTCAAAACAGTCAGCAGAACGTACCTTAGCGGGACTGTGATCCGCAATCTTCAATGAGAGTTCTATGGGACTAACGGGCAGAATAGGGACGCCCTACCAAGATGAGCACATTTTATGAAGACAGTAATGGGAGTTTAGATTTTTTTAAAGTGGCTCCGAAGTCCAAAACACATATAGAAATCCCAAAACACACATAGACCTTCAAAAAGAAAAACACTAATGCAAAAGTGAAAACACAAATTCCTTTTGGGAAACAGAAAGGCATGTGTTGGCTCCAGGACACAAGGGGCAGTACACTCCATAACAATATTCTTAATGCTTCTGATGAACCAACGTCAACGAAGAAGACAAAATAAATACCAAAAAAAAAAAACATCTATTAAAGCCCAGATTTAACATTTCACAAAACCTTTTCAGCACAAAATAATTTCTTAAAATTATGAAAACAACAAAAAACTTTTATAAATTAAAAAAATTAGTTTGCCCGCTCTTAGAATATGTAAATATTTAATTTTAATTTAATGTTTAGAAGAAAAGCTTTGAAAAAAAAAAAATTAGATACATTTTATTTTATTTAATGAAAATAAGGGATAATACTCAAAACAACATTTTGGTCAAATAATATTCAATTTTGTATTTGTGCATTTACATTTCAGGGCCACCATGAAATAGTATTCAGGGAAAGCCACACAATACTCTAGTTTAATGCCTTGTGAGCACGAACCAAGTAAAGATATAACCACATCCAATGTTATTAAAATTACCATATTATCATGTCTAAAGAAAATGCCATACGTGTTCTCTGCAAATGCAAAGTTTATTTTTTTCTCCCTATTGAGGTCCCATTTTTTAATTGTGCGGAGTCGCAGAGGGCAGAAAACCAGTCCATAAATATCAGCCATCAATCATGGGTTCTTTCCCCTTTAAGGGGAGCCAAATCTTCTGAGAGCGTGCCTGATGCAGTGCATTATAAACCCTGTAAAGCCACATGAAGTCAGGTGTCCATTCTTTTATTTTACTTCTAAGCCACTGCAGCACCGCAGCAACCGAGAAGAGTGATGGTTAATGTTTCTACTTTGGGGAAACCGCTGTTATGATATTGACCCTACCGTCCCTTTCTAATACGAAATATGAACCATCAATAATGAGTGAGTACAGCCCATCTGTTGAGAGGACAGCTGTATGGCTCCGACATGCTGAGCACCATAATGAAGATTACAATGTAATTCGATACGTTTGTGCATGCATTCATACTCACCACTCAGACCAAGAAGTGGACTGCCCACTCGTGGAAGGGCCACCAATCTTCTTAGGTTGCTTGCTCAGACTGTACGTCATTTACACTGTCTCCGTGGGCAACAGGGAAAGTCTCTGTTTGGAAAGGGCCTGGCCCTGCAACTGGGATCTGCAGCAGTCCAACAGCCCTATTTGTACTGGTGTAAGCCCTCAGTTGTCTCCACGTAGAACGCTAGTCCTCTCAGTGGTGGAGACACTCTCTGTCACACTGGAAGGCTTTCAAATCAACTGGCTGGGTTACCCCCCAGACACCCAATGTCTTTTTTTACGGAGAACCCAGGGCACCTGGTAGAATCTAAGCTGTTCTGCCACATCTGTACCCAAGCAAGAGGATACTATCAGTGGAATGTATATGCATGCATGCACAGAATGTGCTCATATCCCCCTATTTCTCCACTGTGGGAACAATTTGTTTTGACCCCTTGAGTTTGTTAGTTAGTTCTAAACTAGGCTAAATTACACACTCATAATGGATCAAGTCACTGAATAAATGTATTCAGGTTGCGTAACCTAGAGACATTAAATGTACTTAATGTTTTCTTCAACCTCCTTTGGTATCCCGAGTGGTACATTGTTTGGGGACACAACAGGTTTTTTAACAGCTCCGAACTACATGGGCAAGCTCCCTTAACTCTCCTCAGGCAACTGCTACTTCTCCTTGTGAAATTATAACCACATCCATCCACCAGTAAACCGTACCTTACTGCCCTCTACTGTGGAAATCCCTTGTTACAGTCTATGTATACTACATATGTCTCTCTTAATTTTAATTTTATATTGCTGGGCCTATATTTAAGTTAAAATACTACTGTTATTTATTGTACAGACCTACTTGGTGACCTGATATAAAATATATAAAATTAACTCAATATTATAATAATAATGAATGAAATAAACCCTTATGTAAATAAATATACCTTACCTTAACTGCCATGCCCTCTCCGGATATTTCACAAGTCTGTCTCCAGAGGTCGCTATGCCATGAGTTTGTCTTCCCTAAATGTTCCACGTCCATGTCGGTTGATTTAATTAGACTCCCGTTTACCTGTTCTTATTCACACCTGTCTCTAGTTTAGTCTGTTTAGTAATCCTATGTATTTGTACCCATCCGTGTTAATCCATTGTTTGTGAAGTCTTGGTAACACATCTGAGCGTTTTTGAGTAAATTTACCGTTCGTGGTTTGACATGCGCTCCCCTTTTTGTGTATGTAAAATAACGCATATGGGCGTCTACATCCTGTCACTTATACAGAAGGCATATATTCCTATATGTAAAACGGATGCGGCATGATCTAGAAGAACTCTAAATGTAGCAGTTGTGTAAACATCGTGAAAAAAGTGGTCAGTCCAAAACATTCACCAACATTTCTGACAAGCTGCATTTTTTTTTCTGTCACCGATTTGAGGAAAGACCCACATTTGGAGTCATATTACATACATATTTATAAAACCTAATTTAAAACGCATATTTATTTGACACTCTAGGAAGTCTATTTCAGTAATAAAATTGCAGCCAACGAATAAGGTTTATAATTTCTGTCGGCCAACGACAAAAATATATCTAAAACGAAAAAAGGAAAATAGTATAACAAAAATAAATCAGATATGGCTGTCATGGCGTTCTCTTAAACAGCCCCTATGAAACAATCCCTAATGACTCCTCTAATCCAGGAAGATGAATATGCAAATCTCCTAGTTCACAGCAGCTGTTACCGGCCAAATATTTTATAAATCCACACGTCCTTGTCAGATTTACAAAAGTTACAATGAGATTATAAACACATTTGCCAGTGGTTGATGCATGGGTAACGGTCAGAATGATTAGCTCATGCTGTTGCTATCCCATAATGCGGATTTTGGTGCTGGCAAGATCAGTATAATGGGACGCCGCGAGCTTCACTAATAATGACTAACTTGCAAACTCGTAAGGAAATACATCTTCCAGGTAAGCAAATCGGGTTGCTCAAATGCCAGAATTTGTGGAACGCGGAGACTCAATACATGGCTATATATTTTATTCGCCTTGTGAAACTTGCTATCACCTCCTTTGTGACTAGGTTGAGTTTCTTTAATTTTATTTATGGATTTTTTTTAAACACTGAAATTAGTTGGTCATGTTAACATTGCTATGATCTCAACCAGTCCTGCGGTGGAGATGGGACATGGTTTCGACTTCAAGATGCGCGGAGCCCAGATATAATGAACGAAATGTCTTTGACCTTCACTCTGACTCCAGTGTCCGTAATTAACCTTTATTTTGAAAAATATCAAATTGGTAGCAGGATACTTGTGAAAAGGTTAAAAGGGGCATCACGGTACGTCAGCAAAAGCCTGAAGGTTAAAATGGCTTTCAATCCACTATGAGTGAGAAATCATAATTCACTTCACCTACATGTTGAGCATCTTCTTCTGCCTGTTTACAGTTTAAGTTAGTTTGAGTATTACAAGAGTATTACAACGCGGAATTAATCCAAACGAATTAGCCTGAAATTAAATGTAGTGGAAAAATCTACCGCTTGGGGGCAATATAGACCTTCTGTATGATTTGCCAAATGAAATTATATTATGCACTGATTCATATCCCAGCAACTGAGCAACGAGTCTCTCTCTTATTACTACTACTCTCTTGTTACTACGCCCCCGTCTCCCTGCGGAAAATTGTTCTTTGCCACGACCCAAAGAGTAAGTGGAGAAAAGACGCACCACAATTCAAGACGTCAGCGACGACATATGTCATTGCAAACATACGAAAAAAAAGAACACTGCAGTGACTGTTTTGCACTTCAGGTAACTGCCCTGAACTTAAGCACTCTGGAGAAAGGTCCGCTGCTACCTCACGCCAACTGGTCCTTTTCTGACATGCTCCCTTCAGCAGGCCAGAGCCATAGCCAGTATTTTTTTCAGCACTGCTATAGCAGTTGATTGCAGGCACTCTTCCTCCACTCCTTTGTGAATCTGGTTGTGGGGTATGTGCACCACTCAAAAATATATTGCTATTTTTACAGCTGTAAAATAGAAAATATGTTGTCCGTGACTACTGTGACTGGTTGTTACAAACTAGCTTTGTTATTTGGATAGCTAACTCGGCAAGCGCTACTGCGACCATTGCTTCTGCATGGACAGCTGACTGGCTAGCTTGCTTGCTATATGCAATACATACCCAAAAATATGTGGACACCCCTTCAAATGAGTGGATTCGGATATTTCAGCAACACCCGTTGATGACAGGTGTGTAAAATAGAGCAAACAGCCATGCAATCTCCATAGACAAACATTGGCAGTAGAATGGCCAATGGTACTGAAGAGCTCAGTGACTTTCAACGTGGCACCGTCACAGGATGCCACCATTCCATCAAGTCAATTTCTGCCCTGACAGAGCTGAAAAAGTTTAGGAACAACAACAGCTCAGCGGCAAAGTGGTAGGCCCCACAAGCTCACAGAACGGGACCACCAGGTGCTAAAGTCTCTCTTGTCCAAGGAGCAATGCTCTGGGGCTGTTCATGGTTGAGGCTAGGCCCCTTCAAGTGAGGGGACATTTTAACGTGACGGCATGCAATGACATTCTAGATGATTCCGTGCTTCCAACTTTGCAGCAACAGTTTAGTGGAGGCCCTTTCATGATTCAGCATGACAGAAATGGTTTGTTAAGATTGGTGCTGAAGAACTTGATCTGATCTCAACCCCATCAAACACCTTTGGGATTATTTGTATTGCCCAAAATCAGTGCCCTGCCTCAGTAATGCTCTTGTGAATGGAAGCAAGTCCCACATCTAGTGGAAAGCTTTCCCTTAAGAGTGGAGGCTGTTATAACAGCAAAGTGGGGACCACGTCCATATTAATGCCCAGGTTTTTGGCTTGAGATGTTCGATGAGTAGGTTTCCTCATACTTATGGCTATGTAGTGCCATCTTTAAAGTTCGTCAGAAGAGAAATTCAAAACACAGTAGTTTTTAAGTCCCTCAATAGATTATAGTTATACAATATTTAATTATACTGTGGCATGTAACAAAAAAAAAGTAAAGTAACTATTTAGCATATTGTGAAATATGCTAGCACATAACATCTATTGTAGCGTAGGGTGCTGGAAAAGTATTGTAACTTCATGAAAACACCATATATCCATATAGCAGACTTTTGAAAATTGCAAGCGCAGTGGCAAGGATAAGAAATACAGTTCCAGGGAATCCCCCCGCCCATTCCCCCATCAGATCACACCCTGATAACACCATATTCCCAGAGCAGGAATCTGATCACAGGCTCTAATGTGCAGTAGGACATATGATCTGGAAAAGACCATAGATCGTCAGGTCATGTAATGTAATGAGGCGACAGGCATATTGACACATTGCTATATTCTACTAGTTAAATAACATCATATTTAGAAAAGGTTAAGAATATGATTTCAGAAGGATAGTTATTGGCTCTGGTGATCAGCTTTATTTACCCGTATTTCCCACAAAAATAGATAAAACCATCATCATTGAATTTTTTTTCTTTCTGTTTCTTCAACAACGCCACTCAGAAAAACCTCCTGTTCACATAGGTCTGATATTTGTCTCTATTAATACTAAGGGTGATGTTTAATCTTAGGAGATTAATTCTGATTAGTTCTATTGAACAAAAACTGCAGCTGCATTTACTCCCTAGATGTCACAGTTCACAACACAGCCTCAGTTCTGCAGTAGATGTTATCAGTCACTTATCTCTCCAATCATTCAATTAACATTCCTGAAGCCCATGTGCACCTTCTGCTCCCATTGGCCCTGCACCTTCCAACTTGGTTTTCTGTTCCACATATAAGCCCATCACTAACCTTTACTCATTGTGAATTCTTGTCAGTTTCACTACGGCATCTCTGAGTGGTCGTGCCTTTGTTACTGTGGGCCCTGGATTCCTAGCCTTGCTTTGGCTGACCTGACCATGACTTTATTTTTTCTTCTCAACTCTGTTTGCCTGACCATTGCTTTTGTCCCAGACCACATCTTTGCCCAATCTTGATTGCTCTGTTCTGCCGGTGCTCGACCCACGCCTGTCTGACCTTCCCTCTCAGTACTGCAACTGGGTTCCCCTGTTCCTGCACCCTGTTGTGCATTACACTAGGTTTGGAAATAATGACGGCCTGGCAGGCTTTTACGAGATTATAGACACGTTACACCGGTGGACAAATCTTTGCTCCTGTCTTTTCTCTGTGGAGCTAGGTTCACTTGACTTCTCACCACTGTGTTCAGCAGTGCATGTGGTGGAGAAGTAGTGATATTTCCACATGTCAGCAAGTGTGGCCCCCTGCCACACAGACGCACACAAACACACGTACAAGATACACAACGAATTGTTCATGCTGATGTAAGGAAACATGTACTCTGACATGAAAATACCCATAACCCCACCCCACACACACCCACGCATAATTTTTTATGCTCACACTTCTGATACTGACAGTACTTTTGAAGATAATCAGACAAGTGGGGAAGTGTAAGCCAAATTTGACAGGAAGGAGAGCAGCAACCACTGCAGTGGATAGGGTCACTGAGGCCCCTGTCCCTTTGTAATCTGCTTCTGTTTCACTGTGTGTCCGAACAAAAGAAAACTAAAAAACAACACCAAGCCTAAAGGGAAATGTTCTTATAGAGCTAATACTACAGCTGTCAGAAGTTGTACACGAGAATGATAACGTAGCTGCGTTCAGAACAGAAAGTGCACGTTACTATCACCCACACATGCACACACACAAATGCGTGGTACAGTGCATCCTGCGGGACTGTCTTTTACTTTCTGCCTCACTGCATTCCACAAAATTATCTGTAAGCAAATGTGTTTGCCTATGCAAATGAGACACATTCAGATCTTCATTACTCTGAGCCTCTATGCGTGCCAGTCGAACCCGACGAGCTCTTTTTTTCCTGCAGGGGCTTCTCCCCTCTTTGGTGTGGATTATTACCCCGTGCATGCATGTGTGCATGCTCCTGCTCTGGCCAGCTCAAGGTAAGACGGCATGCAGACACTGAGCTTACACACTGAGCTCGCTCATGAGACAATGGATCAGGCTTGGGACTTCCGAGTTGTAGCAGCAAATCTATATAGGGAGTCATTGGCATGACAACCATTTTCCAGTGGAGCCCACAACAAAGGGCGAAAGTAACAAGGACTGTCGGTAACAACGGCCCGTCCTCCAGGCCTTGCTGCACGTCAAGGTCGGGAAGCGGAGGGATGAAGGGGGGGGGGGGGAGAGGAGCAGAGAAGAAAGGAAAAGGAGGTGCTTTCAGACTGTAATGTCTCCGCTGGAGCTCACAAACATTCTGTGTTTAGAGAAGGTGTGTGCTTTTTCCTGCTGAGAACGTAACAGATTTCCCAAATCTTCCCATTTGTTAAAACTACAAGATATGTCCATCTGCAGTGCATATTTCAATCAGGTTTTCTGAAAAAAAATGTTAGGTCTCTGTATCAGAATTTTAACAGTTAAATATGACTCAAACTGAAGCGGAAAGTCTGTTTTTCTTTGTTTGGTTATATATCTCAGTCAAAAAAATCTGTCGTTAGAGCTATGGTTTAGCATGAATGGTCCTTAACAGATAGACAGGATTTACAGTAAATGTGTACCCAAGAATCCAAAACAATGTTTAGGCCTTGGGTACAACTGGGGTGTGATCCATGTCACAAAATGGACACGGTACTGATCCTCAGACTCTGTTCAAACACAGGATGGCTTTAAAAAAAATCACTTTGTCTTTTTAGGGCAAACATACATTGACCACTAGGTATATGCCCCTCAAAAAGTTATTTCCTGAGATAAAAGGGTGCAGTTCTAAGTGAACCTCTGGAAAACCAATTGAACTATCGCTTATCTCTCCTGTGTACAGAGGCGCCTGTCTGATACATTCTGGAACTGGCATACCCCAGAGTCACTTTTTACGAGCGGATTAATCTCACGTCCCCAGAGAGGAGGGAGAGTGGAATGGGAGGAATAAGGAGAGCACTGAAAACCATCACCCTGCACCTCCGCATATAAGAGCAGGCATTAGACTCTGATTCGGAATGCTTTATCTCAGCGATCAACTTCAGGGCAGCTTTATCTAGTGCAGACTGAGCTGAGACAGTATTGTAGGCACTTGTGTGTGTACTGTACTCATAAAGGCTACAGTCGCTGGACATCGGTAAGCAAACACACATGCTCAGGAGGAGGGTGGGAGAAAGAAAGAGGGATACACCTTCCCTCTCTCAAGGTCACAAGCTAAAGGTCAAGGTTTGTGTTGTAAAGGTCTTCAGCCTTGTCCCAGGAGCTAGTTTAAGAATGAATTAAATACACACAAACATGAATAAATATACGAGTGCCTACCAGGATCTGCATGAGATGGAAATATCTTGGCTCAGCTTTCTGCCCCGACAGGAGCACAGGACCAGGTGTTTGGTGCGATAGCATGCTCCGGGTGCTGCCCGTCATGCCGTACTCTGGCTTTGAGCGTGCAATACCTACATTAATAAATAGGAAGGTAGCCGCTTTTCTGAGACTCCGTGCACTTTTTACTCACTCACGGTTGAGATAAAGCAGATGTGCTTAAATTCGAGATGACACTGGTGCAATCAGAAAACCGAGGCGAAAATCCGCTGCAATTCTTCAGCCGAGCGGACGACGAAAGAAGGAAGGAAAGTTTGAGAGGAGTCACTCTTGTTTTTGAGGTATTTCCTCATAGTGTGAGTAGGAGATGCGGTTTTCTGCCATCTTGCCTGGAGGTAAACGGTGGGCCGAAGCGTCTTCGCCGCTCTGAGCGGGCCATAACTGATAGTCTTCCTCTACTGGGCCCCGGGTCATGCCCGTTAACAAACTTCTACCCGTCTGCCTGCCTGGCTGGCTGCTCGTGACCACCCATGTTACCACTTCCTAACACCTGCTCTGGTATTTATTTGTGAGAAAAAAATTCTGTGTGTGTAGTCAAAAGTATATCGGATTTAAGAGAAAATGAAAACTCTTTCATATTTACAGCAAAAGAACATAGAGCTGTGTCAACTGTGTCTTCATCTTGAATTTTAATTTACAATTTTATTGTAGATTTTTCACAAACAAGATTACTTATATCATTCTTGCCATTTCGTCATGCATTAACCTTCTGTGCCTGCTAGTACTGTGTGTACACTATATCTGATATAGATGAAATGCAATAAAAAAATCAATAGTTTCTGCTAAGCCACAGATGGGGAACGGCAACAGTAACACAAAAATGTTTGGCTTCGGAATTGCAAACAAATTTCCATTATAAGGAGACAAACGCATTGATGCAGGTGTGTCAGGCAGAATGAGTCCTGAACCTTGTTATGGTTTTGTTGTCACAGGGCTCTGGATCTGGACCGGCCTCAGCGGAGAAACAGCAAGAGGTGACACGGGAAGTCTGTGCACATCTCTCTTTGTTTATGCAAATGAGTCGATGTTGGGAGGGGGGTTTGTAAGAATGTGACGGCCTTTGCTAATCGCTAGCCTCTTGTCTGAGATGCATCATCTCCATAGAGTCCAGGAGAGATTCCAGCCATTCGTCTTTGGCATTAATTTTCCTCTTGGCTCCCATCTTGTGGAAGATTCATATAATTGGAGGAAATTGAGCATTAATAACGTTTAGCCTGGACATTATCTGAAGAAGTAGAAAATCAAGAGATAGGAGAAGAAGAGGGAGAATAAGCAATAAATTAGCTGAACTTCATTAATAACATGGACGCTCTTTTTTCATACAGAGTGCTGGGGCTGCGAAGCCCTGTGCTAAGCATAGACACAGCAGCTGTTCCCTGCTATTAATCCAAATTGAAGTGTATTGCTGGGAGTTTGGAACAAAAAAATTCGATCTCTCTTTTTGTGGTTGACATTTTTTAATGTGGCCAAGTTGAGCAAAGGACTGTAGTAAATAAGCTTAGTATGGCCATTGGAAGACCCTCAAAGAACAATTGAATTTAACTGAAAGTACGAGGACAATGGGCCTCGTTTATCAAAAAGTACACAAAAGTGCATTTTTTCTCAAAGAAAGCACCTATGTAAACCTACTGTATCAAGGTTGGATTTGTCAAAAAAAAAAAAAATTTGTACACTGCTTATCTGTCCATAATTAGTGTGCGTTGTTAATAAGTCACATTCACTCATGATTATGGATCTGAGTGTGCATGGAGTTTGTCAATTTGCATAAATAAACGGATTCCTTCAATCATGGCTGGGCAAAGAAAGGAAAAAAATACTTTTTGGGAGCGAAGTACTGGCGATTTCACAAGAAGCAGTGTTTCACGTGTGATAGATGATTCACACATAGTTGCCATATGGTTTTCATATAATTCATGTAATTGACGTAGACCTACGTTTACTTAACGGATTTATGTTCATTAATAGCTTCCGGCTTTCTATTGAATCGACCGTTTATAACATTTATTTACATGGATATTGTAGCAGAGTGTGTTGTGATGCTAACATTTGTCGGATCATTGTAACGTATCTTTTCGGATTTTTGGATTTTTAAATCTAGATTTTCCGGGTGCTTTGGAATTTAATATAACTAGCAAGCTAATCTGAATATTGTAGTCCACGTTATCTGCCACAATCTTACACTACTCATCACATATTAGGATTATACTTGTAATTGTACTCATGAGCATAGACTTGACATGACATGACCTTTTCATTTATCGTACTTCGCTGTAACTGCTAGTAGTCAACTAGCTAGCCAGCTAGCAAATGCTATTTGTTGCATTGACTGTCTCACATGTAACTACAATTCTTGCCATGTCACGTGTCTGATTGTACAGTATTAGAAAATTATTCATGTAATTTGTTAGAAAAGTGTTAAAATGAACCGTCTTGAGAAATTATGAATACATGTTGAAAATCGCTAAATACTGCTGTGGAATAAAAAAATCCATCTATTTCTAAAGTGATTTTATCGTTGGATAAATCATCACGGAAGCCCTACATGTGCTGTGTGCTTTGCATGGGTGGAAGGCAACTGGTCTGACACATACGTGTGTTTCAAGTGTGCCAGGCGCAAATTGTTTGAATATTCTCCCTTCACGTACCGATGTGTGCATGCCCAGCTTTGATTAATGAGGCCCGATATTTATAATATGTGAGAGGGAGAGGGTGGGAAAACGTATCTACTCCTTATAACACCTGAGAATATTCCGTAATATGTTCTAAGATGGCATTCCTTTGTTTTCCTACTACAGCCAATTACTGCTGGTTAAACATGAATTAGGAATCTGAGAGCATTGCTTGACCCCAGTCTCTCACACATGGCTGTTAAAATAATAAGGTCTAACATTACTCCTTCATTATACCCTGGCAACCAGAGAGGCTTCACTACCCATAGTGATTTAGTCTTTTTCTACAGTTTCAGACATTATCTGCCCTTTTGAGACAATGCCCTTTAGCAGGGGATCATGTAATTATGAAATTAGCCCCCTTTGACTACTGTGAAGATGTTGACTTTGTTTCTGAAGTGTCTGTAATTTGATACAAACAAGCTTTGCCCTCTTCTGTTATCGGATCTAAACTAGTCATGTAATGCAAAATGGACACCGTTAGATTTTAGATTAAAGATTCCACAATCAAATAACTTGTCTCTCTCAAAGATTGGGACAATTGGCGATACGGATAAAGATGAACATTTTCCCGTTCTCTAGACCGTTCATTTAAAGTTAATGCACAGCTGTAACTAAGATCTATATTTGATAGAACAAATCCACATACCCAGTCCATTCCTGCTCTTCTTGTTCCCCTTGTCGATGCCCTCAGACAACGTTGAGAGCTGTTGCTGATCGGAGATAGCTGCTGTCGCAACGAATCCTGCCAGTAGAGCTGCCAATAAACCCAAACAGATACTTGGTAAGGCCTGAACAGACTTTCTTAAATCTTTATATTACGACTGCCATCATGTTACAATGCATGCTAAAGAAAAACAAATGGAAAAAGCAAAATATACACAGGTGTTACAAGCTATAGAGACAATGCATGCCTCCCTATGCACAAGCCCTGTAAACTTTCTTACAAACTATAGAGACAATGCATGGCTCCCTATGCATAAGCCCTGTAAACTTTCTTACAAACTATAGAGACAATGCATGCCTCCCTATGCATAAGCCCTGTAAACATTCTTACAAGCACTAGAGACAAGCATGGCTCCCTATGCATAAGCCCTGTAAACATTCTTACAAGCTCTAGAGACAAAGCATGGCGCCCTATGCATGAGCCCGGTAAATTTTCTTACAAGCTCTAGAGACAATGCATGCCTCCCTATGCATAAGCCCTGTAAACATTCTTACTCAAGCCATCTTTGGGTGACCTTTGACGCATAGACTCCAGGTAGCCATTTGATTTTGTGAATGTAAATACGTAAAAACGAATCCATATGACGCAGACCTGGCTGAAAGACACTTTTTATGTGCAGCCCATCCTCCTGTTCTGCCTGCCAATGCGTTGGGGGTTATTGTTTTCTTCTTCCTCTGTGCCGCATCACAGAGGCGGAGAATGCAGCAGGATGCATCGCTGCTGCAGCGATGGCGTCTCTGCGGGGCGGCCACTCATCAGCCTGGCAAACTGTCATAATGCGCCCTGGAAACGTCTACATTTCAGACGAGCCCCAGCTATCGCTGACGGTGAGCAGAGGCACTGTTAAACCGGGTGCCAGATGGTGGAAAAATCTTGCTGCTTCCACCAGACACGAAAGGGGAAAAAAGTTGCAGAGAAAGTTGACAGTGAGCTGGTGTGGAACAATAATGCTTCAGTAGCACATTTCTTTTAATGGAGCCCACTCAAGGGGAATAGATTTTACAATCATATAGCCTGTGTAAGTTCCTCTACTGCGTCTGCATGGGGTTGGCGAAATCAGCAATCTACACCGCCTATAATCTTTGTGTCAGAACAACCTTTACTTTGAAACGCTGACCTTTCCTTTGCAAAGCGGTGTATGGAAAGTCGAAAGAAATGGGACAGCTCCACGGTAAACCTCTCACCTTCTCTGTTGCCCATGTTTTTGGCCATCTTCTCCAAGTTCATCTGTCTGGTTATTCAACACTGTCTACTTACAATAATCCAAAAGACACGCTGAAGTTTTTTTTAATGGTCACCATGCAATGATAAGGAGTCACAGAGTGCAGCTTGGGATTTTTCCAGCTCTCGAATGGCTGACCCACTGTGATGTCAACCTGCAATCTTGGCAGTTATTGGGCACTGCAGTGCGGCTAATCGTTGTGAGTTAAATCCCTTTCACACTGTGCACCCGCTTAGGGTATCTAGTACCTTGTCTCAATGGGATTGTGGCACCATGCTGTCACTGTTCCATCACGGTTATGAAAGGCTGTCACGTTGTTTCCACGATCTTTGTAAAAATACAAACAGCGTTATGCTGACCCAGCATCCTTTCGTACCTGATACTGATATGGCACGGTGTTGCCCACCAGAGCTCTGTATGTTGGAAACCATCCCTAAAATAAACAACAGCATCACATTTAAAAACTACGTATTCAAGCTTCGGTTATCACCATGGTTACCACCATGTGAACTGCATCGTTTTATCACCGTTTGGAGTTACCCGTTTTGTCGGGACAGCTTGCAATGCATTCATTACTGTGCAGTGTGCATATTGTGCTGACACAGTATAAAGTATAAACCATGGAAACACGGTATTACAGTTTTGTGTCTTTGGTTAATCAGTTAAGCAGAGTGCTTGACATGTATATCTGTGCGACACCTTCTGAAAATATGCCTGAAATTAGTCTGGGAATCTCACAAGGCTTCAGGATTTTTTTGTCTAGAGGACATCTGCCTACAGATCACTGTAAAACAAACCATCTGAATTTCATGCAAGTACCTTGAAAATATTATATTAAACAGATTGCCGTAATAAATTTGGATTATTAGAGACCTAAAGTGCATGGGCTCAAGAAAACCATCCATAATCCATACCATAACCATACCGTTACCATAAGACTCTATAGACGTTGGGTCATGGTGGTTGAAGTCAGTGTTGGGGAAACCATTGTTGTTATTAGAATTATATGTACTCTGATCCAGGAATGTAACATCCATAGATCTAATGTCTTAGGATCTGAGACTGAATTAGAACATAATAAGAACATATTGGAAAGGTTTTTGTGTGCATAATTTTGAAGAAAGTATTTTTTTCCCAGTAAAACTGATGAAAAAATATGTTTCCCTTGTTCTCCAAAAGTGCCACTGCTTTTCAAGCATTAAAAGCAAACCAGATGTAATGCTTATTATACAGTTCCCTTTATAAGCCGTTGTTATTAAACAGATGCCACGCATTTCCCTTAACCATTTTAAAGGAAAGAAATGGCCTTGCTGTTGGAATGGAAGTATGAGTGCATCTGTGGAGGGCAGATTCATTGGGAGCACTTACAGGAAGTAAAGTCCTAATGGCTGCTGTGCGTTTATCTTGTCCTGCGGCCCATTGAGACCAATTACCAGAGCCAGCAGAGCCTGACAGGAAGATTTTATGCATCAGAAGACGAATGAGCCAAAGGTTTTCTTTTTGGCGGGGGGGTGATTTGCTGCCCTGACACACAGCTGGAGTGTCACGGTGTAACCTGGCTTTGAGTGGAGACTTCCGCACTGAAGCCGTATTCCACAGAGAAAAAGTTACGTAAAAAACGTGCTAGCATCACCTCTCTTTGGCTCCCGATTTCTCATGTGAATGAGAGAAATGGAAAATATAAAGAAACGCTTGCGGAAATGACGCTGGAAAAGCAATCATAGTTCATTGGCACCACCTCTGGGAGGAACTAACTTCTACAGAGAAATAACGAGGGAGCATTTGATTGCTCGCGCGCTGACCTCCTGCATTTCTCCTCCGCCGTCCTGCAGCCTGCACATGTGACAATTCTCATCTGGAGCCGCCACTTTAAAAAGTGGAAGGCCATATGAGACTCGATGAGCCTCGCTTTCCTTGTGATGTCCTTATACAGGCCGGAATCACAGGATTCACAGGATTGACTGGATGCCAGGTATTCAGTCTTTGTTAAACTGGAGCATATCGTATAATTTGTTTTTTTACTTCTTAGGGGTGCCTTATTAATGCATTGCTCCATGCCCCAGTGATGCCATTCAAATATTTGTGTTCCAAACTACTGTGTACTGGATGTGTGACTCTGCATATTGCAGGTAGTAGTTTAAGAAGGGCGACTGCTGATATTTCAGATAAGTTTTTAAGCAAGCAAATCTAAAAGTTAGAAAATGCTCACCTGAATCATGGCTGATAGCTGCTGTTCGTTGCCTCAGTGCATTTTGATTGATTGATGTTGCTGCAACTTCTGTTCAGTCATCATACCTGAATTTAGCAGGGGCTTGTATTATGAACAACTTTAAAATGCCAAATCACATTTTAGAGCTTGTAAATAATATTGTGAATTACTACCTGCAAGGTACCAGCAAAAATGTTTCACCTGGAAAATGAACGTTTTGGTCCTCTTGTCACAAATAAAAGCTGAGTAATAGCCACTGGACCTACACAAAGAGAGATTTATTTGGTGTTTATTTATTCATATTGAACAATTGCCTTCATGTGTCAAAGCTTTGCTACTATACTCTAATAATTACACAGCACATTGCACGTATGACTGTTATACAGGCAAATGCACTTGATGATAATAAATACCGGCACGTGCTTTAATGGTTACGGCAAAAGTGTAACAAAAGCAGATATTTCAAAGCAGATATGTTATTTGTTACACTTGTAACCAGATAAATAAGTTTTTCTTTCTCCATGAAAACTATAATGAATGGTAAACTGCCACGTTTACCATTATAAAACCATACCATTTAGCAAAATGTATTTTTTACATTTTGTCTCTGCAGTGCAATTTCTCAATTTTTTTCTCCTTCCTTCTTGCACAGTTATGTAAGCACCAAAATAATGTCTTAGGTTTTGAATTTCATTTGTCTGCTTACAGTGAGGAGCTGTTTCCATGGTAATGCAATTACGGCCCAGATATGAGGCCCAACCGGAGAGATAATGTAAGTTAGTGCAGTTGCAGTGGGAGTAGTTAGGCGGGGGAGTAGTGATTGTGTGCACAGATGTTTCCCAATGATCCGTTCATAATTCTTTCCATTTTTTATAAAACTCAATTTTTTATTTTTCTTTGTTCTGTTTTTTTGTGGTTGCCAGGGTGTGGGTTTGTGCACGGGCTAGTATTTAGGTTTACTTGTACCTCCATGTCACCTACTTTTTCAAATGTTCGTAAGTGGAAAATATTCCCTTTGAAATGCATTGGCATTCCTATATGTCAACATTCAAAGCCTGTGTGTTTGTATTTCTCACTGTTGTCCTCCTGCAGGTTCTTTCAGGTGGCCTGGTGGATCATTGCTTTGTGTCTGGGGGGATGCAGACGTGCACACACTACTCTGGGTCTCCTGACACTACTCTGGGTCTCCTGACCCTACTCTGGGTCTCCTGACACTACTCTGGGTCTCCTGATTTGCACACACTACTCTGGGTCTCCTGACACTACTCTTGGTCTCCTGATTTGCACACACTACTCTGGGTCTCCTGACACTATTCTGGGTCTCCTGACACTACTCTGGGTCTCCTGATTTGCACACTCTACTCTGGGTCTCCTGACACTACTCTGGGTCTCCTGATTTGCACACACTACTCTGGGTCTGCTGACACTACTCTGGGTCTCCTGATTTGCACACTCTACTCTGGGTCTCCTGACACTACTCAGGGTCTACTGATTTGCACACACTACTCTGGTTCTCCTGACACTACTTTGGGTCTCCTGATTTGCACACACTACTCTGGGTCTCCTGACACTACTCTGGGTCTCCTGATTTGCACTCACTACTCTGGGTCTCCTGACACTACTCTGGGTCTCCTGATTTGCACACTACTCTGGGTCTCCTGACACTGCTCTGGGTCTCCTGACACTACTCAGGGTCGCCTGATATGCACACTCTACTCTGGGTCTCCTGATATGCACACTCTACTGTCTGCTTAAAATCAGCTCCGTCATGGCAGCCCATGGAACGTCCTATGGTAACCTTACCAGGAACACATATCCATATGTAAAAGGGAGACACACCAAGCATGTGAAAGGATCTGAGTATTACAGGATTTTCTTTCCCTGGTTATCTTCCTTTTGATACTAAAATTACATTGTGTGCAGCTGATTACATCATTTAACACAAGATTCGGTCATCTCTATGTAATAAAGACCACCTATTCTTTATCTGCATAATATTCACTGATAAAGAAAACCCCTCTCCTAACTCTCGTGTTATGTGAGGGGTGAGTCATCAGGTCATGTTAGAGGCAGACGTCATACAAGCATGGAAGTTGTTTGAGTGCATCCTCTATACCAGTGAGTAGGTGAGTGTTCCAGGGCAAGTGGAGACACTTACCTGCTCTTGTGGGGCTACCTCTTGTTAGTTTGACACTTGTTACACTAGCAACAGAAAAATAAATGGACCCAAGACAGGGAGCTCCTCAGTCCCTCCTGCTGCTGGCCTTATTCATCGTTTACAACGTGATTCAGTCTGCTAGTGAAACATGACACCTCTTCACCTTGTACTTAGTATAATAAAGATCTGAGGGATGTGCTTTAAATGCAATTCATTTGACTTCCGTGGTTCGAATTAAAGTCTAGCAAAATGTTGGGACTGGGGGCATCTACAGGCATGGAGTTCCTTTGGCCTGCTTTTTATTAACTGTTCAGACATTTTAGAATTTTGTCCCCCCTCTGTTTAACATGTCCACCGTGCCATTCCAGCTATTAATCCTATTTTAATGCTCCACCTACCCTGGCTTCAAGACAGGCGATCTCTACATGCATAATGATAAGGAAAATAACAGTGTGTTTCCACTAGGGGGATGGGATAGCTCACTAGATCATTACCGACCTCACATGAATTATTAAAGGCGTTCCACTGTTCCAGAGCTCGGGGAGCCAGGGACCGGAGCGCTCCCCCCACACTGGCACTCTGAGAGCCATGCATTGCAAGAGCCTGCAAGACAAGCGGCAAACCACCCCGGCAAGGATCAACCACTTCTGCCCGCGTCTCGGGGGCGACAGGGCTGTACAGCACTGTGGGCAATTTCAAGCCAGCACAAGGTGCACATCTGCTGGACATGACATGAACAGATCCCCCCGAAGGCATTTTAAACACAGATATGAGCTCCAGAGAGTTGGTAAAGCCGCAGTATTCACTGAACTTAGTGATAATAATCACTATGTTGGACATTGAAAATATTTATGCTTTAAGATTACTCTGTGTCCATTTTTTTGGGATGGGGTCGTGATTCAATGTGACAGCATCACAGCGACCAAGTTGACCCCCTGGGGCAGTCTTTTTTATCGCTGCGCAGAGGGAGAACATCACTGTGGCTTCACTGCATCACAGAACAAGCAAAGCAAGCATGAATATCCATGCATTAGGTGCTCAGTTGTACACTGAAATTACTGCTGCTGTGGGGGTTTTTCAGAATAGTTTTTGCTTGTTGGATACGATTGGGAATAAGGGGGTATGAACAACATGGGGGCGGGTTTCACAAAGGCCATAGCTTGCAGAGCACCATCTGACTGGATTTGATATGGATATGAGAAAGTTGGATAACAGGAGCCCAGGTATGACCACATGCGTAACGTTTTGCAGTTAGTCTGAATTAGTCTGAAAGTGAGCATTTCCATAGAGCTTGTGAACTGACCAAAAGAAAGTGAAGGAGCTTTCCAACAATACAAATTAATATTACAGCCTTAGCATTATGAGGCTTTGGGTAAACTATTTTTTATCTGCATTGTATCTACATGTATTCATGCAGCAGACATTATGTTATAGGGTGATCATTGCAAGGTGCATACAAAGAAAATAATATAGTCTAAGATTCAGGAGTAAAACATTACATATTTAGCAACACTCTAATACGCAAAGTTATTCAAAGTTGATAAATAAACAAGAGTGAATCGACATTCCCAACAGCATAACGTTTCCTGCGGTGACAAAGATTGAATATAAACAGTCCAGCGAAAAGAACCCATGATCCAGAACCAGTGTTCAAGTAGTGGCTCTGTATCCTAATCAAAGCATTACCACACACCAACCAAGAGCATACTTTAAAGTCATTTCATGAGACCAACCAAAACTGCTTCCTGGCGCTAATCATCAATCAAACAGATGAAATGATATATATTATTCTTCCGGGTACAGTAACTCACCGTTTTGAGGTGAATTCAAACTCAATAGATAATAATGCGATGTTCAGCGCAAGCATGAAGCAATACGCAGAGCAATTAGGAGTGTCAGGAGGCTCCCAGGAGCGAGCAGAGGAACCGGACGCCAAAGAAAACCTCCCTCTCCCAGCACATATGCTGCCAGTGTCTGAAATGTTTGTGCCCCTCGGCCACAACCCCAACCACGGCACCCTCGGCTCCCCGCCTGCAGATGGGCTTCTCTGCCGCTCTGATGACTGCATATGTCTTCTTCCTGCCACGGCTGGGGCCAGCTACACTCAGCACACAGTGCGGAGTGACAAGCCAACAGGTTACATGGGTGCCCCCCCCCCCCAAACCCAGCCATATCCTTTCATTCATTGGCATGATGGATTTTCTTGCTCTTTGGTGATTACATTTAATTATAACATGAGCCCCCTTTGATGCAAGTGGTCCACATTTTTTACACAGTGCATGAGAATGGGGGTGATAGAAAGACTTAATAATCTTTCCATTCTGTGCCTTCTCCTATCGGTGAAATCCAATTGTCTCGCTGCGGTGTTCCCCCTGCGTGGCTCACCAAGCGCTCTGGGGTTCATTCTAGGACCTTGGTTGGCAGAGGCTCAGCGGCAACATCTCTCCAAGCGACAGCGTCTTGGCCGGTGACAGGCCAACCGCGCGTCTGATTGGTTCACGCCACGCTCACAGGAGAGCTGATGCGGCTTTTCCCTGCCTTGGTTCTCACTGCTCACAATTTAACATGAACACGATTCCCTTTAACGCTAACCTAAACGTAAAAGAGCTCAAAATCATCAACTGGCGAACGCAATCGTGTAGTATTTGCGTTTGAGTTCTGCAATTATCCAAAACTGGTAGCTACCGCTTTCTAGTCATTGCAGTAGTGCTCTAGGTGAGCAGTGATACTGAATGTGGAAATTTACCCCGCTTGTTATCATGTGCTTCTTGTTGTAAAATGCATTGTCTGCTGGTGCTGCGTTTACTTTCATGCTTCTTAAAGGGCACCTTAGAAAATGTAAACCCTGCCAAGAGAGCGTGTGAACTTAAAACCCAGTGATTTCCACAGAGTCGGAAAGTGCAGTGGAACTGACGTTAATGCAATGATGTTCTGCAATTTAGATATCATTAAATAGCAGTGAGGGGTGAGGCTGCCCATCAGTTTTACCCCTGTAGTGCGAATCCACCTGGTTATTGCCTGCATTTTGGCATTGGAAATCTGATCAAATTTGAAAGTAACCACTTTGCAATTACAGTGTAACCCGCTTAATATCCCCACCGCCATGCAAAGAGATATTATGGGGATATTATACGGCAGGGCTTAAAAGCTTAAAAGGTTGGGGGTTTTTTTCTCCCAGAGCCCGAAGCCCAAACCCCATCTCAATGCGCCTCAAAACAAATGTTCTTGAAAAATAAGAACCAGTCTCTATTATTCACATATCTTAAAGCCGCTATATAAGGTTCCACAGCTGTACCATGTGGATTTCATACTTTCATGCACAATGGTTTCATGCTATTCTGCCCTCACTTTGCTCCTGAGATCAGTGGGCTAACCAAGGTCAAACAAAACTTTAGGGCAATGAAATTACATGATGGACTGGCTGACTAGGAATGGAAAATTAGCCAGTTTGTTCATAAAAAAAACCCAAAAACAAAAGGTAATGGTTGACAGGACGCTGACAGAACTAGAGAGGAGTCCAATAATGGGATGCAGACATATTGAGGAGATGTACTGACAAAAGTCTACGGCCCCTTTGGAGATGAAGGACTTGGCTTCTCTTCTCCTCCCCTCCCCTTTGGCCAGGGACTTGAATAACATTTCCAGTGGTTAGGGGACAAACGCATAGGAAATTCCTCCCTCCGTCCAGTTCGTGACCCAGATGTGGATCCAGTCAGTGGGGAAACACGGCAGCCCCGGGGGGAGATGAAGCTGATGGCTTTTGAAGCAGAAAAAGATGATAAGGGGACAGAATGCACAAAGACAGATGTGGCGGGGTTCCCCCTGACCAGCGAGGAACCTCGCGGGACCCCAACAGTGGAGTCAGGCTCCCAGCAGACACAACTGTGGACGTGAAAGAGGCCGCATGCTGCACTGAGAACATGAATCTGCAGACAGAAAACGGGGATGTAGGGCAGCGGATGTGTTTAATCGAGCAACCGCGGACAGGGCTCTGTAGATACAGACACACGGGGGGATTTCCCACTTTAAATAATTAAAACCATCCGCATATCGCAGAGGAAAAACCCTGTGTTTATTTCTTCATTTTTTCAATACTAAATTAAATAAAAGAAGGGGAGGGAATCCTTGGTGGACCCGTCGGAAAGGCATTTTCATAGTCGAGCATGGGCAGAATGTTTTAAAACAGTTCCAGGCCGAGCGAAACAATGATGGCGTGGAACCCACCGGGGACAATGTCATGAACTGATGCGTGGAATCCATCAGACCCCAGAAGAGTGGCGTTTAAACCCAGGAGGAGCCGCAGGAACGGGAGGAAGAGGGTTCTCAGCAGGCATCAGGCCACAGGATGTCCGAGCCTGGAGGCGAGATAACATGGCAGCAGCGGAATTACGCACTCTGGGGTGCACCTGAATCGCTACGTCGTGATTAGCCAAAATCTGACGCATGAAAAACAAAGAGTCCACGGTCACCGCTAGGTAGTTATGCAGGCAGTGGAGGTGTTATCACACAGAAACTGAGTTGTCGTCCCGCGCCATAGTGGACCCCACAAAGAATTGGTAACCGGAGATGCTGCTGGATCCAGGACCTCAATGGGCGTTGGAACGAAAGGGCCGACCATTTCTGATGTTTTTACACGCCAGATGGACCAGACGACAGCCATCACCGCAAACTGAAAATAATAATATTTAGTCCCCCGAGGGAATTGGAACGAAACAACTATTTCGGGCACCCAGATCAGCATGCCAAACTGTGAGCAGAATGTCCAGTAACGCCACCCAAAGGCCCCCCAAAATGCGATGGCGTAAATCCACAACAGGAACAGCTCAGTTACATGCACGTTATTGGTGTTTAACTCTGAGGCATTTCGAAAAGAGCTGCGGTATTTATAAAGCACGGTATCACCATACCTAAAGGCCAAACCCACAGCGTATATATAAACAATAATCCAGTTCATGGCGGCGATGAGGGAGACAGAGCAATAGCGCTCTACGGAGTGTAGAATAAGCCAAAAAAACAAGTCAGAATCGCTCGGTAAGATTCATTAACAAGCAAGGATGGCAGGATATTCTTGAAAGACACCTTGCCGCAACTAAACACGCGATATCCCAGGATATTAGAAAAGGCCTGCGATATGGAAAACTAAATTCAAGTCCTTTTCCCCGGTCACCTGCTGCCAGAACAAAGCTGAATAGGATTAGCAGACTGTGCCACAACCTGGGATCATTGTGTTGGCCCCAGCAGGGGCAGTCGCAGGCAAATCCAGGCAAACGCACTCGCCATGGAATCCTGCCAGGGCTGTAAAGTCACCGAAAGGCGGCTATATCTCACCAAACCATTGAGGTCTGGACGCATGGAAAGGATAAGGAGCTAGGTCTAAGGACTGAGAATGCTCATTGGGAGTGCCAGGAGGGGCAACCGGGTGAATGGGTGCCTGGGGTGCAAACCAGACAGAGAAATCCAATTCAACAGCTGGTCGAAAGGCAAAAAAAAAATACACAATAAAATAAGTACAACTTTTCATTGAAAAATTACTGAAGCTTTCCTAGACGGTACTCCTAGGAATCGACTTTAATTGAATGAAGGCTTGGCAAATGATTCTGCTTCAAAATCAAATCAGCAGTAGAATACAGATGGGCGCGCTGTCTCTCACAGGATGGTGAAAAGCACCAATCAGAGACAGTTTGCAAGAAAACATTTTTGGGCACGCCAAAAACGGTGCAAAAGGGTCAAACTACAAATCTGGTTCTCCTACAAAAATGGGTCTTAGTTAACTTTAATTAAACAATGACAGAAATGTCTCGAGTAGTTAGATACCTTCCAACAAATGTGAACAAATCCTGCATATCTTACATCTTCCTCAGCGCAGGGATACCAGTCTACTTAAACTTGTGGGAATTGGTCTAACAAAAAAAACCTCACAATGACAGGGTTGGGATATTAATGACAAAGGGGACAGTAACAGAGTTACATTTCTGGCGAAATGTTATAAAAGTCACAGAAATCGAAAGGTGTCTGACAGGCGCCACCGCTGGCCCGGTGGGCTAAATTTAGCCCCATAATTCTTGGGTTGTGGAATGATTGGTCAAGATCTGACGTTTGTGGATGCTAAATTATAGAGGGAGACGGGGGGAGCTGGTTTTATTATAAGTTATATTTCTTGTAATTATGTACCACCTGAGTTCATTCTTCTAGAATAATATTCATCATAGGTGACAAGACGTCCTGATCTGAGTGAGATCATCAAACATGGAATGAACACAACCACAGCGACTGATATTTCTGCCACATTATTATATCAATTCTGATTAATATGGTGTAATGATGGGGATCAATACATAAACACAGCTACAAATGTCACGCTGACATTTCCTAAGGCCTGGGAGAGGTCACCAGAGCATTGATAACTTACACAGTGACCTTCTTATTTGACTTCCTTGGCACTTTCTATCACTGCTCGTAATCTTACCATTGATTTTTATTTTGTAATTTAATTCAACTATGACGTCACTCAACAAAACAAAAAGGCACAGCAGACCACGATAAAAAAAAAAAATCTAATTAATCATATTCAAAACATTTTTTATGCCATTTGTGTAATTTTATTTACAGTACCCAACCATTTTTGGAAGACATATGGAGTAATGTATTTTTTGGTGTATGATAATAAAATTTTCTTGAAACCAGTGATCTTGGGATGTTGATGAATGTACTTTTATAGTAAACGTTAAACATTAAAGATTTGAATAAAATAAAATTATTTCAATACAGAGAAGGAGAAAAAGTTCTATTGTTCAGTATATCACAAACTTTGAAAACAACAAGCTGTCCAGTTTAAACAAGCTGTCCAGTTTAAACACGCTGTCCAGTTTAAACAAGCTGTCCAGTTTAAACAAGCTGTCCAGTTTAAACACGTTTTAATTTAACTTCAAAACCAGCAAAAGAAAGATAAACCACAACCAATTTTCAGATAGTCTCTGCCCTTGACAGACGCACTGCGCACGACAGACGCACTGCCCTCGACAGACGCACCGCCCTCGACAGACGTACGCCGCTCGACAGACGCACGGCCCTCGACAGACGCACGCCGCTCGACAGATGCACGCCGCTCGACAGATGCACGGCCCTGAGCAGACGCACGGCCCTCGGCAGACATACATCGCTCGACAGACACACGGCCCTTGACAGATGCACGGCCTTCAGCAGACTCACAGCCCTCGACAGACGCACGGCCCTCGACAGACGCACGGCCCTCGACAGACGCACGCCGCTCGACAGACGCACGGCCCT
>JAOVYW010000002.1:3814961-3826818 GCA_025775045.1 Hiodon tergisus
AGTTAGCATCATGGATTGCATCTCTTCCTCATTATTCAGTTAGCATCACGGATTACATCTCTTCCTCATTGTTCAGTTAGCATCACGGATTGCATCTCCTCCTTATTGTTCAGTAAGCATTAGTTTTGGCCCTTGTCATCAAGTAAGAGGAACGCTTTGCTATGCGTTGGAATTGGGACTGTGCAGGGTATTCAGCATTAACATTAGAATTAATTAGTAAACGAAAAATAAGAATTGTCTTCAACTCAAGGATAATTTCCTTGTTACGTGAGGAGTATATATTTATCAATAGTCTTGTGTGTAAAAGGCCATACTCCTGTTATCATGACTACTAACATCAACAACATTGGATCAAGGGTCATACATAGTGAGGGATATTGTTGCATCACAGTATTAGCATTTGTTTTAGATTGCCTAATAATGTTTATTCATATGTAGGGCTTCCGGAGTTCTGGTTAAAACCTCTGTCTTCCTCCCTTAGCAAGTGAAACCTTTTGCAGGATTTTGCGAGAGTTAGGTTTGATTTCGGGATAAATAATAAATTGTAATAAGAACGTAGCAAAATTAATGGTTCAGCTTAGATACAGGATTACTACCTTTGACTGGGATCAAAATCAAAATTGACAACATGATAATTTAATAAAATTGTTTTTAATAGCATTTTCTTTAAAAAAAAAAAATCTTGTTTCTTCTACTAATAAAATTGTAACGTAATTTGTAATTAGCCAAAGTTTTGATTTGGTCCCGTCCTTTTGGTCCCAACGCTATCGTCAAGACAAAATAAGGATGAACTAGGTCAGGCAGACTGACACATTCATACATTTCCTTCTCTATCACTCCTTACTTGTTTTTAACAGCTGACCGTTGGGATGAAACAGTGGGAGGCTGCTTCTGTCAGGAGCAGCCCGGATTCTCCTCTTTCACAGGCACTCACAGATCCTGCTGGCGAGCTTGCACACATGAGAATGGATGCCCCATTCTTTAGATCACATGACTGCACCTTAATGTGGCAAAGTTAAACCAACAAATTGCTTGCTGTTGTCATCGCTAATCAAATGTTTCTGGCAAAGAATTTGATTGCATGACATAAAAACATCTGCAAAGCTATCCGATTTCACAGTTTATTAAACCTCCAGCTGCTGCCACAGAAGACAATGCGAGGATTCCGTCAGTTTACGGGATTAGACGAATGTACTGCCGTTGAACTGTGGCTTCATCCTTGAATCGTTGAAACTCGAGTTGCAATGCCCCCAATGGAAAACACGAGAATCCACTTTCAGTCGGATAGCTCATGAGACAACTGGTGAGTGCAGGGTTATGCTACTGAGACTTGAATTACCAAGATAAAAATAATTACCACATGTACATTTTTTAAACTAGCTACCATTTTGGCCTTTACTTTAATGCTAATATAACCAAGGCCTGAGCACTTATAAAAAAACAAACTAAGCATGCTGTTAAACAGGAGAAAGGCATCATTTTAAAAGGATATAGATTTATTTTCTTTTAGCCTTTGGGGATGATCTCCATCACTGGGTCCTTTCAACCCCCTCCATCCACAGACCATTCGACCCGTGAAGGAGCTAGTTAGAGTAATACATTTCCATCTTCATTTCTTCTTAGAAACTAAACTACAGTGGCATGATCAATTGAGTGACCGTTTTAACAAGATCTGGTTTTCTAAGAGGCGGATCTATAAGGCCATTTAAAGACAGAAAAACGCCCTAGACATTCACCTAAATGTCTCTTTGTAACAGTTAGTCAACAGCATAATAACTGATCTTAAGATTAGACAGAATATATATGAACATTATAAATGCATATTTACAGCGCCGTGCTGGGACAGGTTTGTTGGCGGGGCCGGACCAAAACAGAGACATACGTGACAGAGTTGGTGGTTGGCAGGTTGAAAAATAAATCTGCTTTTAAGTGAAAAAAAATTCCCCACCTTGACTTATATAACACACACACACAAATAAAAAAAATAAAAAAAACCTAGCAGGTTCACCAGTTAAGGCATCAGTGACAAAAAATACTTTCAAAACCTAAACTAAATTAACCGTGAAAAAGCTGGCTCCCGGCACTGGGAGCCTAAAGGAAAGCGCTAAGTACTCTCTGGGGTGGTAAATGAGGCCAAAAGGGGGCCGGTGGGTGTCTTGGTCATGGACTTGTTCCTGGCCAGGCTAGGGATGGTGACTCCTGGTTCTCCAAGTTCCTTTCTCCCAGTTCTAAAAGGAAGGTCCAGGGATTAACAGTAAACAAGGGCACAGAGTTTTCCTGCCTGTGTTTGCCTCTGACTCTGCCTCCCAGCAGGGTTTTATTCCTGCATCCCTCCTCGCCACCTAATGAGGCAATTGATGTCTGGTGTGCCTCCTTAACAGCCTGAGATTGCGAGTGTGGGGCTGTCGATGGTCTTGTGATCACAGAGCGAGTGGTTCCATGATTTGCCGCTGTCCAGGGTGCTGAACTCACATCCTCTGTGGAATTACCAATTTTCCGGTGTTTTATCGTCGCGGCAACGCCCATCCTCTGGAATACAATATTTTGATTAGTTTTTCACATTCTGTAATGCATATTTGGCTTGCTTGGAAAAGTCTTGATGCAGTTTGTGTATTTTGTGTTTTGTATTTTCAAAATACCCAAAATACATATTGGTCTCCCATCTCCCTAATAACTTTGATAACGTCTTTGATGTTCAAATAAAAACAGGATTAGACCAATTAAGTTGTGACCACTTACTTTCCATACCTCTGTACATAAGCTTGTCTTTTGCAATTCAAAAATATAATTTAATACTTCACTTATTTATTTTCATGTAAAAGTTTTAAATATAGCATTTTGCAAAATAAATCCAAATACTTTTTAAATTGGGAACAAAACAATGGCCAAAGTCGTGTTAGCTAAAGACATAACCAAGCAGGGTCGGTCGTATTTTGCGCCACCAACCCCAGACGTGTGGGTAGTGCGACGAGGGCATTCTGCGGGAGGTTTAATCTATTAGATTCTATGGGTATGTTTCAGGCGTGTTTGTATCAATCTGTATCTGTCCTCTATGTTTCTTAATATTGGGTCAGTTTTTTCCGTGATTTTTAACACAATCTTAACAGATTGGATCAGCTTTTGCTATTTGCAGCCATTGCTATTAAAAACGGTATTAATATTTACTGTCAAAGTATTCTTTACAAAACAAAGATTACATCAGGGGAGATCATGATTTACTTCAGACCTTTTTCGTTGGAGAAAATTAAGGTTTACAACTTTCAACTTTTGAAGTTAAGAAACAACCCTTATGCGTATATTTTTGCCCATCTCTGAGCATAGACGGAGCTTCGCCACATAAAATACTGTTGCTAAAGTTCCATACAAGAAAAAAAATGTGAAGTGAGGTGAAGATCTAAGTGAAGATGGACTTCTCTGCTCTTCACAGTCATTAGAAGTTAGTGCGGAGACAGAGGTGATGGTGTCTGATACCTGGGCCCTACATCATTATGACTGCCATGAGCACCACTGTGTGAACAGGTGAAACTCAATTACGGCTAATTTACACAGCTAAGTGGTACAACGCGGAGATATCAATTCAGACTCAGATCCATGTTTTACACAAGTCACCTGAGCAGTCAGCTCATTAACACAGGTCATTATCCCATTCAACCCTAAAATGATGGATAGTCAGTCATCAGAGGATCCCACTGTCAATCGTCCGGCGTTGCTGTTTACTTTAAAAGGCAGAGAAGAACAGAGGAATCTCTCAGTTATAAAGGGTTTTTGTTGAGGGTTCTGGATGTTGAGCATGTGAAAACAGGTAAGACAAAGCACGGTTGGAACACGCTTGGATTTTCTTCTTGTACACGAGTCTTCAGATAGGGTAGGCTGCAAATGATATTCTCAATTCAATAACAAATACATTGTCAGAGAAAATTCTAAAAGCCTTATTCATATGTGATTGAGTTCAAACTGCGTGTGCAGCAAGCAGCAGTTACATATCAAGAACTTATTGAAGTGACACAACACTTAATCTCAAGACATCGTCTCTCTCAAAGACAGCCAATCTCTTCTTGTGGTTCATAGCATTAGTCAGGATGAATGTTCTCATTATTTAATGGGAGTAAATGGCAGGACATAAGCTGTAAAGATGATTTTATAAAATTTCCAGCAATGCTTTCTAATTCTACTGCATAGATGGGTATAGTATATAGTATATAGTCCTGGGAAGGGAGGGGAGATTAGGAAAGGGTGGAGGGAGGGGCCAGAGTCCTTCACAACCTCACAGCGTCTTTTATATGAAGAAATCATATTGTCATTTTGGACATTTTGGCAGTTTTCAAGCATTTTCAAGACTGATTATTTGAGTGTCCATACACAAACTCTGGTTATGTCATTTGACCCCAGATAAAAAAAAACTAAAAAAACAAGTGAAGGTTGGAATCTTGCATAGTCAAATGTATGCTCAAGACTAATTTCATTTTTTTGGTCTTAGTCTTAAATCTAACAAACTTATTTATCTAAACTTTAATTAAAAGTTGAATGAAGAGCACACTGTCTCTCTGTAGGCGATAAAGATCTGTATTTAATTAAACTGTCCCAGATGTATATTATTGCACCCGTACTTATATGTATGTCACATGGCACCAGGGGCTGTAGACATTAGACATTAGTGCAAATTACCACTGTTAAAAATCTTTTGTTGTTTTGATTATTCACCTGCATGTTTGGATGTATGGAATAATATAATAATATATATAATAATGAAATCATGGTTGCCTAAAATATATATATTGGTTCTGGCTATATATATATATATATATATTTATTTTTTTTCTCGTCCTTTGTTCCATAAAGAATAGACCGGCAGTTCACCATTTCTGCAATTCATCTGTCGTACCCAGTGACAGGTCCTAAACCAATCAAAGATAGAAGCTTCATTACCAAAGCTTACGGCCACAGCATCTGTCTTTGCCTTGGAAGAGTTTCTCTGCCAACATTTAAACATACATCACACTGAAGCTAAGCTTGAGGGGACATTGAGGCGCTAAGGACTGGAAACTTGGACATCACAACAAGAATTCCGATCATGCAGTAACAGACAGCACTTAGACTACAATATGTATGGGGCTATGGGGTTTAAAGACACTTTAAAATGACATTTCTATGTCAGACTAGAAAACAAACAAATCAAATTATATTGCCCGTTTCAAAATGCTGAATAATTAAAAAATATATATATATACACTCACCACATCTAGCAGGTATGAAGGAGATGTTCTATAAATGGTCGAAAAGGCAGACTGTTCCCTAACCTGCAAGAAGAAACAAGTATTGACTGCTTGGTTGCATAACCCAAATTAGGGTTGCGATACCGTTGATGCTACAGGAAAGTAGCTGGACGTGCTGGAATGAGGACGTGCTTGGTGCCGTCCAGCCACTTTGAGATTCAAACCTCTGGCCATCCAACAAGTTCAGTTTTCAGGTCAGCCCTGATATTGAAATATTCTATTTCTAATGCACTGAGTCTTAACTCTTGTTATCCTCAACGTAGGAACACCATGTTGGCATGCATTTATAGTGTTAGAACAATTTATAGAACTGATCTGTAAACTCAGAACTAATCTGAAATTACTTTTCTCCAAGTCCTGTGGCTTTAAAATGGTACAAGACTGCAATTATGTACTTTGAATCCTTTCTTAGATATTAGTATTTCTAACACAATAATTAATTACAATCGCGGCTGAATCTTAGAAAATTTGCAATTATATAATGGTCTAACTGTATAGATTATAATCCAAATTTTTACGTAATTTGGCATCCAATTGCGTGTTCGCTCCCAGAACATTTAATTAGTTAATTAGTGAAATTATCCTTTGTGAAGAAGTCACAATAATATTCTAACACGATATCTAACAAGTGACTTCTAATACAGCCAACTCACAAAAAAATACACCAATGAGGACCAGATGACAGAGGAGCCAGGCTCACCATGTGCGTGGCCAATCATACATCTGGCTGTGTCCCCTCGATTTAAAGGCTCAACGGTAATCAAACATCTGTCGAAGTACACGGCTGTAGTGTCTGAAATATATTGATTGGTTGACGGTTCAACCACTTTATCACATTGCTTATAAGTAAATTCATTCTGTTCAATTTAAATTGGACTTTTAAAACGATATCCAGTTTAAAATAAGTAAGGAATGCTGACAAACTATACATTCGGACAACATAGGATATCAACACGATAAAGATAATAACCTCCTCTTCATTTGTTTACTGCGAGCACATCCGTCTCATATTCTGTTAATACCTGCCAACTAGAAACAAAGGACTCTAATGAGGCACATTCAAACAAATCAATGATGACTAATTAAGATCTTTAATTGGATTTGACTAACGCACATGCAAAATTTAAATTCCGCAAAAATTCTTAGAAGTAGCGTGTTACCCAGTCATTTATATTTTAAACTCTATTTATTTGTTTGTTCGTTTAATTATTTACTTACTTAATTTTTGTTTCTGATCTTGCTAATCACTGCTCTCATTTACACATCAAAGCTGTGTAATGTATATAGTATTATCATAATAATAAAAATAGCATGTTCTTCTCCTACAATTTTCTAAAATTAAATTAAATTTAAAATAAATTATTGATATTAAGCATTTAAAAAATAGGTATTCCAAAAAAAACTTCCAATCATTGAATCGTCAATCATTATTTGTTTAGAATTTCCATCATACTATTCACTAAGATTTTTAAACCTGCAAAAGTTTTGCCCCATATATACAATAGTGTGGCCTCAGTAGAAAATAAGCTATAAGAGCGCAGGCCTTTTGTAAGCAATAGATGCGGTGGCACTAGCCAGAACTACCAGGCTAAGGGTAATATGTAAGGTTAAATTAGCTGGGTTTTTAAAATTTGGAAAATAAAAGGAGAGCCTGTGATTTCTGTTCTAATCAGCAGTCGCCCAATCCCCGTCTCTTCCTCATTGAGTGCTGCACCGCTTCAGGCAATGTGAAATTTAAAATGCCTAAGACATCTTTTTTCTCTCTCCTGTTTTTGCGGGGGCGCTTGAGCATAGCTGACCGCTCCAGGAGAGGCCCTGGGGCGAACAGAAGTGCCTCCCAGATGTGTGCCCCTAGGCTGGGCAGTTGGAGGAAAGATGGGGCCCTGCCACCTGGAACACAAGGACATAGAGGGAGAGCCGTCGTATTTACTGTGGTCCTCATTGACAGTCTAGTCTCATTTACTTTAGCTTTTAGCACTCTCTGATGCACTCAGCCTTGCTAGAGTATGACAGACTCTCAGATTCTCTTATTGTTTGTGGTCATGAGACGTGGTATTTACACTTAAATACTGTATAATATTGATTCCTTGGCTTTCTTGATGAAGTCAAATTGGACAATTACATGAAGATGTTAAAACGACTCGTGCTGAGATAATTCTGTCTTCCACGCATGTGGCCGATTGCACATTTATCTATTACTGGCAAAACTGTCAAGTTCATGAGAAATGTTATCCAGGCCATTGAAAGTGATGTAATTCCAAGGTGATTTCAATGTCGCAAGGCATTGCGTGGGATGTCGGGCAGCTTGGTATGACACGTTTACTCACCCCGAGGAGAACGCTCAGTGGTAACTGGAATGCAGTGAAGTGTCAGTGAAGTGTCAGTTGTCATTGCCTTGCGTCCCTAACGGGACAAGTGTCCCGGCAAACGCAAGGATGGGCGATGATGTCATCCATGACCGTCCTGAGACTTGGGTCAAGCAGACGGTCCTCAGCTGCCTAATATAGTAGGCTCGTCTTTTGCCATTGCTTCCATATGTGTATCCAATTCCAGAACTGCAAACCCCTCGCGTTGGTGAGTCATTGACACGACCTGGCTTCCTATTCACATCAAGGACTCCCCCACGAAATCCCAACGAGAATTTAACTTCCCGGCCAGCTCTCCCAAGTACTGTATATGTGTGTGCGCGTGTGTGTATGTTGTCGAATTATCAGAGCGCGAAGGAAAGAGATATCAGGAGAAAGTGAATGGGGTTTTGCGTGCGTGTGGCAGTCCATGTGTGCCCTTAGACTTGTGTCACATTAATAAGCAATTCATGGTTTTCTGTAAGTAGGAGTGTTACCAATGTACGATGACTGCAGTCAGCAGTGTATGGATTACCCAGCATTAGACTGTAAATCAGCTCTGCTCCAGTCAGTTCTGGAATGATTTTGCCAATAGTCCCGGTAAAGAATGTCAGTTACGGCTGATTCATATTTTTGTTGTTTGTTGCGGTTAACGGGGAAAAAGAATTATCCGGTCCTGTATATAGTAATGAAGTTAATTTGGCTTAATATATCAATTATGTAATTGATGAGTCATCTCCCCAGTTCAAGCTATGATTTGTATATGACCTATCAAAGAATTGCCCTCTATAGTTAATGTTTATTAATATTTCATGCAGCTTTCCGCATTACATGTGGTTGTAATTAATAAGAGTTTGGTGTTGTTTTGCCAGCAACGTGTTTATTCCTTAACTCAACTGAAGTCCAAAGACGGGAGCTAAATCACTGAGAAACAGAAAGAAAGATGAAACACAGCCTAATTAATAATAGTTCTATCCAAACCAGAATTAACAGCCAGTTAAAAAGTTCAGCCGGTTAAGACCCGAAAAGTGACAAATATTACGCCTAAAAACAAGATTTACAATATGTCTTCGGCCTTATTGGTTAATTTTGAATTTAGTATTGTACAAAATTTTTCTGTGAACCTACTGCTGGATTGGATTGTTAAAGGTCTGTGGAAGAACACGAGTATGAATATGTGCTCGACGAATGAGTATTTGTGAATGAGTTTTGCACATTTATGAATGAATCTAAAATGTTCTGTATTCTCTTTTTATTTATTTATTGAAGTGACAATGATCAAAGACCTATCACGCTCCCACAGAGTAAACTGGATGGGCTTCACAGCATACAGTGAATTGAAAAGCCTTTTAACGTTATCCCTCTCAGCTTCTTGTATGCCACCACAAATCTGGGAAACACACATTTTATCAGCAAAATAAATGATGTTAAAAATAAAAAAATAGAATTTAATATAATATATATATTTATGTTTGTTTGTGTGTGTGTGTGTGTGTGTGTGTTCATTTGATTCAAACCAATTCAAAACTTGCAAATCCAGTTTACATAAATTTACATAATTGTATTCAGTCAATATATCAATCATCAAATCTGATTTTTTGTAGCAGATTTTTACATGTAGAAATCGTCATAACGCGCTAAACAGTTTTCATTTTCCAGACGAAAAAAAAAAAAAAACTACAAACCCGGCGCCAAATAATAGAATAATACAAATAGTTTTTTTGAAACAGAAAATGATTCCCTGACCCTAGAGGCAGTTGAGAGAACTCCTGGAAAATGGCATAGTGGTAGAAAAGCACAGAATTCAACTGAATAATAAAGTAATCGGCGAGGAGCTGAGTTGATAGCTCAGCAGCTTCTGCGCTTTCCGGGAGGTTGAAAAGATAGTCAACTGTGCACTACAGATGGATTTCTCTTGATTCTTGGTTCTGGCTAGCGCCACCCTGGAGAGCATACCCCTCTTCAAATTGGTCACAGCGTATCCATGCCTGGGATAAGGGGAGAAATTGACTTTCTTTTCATGAATGTTAGAAATAAGGAACTTACAAAAAAAAGAATGAAAAGAAAACACCAAAAAACACAATTTTATTAAATGCTTTTATTTGGATTTTTGATTTGGTCCTAGATCTCATTATCTTAACCTGCACATGAATGTACATCATGGGTGCCTGGTTACATGTTTGGGCCTTTGCGTGTTTGCGTGTTTGTGTGGGTGCGGGTCAATGTCGACCCAGTACATTTCAAACGTATTTTGTCAATAAAGAAGCATGTTCATTGATACTGTTCTCTTTCTTCAGCAAAGTATTTTACAGAGAGCCCCTCCCAAAAAAAAAAAATTATTCAAAGTTTTAGTTTAGTCTCGGTCTAAATGCAGCTTATGCAATCAATGGAGTTTGAGCCAAAACCGAAACGACAAAAGAGATGTTGTCAGTTTTGGACTCCAGCCACACAGATTGCTCTAGGAAAAAAGGGGACCTTTTTTTCCCCTTTCACATCCCAGATGTTCAACAAAGTAAGTCATTCTGATAAATGCGTTCTACTTGTCTGCACTGGGGTGGGATAAGAGTCTGTTTGGTATATTGTTTAATGCTGGGAGTGTTCAGACGTGTGTTAATGTTCACCCCCCTTGTCCAGAACAGATACAAAATTGATGTTGAGCGTACATTGAATAAGACATAAGCAGTTCAATACTCTTAACAGTTTTGCTTCCAGTCATTCAGACACAGAGGCCAACCAGCCAAAACAGAAGCCAAATATATTAAGTTAAATGCCGACCTCTTGACAGTGATTTGTTCAAGGAAATTACAAACTTTCCTTTCATTTCTAACAGAATAATTTAACCCACTATTTAGTACAGACAGATAGTGACTGGGAGGGGGGCAGTGTATGGTTATGTTTGTCACAGCAAATGAGAACTGATGTTCTTCTGTTTCCTGTTTCTCTCGGTCGTATGTCTCCCAATGACCTCATTCATTTGCCACGTGTCCTCAGACGGTGAAAAATCATGAGGGGAGGGGCTTTTGAAAGAGCACAAGTGTGCAATGATCCTGGTCCTGAAACATTAAAGAGTAATCAGAGGTCGGGAAATTGCCTGTCTGTGGAGACGATATTAAACTGAAAAATCTTTTCGTTTTCTTTAACATGCTAACTTGAGGAATAAATCATTTTAATGCAGATCATCAGTATTCATATTAACTAAACAAATTCTCTTATGAAAGAGCTTATTTGCTGAGAAAAAACACTATTAGTATGCACTGTGGCACACAAGGCTGGGTGAATCTGCATTTAGCCAGGGGAAGAAAAAAAAACCAAATATTAAATTGCATAAATTTCCATTTGTCACTTGTCAGTGTGGAGATGACGTGGGCGCTATTTTTTTTTCAGAGATGTGATATCATAATTTAGCATTTGTAATATGTGTGTTACATTGTTTTGTCATCAAAAGGACGTTTGGCAGCTGTTATAAGTCATAGATGAAAACAAAATGAAATACTGGTGTGGCTCCATGGGTTTCAGAAGCATGGACTGCTCTTTATGTTCATTGTCTTTTGCCAACATTATTTTTCACGTTGCTGTGGTAATTGTTGCCATTAGTTTTCTTTGATCAAATGGAAGATGAATCTTTGTCGTCTGCTGAGAGCGGATGAATGTATTTTCTGTGGCTCTGTCAGGTCATCGGAGCTCATCTCTGGAGGCCACTGTCAGGGGTGGCATCCCCCGGACGCTGACTCTGTGCCTCACCATTCTCTAATGCCTCAGTTGTTTGCTCTGTGGGGCTTTCATTTGTCAAAGCTGACGGCCGCTGGCACCGGCATCAATCCTGCCTTTATCCTGACACTGCCTGGGCGATTTGTGTCTGCAGTCCTTGCCCTGTATCTCTGAGAGCACCTGACACCAGAGCCGCTCAAGTTGTCAGCACGCACACCTGGATCCCCTTTTGCCCTGTGTCCTCTGTCTATGAGCGGTGCTTAAAAGGGCCTGCTTCAGAGGTTGCCTGGGACTCAACTGTTGTTCAAAGAATCTGAAACTGTGAGTATGATACACCTGTGTTTGGTGCACAGTCAGTAACGTTGGAACACATGTCCAACTGAAACTGTGAGTATAATACACCTGTGTTTGGTGTGCAGTCAGTAATGTTGGAACACATGTCCAACTGAAACTTTGAGTATAATACACCTGTGTTTGGTGCGCAGTCAGTAATGTTGGAACACATGTCCAACTGAAACTGTGAGTATAATA
>JAOVYW010000002.1:3826918-3841204 GCA_025775045.1 Hiodon tergisus
ACTTTCATATATTCTAGATTCATTACACATAAAGTGAAATATTTCAAGCCTTTTTTTGTTTTAATCTTGATGATTATAGCTTACAGCTCATGGAAATCAAAAATCCAGTATCTAAAAATATTTTAATAAGAGTTCTTAACCCGTAAGGGTACTTAACCCCACGACCAATCCATTTAAAATAAAAACGCCTGACACTGGCACCAAAATGGCACTCTGTAATTCCATTCCAATGAGTAATAGCCCTAGAGAAACTTGCCCAGTTCCCCAGTGTAATTTTGATGGGACACCTTTGCAGCAGTAACACAGTCTTCCTTTTGAGAAGGATTTATGTGCCACTGGGGTAGTAATGTGAAATGATCTCCATTGCGTTTGAAACTTCAGGCCGCATGGGCTGTGATGGATGGTCTCAATAGTTTTTTCTCACTTTGTTCCAAAGTTTGTCCCAGCTGCAATGTGTCAATACGAATATATGAAGTCTCCCAAATTCTAAACAAAATACAGGTAGTGACAGTCCCCAGCTCCATCTTCACTGCTGTTGGTTACAAAGGAGGGGACACTGGGCCTTTTTTTAAATGATCTGCATCTTTCTGGAGTATAACACTGGAACCTGGCAGAGTAAGTGAAGGGGAAACCCCCACCATTTGGCTCACTCCGAGGCTACACTTACCGGCACAATGAAACTGCATCTGTTCACTACCCGCACATTTCTTTTCAAAGTGTGACTCATTGACCGCAGCACGGAAAGAAAAGTTTTCGCCAGCATTGCCTATGTTATTTGTTCCTCCCTGTTTATCCCCCCCCTTAGAGTGGCTCGAGGGAGGACCGGAGACCGGTCCTTCGAGGTGCGGCCAGTCATTAATAATTGTGCGACCTCTCCATCACACTGTCCGTTCTCGTTTCGGGAAATTCTGTTGTCGCTGTCAGCCCGTAAATTGTTTTGATTGATCCAAAATGCATCTCTTCGGGGTGAATCTCCAAGGGACGTTCGGTGACAAGGTGTGCCCGGGAACCTGACGCCACCCTCTACCCTTGTCTCTCATCATCATAAGCTCTTTCATTGCATTGCTTGTGTCTTCGATAGGCTCTCTGCTAATGGTCACGGATATCTTGCCATAAGAATGTGGCCCGCCTCCCATCGCCTGTCACAGGAGGGTACGTTCGCTGAAACAAAAAACTAGCCCGCCGCAGTCCTCTCCTTTGCGCTGTTCATATTTTCGGGAACCTGCAAGCGCCGCGCAGGCTAGTGACCCTGACAGGTTTCGCAGATATTCAAAACATTTCCGTTTTCCCTGTGGGAATTAATCATGCGCTGGCCGATTATAATTTGTTCCTCGGAATTCGTCACGTCGCTGTGGCAGAGGCGATTGATGTTCTGGAACCGGCAAGGCATTGACTCCATCAATCAGTATTACCGTGGTAACACCCAAAAAGCTCTGTGTCCCGCCAAAGGCAGCGGGGTGGAAAGGCAATTATCCAGTGTGCAAGAGAGAGGGGAAAAGAGCTGCATAAAACAACCTGGATATTTAGGTGATGAGAGGAACCACCACACTGTCCCCATCTACAATAAGTGCCAGGTCCAGAGTTTGGTCTTTGCCCTCTTTACTGGGTTTCATATCAAACTATCAAACAATGTTGAGACCTGGGGTGGCACCATTATTGGGCCATTTGCTCATTGGGCCACCTGAGAACTTTGAATTATCCTTGTCAAATTGAATATGAAATTCATTTTGATACCTTCAAGTTGCTGTGAAACACAAAACCACACATGTCAAGTATGTCCTATCAAAAATTGTTGACGTTTATCAATTAACTGACTAATCATATATCATGCAGGCTGCCTTTTTTATCTGAACTCACTTTAGTCTGCACTTTTCTATACTTGACTGATGCCTATAATAAAAGTGTTTTCCTGTTTTTGTATCTTATTTCTTCCAATCATAACAACACTCCAAACCCCGAGGGTACTCCCCATACCATTTTAGCCCCTGCCACTGACCTGCTCAGTAGATGAGTCACCAACCCAACCAAGGTATGAGCCGGTGAAGATAAATCAGAAAAATGTCTTCTGTATTATACGCCTGTTCTTTTTTTTTATTATGCAGACACTTTTCTTTATCAAGCTTCATTAGAGAATCTTAAATGGCACCGAATAATTATACAGAATATGAGTGGAAACATCATATCACGTGTATTTAAAAATAAGCCTACAGGCTATGATCTAGCAAAGGAGCTTGCATGGATACCTATCAGTGATGGCCTACGCTGAGAATGTCAGCAATTTATCTGCTATGTTACTGGCAAAGTTTTGGCCCATTTGCAAATTAGTCCTACCCCTCAAATACTGGTGCTGGTTAAGACTTGTACCACAGGCAGGCAACAGCGATTAACCTGTAATATGCAGCAGCATTTAGGAATCGCAGCAAAGATTTGATCATGCAGTTAAGTGTAATATGACTAATGGCTGAATTTTGGTTGGTGCATAATTTTGTTTGCTGTGCCAATTGCTGTGCTCTCCCGGTCACAGTCAGCAAATGACACAGCTGGATTCAAACCTGCCAAATCCATTTCATAGCCCTCAGTCTGGGCTCGATTCAGTGCCTTCATTGACTGAGCACCTCGTGAGGCCACCTGGTCTCTACTCCACCAAAGACTACGCAGAAGTATTGGGAATTGCAGCAAAATCAACAGAGGGAACAACATTTAATTAAGTTACATGTCGAAAGCACATCACAATTAAAAACCCAGAGCTGGAATTAAACAGGCATTCCAGGTCGTATTGATCTTGCGGCTGTGAAAATCAACATGGATTAGGCAGCGATCCCAAGCCTGCTACAGTTTGAGCTTCTCTAGTATCAGTCGACAATGCTGTAATCAAGTCTGTAGACAGAATAACAAGCACACACAAACATAATAATCCATTTATTGTTCCTTTGGGTGATACGGAAAAATGTATTTATTGCAGTCGAATTCCGAACCCGAGGATTCATTTTCTTTGATGAAGGGGCATGTACTGGGGGGGATCTCAGCTGTCTTTGTTTTCATCATTATTACATTTAGACGTATTATTACTGTTACTATTATTACATTGTTGTTATTATATATGATTCACGCATGTGCTCCCTCCCAGGTATGCCACAACACAAATGATCCATCACTAATATTATGCACATTTGATTTTTTCACTAGCAGCTATCTTGATGATGGTCAAGAACGTGTCCGATGTCTGGACGCTTTGCTTTCTGTTCAGCAACTCTAGCAGCTCTAAAGTTGTTGTGTGAAAGGATGTGATCAAATTTGAAGATTGATTAACACGTATGTGGCACACTGTGGCACCATTAGTGAGCCGGGTAAGTCGACCCGGTGAGGACACAACGAACTGAGGATGGACAACCACACTTGGGGCATCACCACGGACACCCTCACACAGCTGGCTCCACTCCCCTCATCAGCCAGCTGTAGGCAATCAGGGCAGAAAAAGCGGTGTTGCCAGAGGAGAGAGAGAGAGAGTGGGCACGGATTGCTGTGTGACAAGCCTAGTGGGTGTTTGAGTGTGGTCTGTACGGTGTACTTTGTGTTTGAGTTTCTTTTATTTTAGATAACACCATAAAAAGAGTTTATTTTCTATTTTGTTTTATGATTATTTGAATATAATTTTTTTTTTCTCTAGCCCTGAATTTGTGTCCTGACGGATAATAAAATGTACATTGTAACTCTTTTTTTTTTTTAACACTTCTGTTCTGAAATGTGTTCTGTTACATCGTTATTTTGCTTAAGCAGGAAGTTTAAACAGTTCCTGGCTTATTATGACGATATTTTGGTTAACTCGAAAGTTTTGCTGAAGTAAGGGCTTCTGTTTATTACCTTAAAAATTTGAACAATTACTGACTTTTGATATTTAGCGCCGCTCTGTCCGCCTTTTTGCACGAGGAAAAGCTGATACAGCCAGTCTTCTCACGAGCAAATTCGACCCCCATTCCTCCCTCATCTGAAAACAAACATGCTTTTCCTTTACTTTATAAAACGAATCCTGGGGAATGTGCTTGCCTACAGCTATAGCATGATGTGACTGTTGAGAAGCAGTAGAAAATTTTGCATGAAAGGTAGGGTTTTTTTCTTTCCCATCTATCACATATTTATTTATTGCACAAGTATAAAATAACGCTGCTAAATCAAGTCATGTGTCTGCACAGAATATTCTGGTGCTGTAATGTGATCATAAGATCTTATAAAGAATCACAACTTGGAAATTCAATATGCCCTATTCTGTTTTGGTATAGGTTAGTGGGCATTTTGATTGCATTATTAACCAAGTGACCAGCATAGTACACAGATTTGTGATTCCAAGTACTTCTCAAAGCTTATTAAATAATCATAATTAAGTCCAGTTAATATGGTAGAATTTGTATAAAGCAACAACAGTGTTTCTGAGCTTACTGTAAACAGTGGACGAAACGTAATTTGTGTAAAGTGTTTCACATCCTATAGAACTTTAGTTTCTGTAAAGAAATTTAAAGCAGCATGTTCACAAAGGTGGTTCACAATTTGAGATTTTCTGAAATTTGTGAGGCAAAAAATTGGTTGCACTGGCATCTTGTAAGCACCCAGGTTTCAGTAATGACACTTAAGCTGTTTAATTCTGAGAAGAGGCAAACTGGTGTGAGTATACACCTTACTGATTAGGATGCAGAAAGATCCTTGTTGGCACAGAGTAGATATTTTATAATATGAAATTTAGAAATGCTTCTAATAACCTCGTCTTAACTCATATTTATTTCTTGGTGTAAGTATATTATTTATTCTACTCAGAAAACACTGTTAAATACAGTTATGTAAAGTGCAGTGACTGGGTTGCCAAATATTTTATTTGGTCCCAGCCTTAAAAATCCACCTGTGTGCGAGCAAAGTAATACGTTGAAAGTATCAAATAATAAATCTGCTATTTAGGTAGCCCTTCATGAAATAGAGGGAGTGTAATTTTTTAAAATCTGTTGACGCCTACCTAACTCCTGCCTGCATAACCTGGATCTGTACCCAGGAATCGGGAAAAGTGATTTTATTTTATGTATTTTTAATTACACCTGTCCTTGAACCCAGCAAGAAGATCACTGGTCAACCGTCTTGCTGGTGTTGCTGGAGACATCAGGAGTACAGTTGCATCACTAGCAGAAAGTATGACTGACAAGGAAATAGTTACAGCAACCCAGTGCATGCCACCAAAGGGGCCTATTTTCCAATGATTGGGCCTGTTTATAAGACTGTTCTTAGAAAATAATGCAGAAATGACATCAGTGTGACTTCTACACTGATATTTCATTCCCTGCGTGGCCTATAAAAAGCACTGGAGTACAACAAATCAAATTTTGTAAAAAAAGAAGTCTAGTTTCTTGCACAGTTCCATTATTTTACAGTCTGAATAATGCTCTTATAGATATGTTATTAGAAATTCTTGTTGTGAACACCTTCAAATGCACCGTTCATGCTTCAGAGGAAGGTACATCTCACACACAAATAGCTCCAGAGTGAGAGTAATCAAGTCTCCGAGGGTCGCTGTGTCTCCTGGTTTTAGTTCGACTTAATAACAACATCCACAAACAGTCGGTAAATCTCCTGTTTTTTTTACCCCCAGTGGTAAAATCAGGTAATACTGTTGAGCGGATGAAGTAACATGGTATGCTACTCAGATGTGGTTTGAAAATACATATGTTTGTTTTTAGAAGCACTAAGTCAATATGGTTGCTAGGGTGACTTCTCATAAATGGACGTTTGTCCTGAGCTGAACATGGCATGACAATTGGGAAGGGAAAACAAAGAGGAAAGAGATTGCAGCATATCGTATAATCATACCACACGGCTGTACATCCGTCCTGGAATGTACATTGACGTTTTTCTAAACATGCTGTGGAATAACTCTGTGTTTAAAATAAATATAAAAAACGTGCATAGAACTTGATAGAACTTGACATAATTACGTCTCTCCAGAACTGCACAAGACTTACATTAAAACAAAGCACAACACCGTCAGATCTCAGAGATGTCTATTGATAACTAAACAGAGCTTTTGGCTGCTTTTGAAGTAAAGTTACACTTGGGGAAAAAACGCTCCCTCCAAGCCCCTCACCGTAAAATATGTATTACAAGTGTTCTCCCAACCTCTGAGCTGATATGAGTGTGACAGAATGTTTTCATATTTTTTCAGTGATCACGCCTGATCTCAAAATCACAGTAATTTCCCCTGTTCCAAAACCCTAGTCCCAACAGTTACACACAAGCGTGGCATCGTCGGACAAATGTTCATAATTTAAATACCTGGTAAATCTAAAATAAGGAAACTTTGTTAATGCTCTTCTGCTTAATGACCGTTTAATCAGCAAAACCTAATTGTCCGAGAAAAAATGTTCTTTTTCTCCTTTATTTGCTAGAAACAATAAAGAAAAAAGTAATTTTACTCTCAGCTAGACAAACTGAATTGTTTCCGTCTGATAAATAGCTTATCCTTAATCCTAATTGAGTCAAAGTATTATAATAAAGGATTTAGAACTTCATTCCATAAACAAACGCAGGACCAACGCACGATAACGCAAGCTGCAATTAATCTACTGTTAAAATCAAATACTTTGTTCAACATGAATTCCCCTCCGAATAATAATGATATTGAAGAGTTGGTGAATGATTTTTAAACTTAATACCAGTGAGTATACCTTCCGAAACCCTTTACGTTCACGCTGGACGCGTTTTATGAAATGAATTTTCTTTTGCAATCTCAGTACACCATTGTCTCAGAATAGATTGCGACGAAAGCGTTACTCGTTAAGGACAATGTAACTATGCATAATGCCACTGTAATTTTGCGTAACTACACATATATTTACACAGTAACTACATCACACTTATTTATGTACACACCTGGTTCTTTTCTGAAGCATCTTTTTCAAGGGTAGAACAGCAGTGCTTCTGTTAGGATTTCAACCACACGCCATACTGGTTATTGACCTAAGAACTAATTTACTGATCCCAGGGTTAGTCGAGATCAATGGAGCTTCTTGGTAATATTTCTAATTGTTCATTAGTGGACTGTTTTGTTATGATGTTAGACGAATATAACGTCCCAAACACGAAGGTAGTGTTGCTACAAACATTAGTTGGGCAGCTGGGCTTCAACAACAAACTGTTAAATCTGGCTGGGGTCGTTTTGGGTTTTTTTCGATGCAAGTTGCTTCATGTATCAGAGTAGCCCATGGGATCCAACTAAATTAACAACAAAACAACAAGCAAGCAAACAAACTTATCTTTAAAAAGATTTATCTTAATTATCACACTATGAAGATCCGCTAATCACTGATTATGTCTACTGTAAAGGTACTTTCAGTAGATGTCCTCATCGCAAATTGAATTTCAGTAATAGAGACAATAAAAAGGAAGGTCTATCGGAAAAGATTAAAAACGTAAAGGTAAAAATTACAGCAAAATATAATTTCAAGAACAGATCAATACCACAGATGGCATTATATAATACATTTTTTTTAAATGGTATGTCACTTATAAATAATAAAATACAAGTAATACTCATTAACTATTACAACTACGACCGAATGCCCAAAAGACCGGGTCAGTGAAGGTCTAGAAATATAAGGTCAGACTTTTGAATGGTTAATATTTCGATTTTTGCAAAAGCATACTGGATTAAATACAAATCTAGCACAGTTTTTGAATTCTTGAAGTGAAATGAAGCCACTGGGGTAAAGAGAGGTATGTGACGTAAAAGCAGATAAATTAAAAACTAAGACTAAGTTAAACGTTTGTAAAATAAAGATCAGGTGTAGTGTTTATATACAAACGGAACTTTCAAGTGGTTGGGATTATCAAAGCGAGCATCACCATACATTTTCCGCGTAAATGGTACATTCTAGACTGTGATTAAAAAAGGACCAAACGGCGTAAAAACCCGATTTCGCTTCCGAGAAGACGTATGGTGGGATAACAGAGACGGAAATTTGTTCATAGCGAGGTGACAAGGAAATACGGTCAGAGCACTAATGAGGGGGAAACCATTGTGACTGAATCTCTCACTTGCGCATAATGCGGGCACCCCTGAGTCTCAGTATCTCCAGGGAACGTTGGTAGGGCTGGCAGCCACGGTTCTTTAGTAGCCAAGCCAAGGACATTAGTATTAACTACGTGCGGAGAGCGAAAAGAGTGGTCTCGTAAAGATCTCTCCTAATCCAGCTAGTCACTTGCTGTTGAGGCAGTATAGTTGGCGCACAGAAAAAAGGAGGAAAGCGGAAATAAAACAAATCACGGACAGATCTATGGTTGGAATTCGGCTAATTTTTCTTCGCCAATGCAAAAGGAAATATGCAGCGAAGCTTCACCCTGCTCTGCACCAGTTTTCTGGGGGTGTGTTTAAGTTCAAGTTTTCCAAGTAATATCAATATCGGTGAGTAAAAACATGACCGTTAAAAAGTAACACAATGTTTTGTAATTGTCAGTGTTTTACAAGCGATATGGAGAACACCTGTTTTCAGACAGCGTTGTCTTCACTTTTTGGTTGACTGTGATCAATCTTTTAAATAAACGCACCATCAAATTTACACTTATTACAATTTGGATGGTTTTTATATAATGCAGTGTCCGATTGATGCTTTCTTAATGAATGTGTGTGCTTTTAATGATAGAAAGCGCGCGCTTTCTATCATTTTACGGAGCATAATAACTATACATTTTATTTAATTTTCAGGGGTATTGTTCCCTACCGGCTCACATGAATATGAGGTGTTCCGGTTTGCACTCGCGAACCATCAGGACATTCCCAAACTGGTGCCCCAAGTGGATTTGGTCAATATCAGTGATAGCTTTGCAATGACATATGCCTGTAAGTACAATTCCAGTCTATTTCTATCTTTTTGGGTCAGAGAAGATCTACTTAATTTACTCTTAGTTGAGTTACTCTGAGGCAAAGAAACATTGCAACGACATTGCGCAAAACTGTTTTTTGATATTTCGCAATTAATCTGTTGCTTTCCCTAGTCGCTACAAACGTGTCATACCGGTATTAGGTATTGTGTTTCCCTATCACTTGTTTGCAAGACGTTTGAAGTATTTATGCATTATGAATCGTTACTCTGATTTTCAACCCATACTTTTCTTTCTTTTTTGAGGAAATGTCTTTTAAATAGCCCAGACGCGTTGTTTTTACATTGCATTGCTGCGATCTATTCTCTTAACTTTAGTGAATTTCCATCTGCGTTTTATCGGCCTTATCAAATCATGCATATTTATTGTCGGTCAACTAATTTTACCTCAAAGCCCAATTTAGATGTGCGCAGGTGTTCCTGCGAACTTATATTTGTCGAAAGTTATTCGTTTAGTTCTCCAGCCTCCACTGCGATGCATGCTTTACGATGTTGTCTTAGAATTATGCTTGCGTCCTTTGATTTCTATTGGATTTGATTTGTCTGGTCTGTATGTTGTTCTGTTTCTTTACTGTAATATTTAAAATATGCAGGCTTAAAAGAAAAACAACTTCGAGCGGTATTCATAAAGTAGTTATCTCGGGTTAAAATGATACCGTTGCCGATATATGCCAAACAAGTATCTGGGATAAAAAAATAATACAATTATTGTAGTGCAGCGTGGTGACGTAGTGTGTGCTATCCTTAAATATCGGTCCTATGGTTAATGGGAAAGAAGAGTTTAAAGAGTAAGGGAGTCCACCGCCGTGGGATCTGATTGCGTAATGTAGTGTTGATTTATTTCATACAACACATATTATACAGCACAACGTAAACAACTCTTATTTTGCATCGACGACGTATTCGCCGTGTGTGATTGTTTACCTTTGGATTGTTAACTGCCCAAATGTACTGCAGTAAATCAGTATCTCTTATTGATTTTCTTTCTCAATCTTAGCTGAAAGACTGGGATTTGTGCATTAGCACTATAATTGTGTTTTATACTGGGAAAACAGAACAGAAATATAATGGCATTGGTCTTTAATCTTTAGTGTACCTCAGTGACTTAGAAGAACAGAGTGGCAGCAGGGGTACATTTGGTGTGTATTTATCTAGTACGAACGATTCCATTTAAATCATCCAATGAGGAGAATAATCTAAAGCATTTTGACTTATCAGGCATTTTAAATGCGGTTAACAGCAGCGGCAATATTTGTAAACTGTCAAACAATCACACATGCCTAATCCCGTGCAGATGTCTCGTGTAGCACCTGCAATTTAGTTATTTCGTCGTGAAAACTCGCGTTTTTTAGTTGTAGACCCCTTCAACACCGAGCATTTCAATGCTTGGAAATCAATGGGAAGGTTCATTATTATTATTATTATTATTATTATTATTATTATTATTATTATTATTATTAAATGCTAGTTGACGCGTTGTAGAACAATGCCTATGTCTGTCATTATAGCGCCTCGGTGTTCTCGATAATCGTCTGCATACCGTGCGATCCCTTTCTATTCTGCTGAGGTCGTGCTTCTCGGTTCTCGTGAGACAAGGAAATAAGAATACCCTGTATATTTAAGCCGCCCCCACCCCCACCTCCACCCCCAACACACATTCACACATATACCTACCTTTTAAAATATAAAATCACAAAAGATCCCTATCGTCACTCAATATTTTCATAAATGCAAATTAAGTTATTCTTAATAATGCCAATATAAAATTTAAAAGCATTATTTAAAATATTTTAACAAAAAAGTGAATGCAAGATGAACATGTTTTGAAGTGTTGCAGTGAAATGCAGTTGAGGTTTTGGGGTATGTTTGCAGCTTGTTTGTTGGCTGAATAGTTGACCACAGCAAATTAGTGCAGTATGGACAACCTGACAGGCTGTAGAGAAAGTTTCACATTATTACTTGAAATTTTTTTTCTTCTTTTTTTAATGTGGACACTCAGCAGAGGAATATCTTAGGCCTATCTTCTTTGGACATCTTTAGATGTTGTTGATATTACAAAAACATCTATTGGTTATGTCATTCTCAAACACAAGGTGCCCAGTCCTGTCACTTAGTGTTCTGTCAAGCAGTGCTTTCTGTGTCTGCAGCACTTCATGAGCCTCACCAGGGGCTCCTCTCCTCCTGCGGAAAGAGACCGCAACGAAACATGCAATATTATAACAATCCAGAGGTGACTAAGGAACCAGGGTGTGATTCCCAGTCAGGGGTCTGCTGTGCCAAAAACCAGACTCAGGTTACATTGGTGACGTGCCCTGGATACTTCAGACTGATCGGTTGGCCGAGGTTGCGGCAGATATTTAGAGAATGATTGAAGGAGTGTGCGGCGGAGCTCGTTGAGGAGGTGATCACTACAGAAGGTGATGTCGCCCCTGAGACCTGAGACAGGAGTTGTTCCTTTAGCTTGGGATTTTGGGTGTTTAACCAAACAACTTAGCTTAGAGTTTCTGTCATTGGGAGGTCATGCCTGCCGTGCAGGGGCCTCCTGTTTGATTCCCAGTCAGTTGTCTGATGTGCAGAGAAAAAGAGTTTACATTAAGACCGTCCAACAGGGTAATTAAGCTACTTCCAGTAATCCCATGGAGCTTGGGCTATTGCTGGTAGGTATGGAACGCGAAGGGTTAATTAAAGGGTTTATTACACCACTAAACCAACCAGATGTAATGTGTGAGAACACACAGTACCTCCAAATCCAGCGCATCACGTTTGTACTGTAAGACAATGGTAGGAAGGTTAATGATGGCAGGGTGGGAAAGAGTCTGTGGGACCTAACTCATTACTAGAAGATTAAACTCTCAGGCGGTATGCTGCTGCGGTGCCCTAGAACAAAGTGCTTAGCCTGAATATACAATACATGAGAGGCGCCCGAGATGAGAGGGTATGTTAATTTAATAATAAATGGTGCCGTGAAGCGTCGTTCGGCTATACAGGGCGATACAGTGAGATTAAAGTATAGGGGGAATTTATGAGTCTGCTAATGCAGGTTGCTCTTGCAGAGGGATTTTTGGCTGGTGGATGCTATAGATGGCCGTGCTGCTGCAGAATCATGTTATCGGGTACTATAGACACTCATAGCTGGTGTGTTCCGACGCTCTGATTGGCCCTGCTCTGACAAAGGAAAGCCTGGACTCACCGGAGTCTAATGTGAGATCCATTGGTTGCCATGCCTCGCTTCTCCTGGGTACAGCTGTGCGGCTTTACTGCTGAACTCTGGGCAATCGGAGGGAAATTGGAGGGCTGCATAATGGAGTGGAGGATGAAGTGTCGAAGCTCGGGGCATCAAAGCGTGCCTGACATCTGTATCTGCTAAGACAAGACTGGTATTGTGTGCAGAAATAACATTAGGGGGATTATATATGTGAATCATGCTCATCTGTTTATGTGGGTAGCACACAGAGGGCCCTTCAAGTAGCAGTGGTCTGTATGAGAACAGTTTCTGCCATTCGGGAAAACTACGAAACCGAAGGGGGAAAAAACACACGCTCAAATTAAACTTATAGACGGCCGTGTGTGATTATTTTTTTATTTACACACCTTGTTTGTGATTAAACACACTTGGGTATAAAAGCATCTTTCCTGTGTGCGTCCGTACTGAAACAGTGTAAACACACAGAAGCATGTACATATACTGTACATAAAAAAATAAGATAAGACCCCCAAAGTCTCTAAGATGAGAGGGGTCTTTGTTGAAGATGTCATGTGTCTTCCAGCCCCCACTGGGGATTTTAAACCCCATCCTGATACGATGTATCAGCTCTGATTGGCCGCGCACACCCCCTGCCCATGTGATGAGGCTGCTCTGAATGCAGCCTCAATGCCGCTTCAGAGTGACGTTGGGTCTCAGAATGGCCCCGTGAATAGCTGGTTGTGCCGAGGTGAAAGGAGGCCCGGAAGCACCCCGTGCCCCCGATTCCAGCTCAGCAGGGCTTTCCTCCCACTGCCTGCGCCTCTCCAGCACCTGCTGGGTCCAGTCAGCCCTGGGGTGGGGGAAGTAGCTCCGGGGGTGGCCGACACACCTGTGCAAGGGGCTGTACGGCGAACAGCTTGGGAGGGGATTGAAAAGCTGGTGTTTCAGTATGTACAGCTGTACAGGGCTGGCTCCATCATGAATATACACTGTTGTGTCTTTTTAATAGGCAGCGGCATGTATTTGATCTGTTAGTGTGTGTGTGTGTGTGTGTGTCCTTTTTTCACATGAACCCAGACGTAGATTACATAAACAGTAAAATAGAGATGCCATTCGGGACCTTATGCAAATTAAAATATCAGTCACAATGCACTTCTGGGCAAAAATTTAACTGTCCTCCTCATTTATTCATATCCATGGTTTCACATACTACAACATACTTTGTTATCCACAGAATGGTATGGTATTATAAAATGTCTAGAGCAGAATTATGGCTGGGTTTTTTTTTTTTTTTTTACAGAAATTTAAACAGAAAACAAAATTTTTTGCTCTGTATTTTACATTTAGGTACATAATGGTGTCTCCTTTTTCCTGGATACCACATCGTTCTGTGGACAACAAACTATGTTGCTCTTTTCTGAGTGATAAAATAATCAATTAATAATAATTTCAATTTTGTTCTGAGTCTGGGCAAAAATGAAATATTCCACAATAATTTTCTTCCTGTTGAATCAGGTTGAGTATGATTAGAATGGGGATAAAGTAAATAGTACTATCGCTATTAAAGCACAGATTTGGGTAGCTTCCAGCTTGCAGTTCTTTTCACCATATAATTTCATGTGTAAAATTTATACTCTGACATAATTGAAAATTTGACAGGGTTTCCCATTTGTGCGCTATCATGCACATTATCTTTAGAAAAATACACTGATGGATCAGTAATGCACAGAAGCGGCCTTCATTTTTGTTAGCCTTCTCCTGCGTTGAAATGATATATGCAAAATAGAGCCATTAAGGAGAACGGAATGGGTTATAAGTAAAAATGAATGCCCCCAGGGTCTGTTGTTCGAGTCTCACATGCTTCCAAGCGACAAAGCCTACCATCTCAATCGCAACAATCAGCCTATATTAGCCCTGGTAAGTGCCATGATTAAAATGATTAATTCCGTCAGAGAGAAACAGTCCCACCACCATGTACAATTCAAGCCGAGGGATTTTGTCCAGAGATAGTTATAAAACCATACTAAGGCTATAAAGTCAATTCAGGTCCAAGATGAAACCGGAGTTAATTAAAATATGGACCATTTATCTCAATGATGACCTAATCTGCATACCTCACACACACACACACACACACACACACACACACACACACACACACAAACACACACACACACACACACACACACACAC
>JAOVYW010000002.1:3849346-3861729 GCA_025775045.1 Hiodon tergisus
GTGTGTGTGTGTGTGTGTGTGTGTGTGTGTGTGTGTGTGTGTGTGTGTGTGTGTGTGTGTGTGTGTGTGTCGCAATGTTAAAACAGCTTGCAACATTGGACATGAAACAGGGCACTATTCAGACAGAGCGAAAATGGCTAGTTCTTTTAATGTTGCTGTTTAAATAAAACTGAATCTGGTTTTCTCCATAGATTGGTCCCCCTTTGGTTTATATTGACAAACTTTTATTTATTCTCAGAGTGTCCTCTTTGGACATATAAAAAGGCACATTTTTTGCGATCACAGTACCATTGTCCATATTGAATGGGATGAATGAAAACCAGTAAAGCAAGGGGAAACTGTGGAGTTATTGGTGTATATGTTAATGGATGTTGTCATTTTCTTAGTCATATTACATACATACTCATCATAACTCATAATTATGCGGATTGCTGTAACTAGAGCATTTGAGGTTTGTGGTAAAATGATTATGCCCCTTTGAGTTTAGTTGGTCTAAACAACCCTTTAAATCACTTTGATGAAAGGAAATGGCAGAAGTGGGGTGTGTGTATTTGTGTGTAAACATTTATGTGTAATGCATTTTTGTAGTTATTCTGTAGTTGATAGATTGCGTAACTGTTATTAGACCCCTAGCTGTGCAATGTGTATCCCCATTAAGTGAACTTAACAGTAGAATACTGTAGCTTGGTACCTGAAACTTGTTTCACCCAGTGAAACGTCGCCTTTGTACGTCGCTGTGGATAAAAGCATCTGCTAAATGAATAAAAAATGTTAATACTGCACATTAATCAATCTCTCAGTTTTACGGGTTAATCTAAAGATCGAGAACTGCGTTGGTTCAGAACAGCACAGCTGTGTCGTTATATAAAAACAATATTATTGGTTTAGCTCTTTTGCTCTTAGCAATGTGCTAAACATGGAATAGGCTACAAATAATACACAGAACCAGAAAGAATCTCATCGTGTAAATATAATCCATCTCTCACTTTAATGTACACAAATACCAGCCTTTGCTTAGGGCATCATGGTCTGCAGACAGCATTAGCATAATTACTGGTTTCTCCATGAGCAGAATGTAAATACTGACCTTTTGTGAATGGCAGAAAAAATCCTGTGATTTTGAAGTCTAAAACGGAGACGTTTGTTTCTGTGGGGCGTGTCTTGAACTGTGCTGAACCAAGCCTGCATGTCATGATAGGCCTTTGTATCGATTTTTTGTTTACGTCTGACCTTCAAAATATTTTCCTGGATTCCACGGAAGCTATGTCTTAAGAAGACACAAATATCAGTCTAATTTACTGGAGGATGGTTTCCGAAAGCAGTTTAAATAAAATTATGATTGATATGTCTGGATGTGTGTGTGGGAGTTTCTTAAAGTTATGACTGTACTAGACTATTATAAGAGTAAGTTTACTTTGGGTATAACAAGGTACTTTGTTATTATTATTATAATTACTTTGTATAAAAAAGGGGGGGTGAGGTATAGGTCATAGGGTAATGTGGTACACACACAAAAACAAAACAATGCTGTGTTCTCTGGGGTGAAAAGGTGTGTGGATGTTTAGGAAAGAAGGTGTACACACACAGGGGATAGCGACATCTGGTGATGGACTGGGGAAATCCAACACAAGAGCATGATAATATTTGTGTGTATGCGTGTGTGTGTGTGTGTGTGTGTGCGGGTGTGTGTGTGTGTGTGTGTGTGTGTGTGTATATATATTTATTTATTTTACTGGCTGCAAGGGTGCATACATTTTTTATTTTGAATACAGCATTAGTTTTCTTGTGTGCAGCCAGCTGTAGGAGAGAGGTTCTTATAGAATACAGTGAAAAAACTGCTTCAGACCTGCGCAGGTTTGGTAGGTTTCTAACATGCCTGTATGGTGGTGTATGGTATGCATTAACATAGTAGATATTACAAAAAGCCTTCGGACACACTTAGTAATCAAGCAAGACGTGTTACTGTGGATGCATGCACCTGTAACTCTGTGATTCATATGTAATTTCATAAAAGTATGGATTTGCATTTCATTGCCTCAAGGCATATAGAAATCAGATCATATTTTAAATTGAATCATTGGAACTGGTCAGGTTTCTAATGCTCCGTTGCTAACGCTAAAATATTCTCATTAAAAAAACGTATTTGATACATGGTAATAATGTGAAGTTGCTTGCAATCTAGATTATCTAAATCCCTGCATCAAATGAAGAGGTTAGATTGGTTCCTTAGACTTGCATTTTAAATGTATCGACTTTGGGGAGAGGAAAAATAGCACTGGCACATCTACAAACAAAGCGACATTTGTGTGTAGAGGCTATATTGCCCTATTGTAAAATTGTAAAACGGAGACGGAGAGACATCAGCGTGGCCTTTTAGCAGCTTTTGGCCATGATCATCGCCATGTCTTTCACGTGACTCACGCGTGCGGTGAGACATTCGCCGTGGCACTGATTACGGATAAGCGTCGCCGTCCCTTTCTGCGCCCGACATTTCCCATGTCCTGCTGGCGCGGAAGTTCTCCCCGTGTGACCTCACCACTGTGTGCTGCTGTACTCAATTACCTACCTGTATGAAATTTGGATTTTAAAGACCAATTCATCAGAGATAATTCATATTTAATCAGCATTTCGTGCAGCTCTGATTGTTGATGGTGTTGATTTTGTGACACATGATGTTTTCAAGCGGAGTGGAAGGTACTTGTTAAACAATAGCGAAAATATTGTTTTGCTTCCAACGGATAGACTGACACAAATAGGTATTTTATAGACATGACCACACAGAAAAAAAACACAAAACAAAAGTAGGTACAATTTTTTTCATTCACACTTTTTCTTATTTATTTAATTGATAATCCATTGTAATGTCGGCATTAATCAAAGAGTCCATTACGCTTAGTATAATCAATTTTCATATAAATTAACATATTGAATAGAACATGATAATCTCAAGGAATACAATGCAATTAAGAAGCCAATTGATTAACTGCCTTGCACAAGATTAATTTACACTTGTAGGGTTCCGGGGGAAGATTAGTGTGGAAACCGTAAATAGTTCACACTTGCCTGCACACCAAAAGAACAAGAACAAAACAATCTATCTACATTGCCAGTGTAAACTTTGGGATTTTGTTATAGAGCAACACTTTGCAGGAAAACCCTAAGGTTTATCTCAGCAGCAGTATCGTGTTATTAGCCCTGGTATGCATCTGTTCATGTGATATTATATTTGAAGGATGATTGGCTGAGTCACAGCTGCACTCTTTGTCATGGTAAATATTGCTATGGCAACCCTGAGACCAGCTGCCAGCTGGGCAGTTAAGAGTGGCGTTCTTTGTTTTTCCCCCTCACAGTTTTTGCTCTTTTTGACATAATGGCATTACAGGGATGGTGAGGTGTTGTGCATTCCACGTCTGACAGACATCGAGTTCCCCAAATTCCAAGCGTTGTGCCTACCAAAAATAACCAGGACAAGACACGAGCGACCTGTAACAGGAGAGAACTGCCGTAGGGGGGCAAGCACACTGAGGCTTGGTGTGTTTGCCACTCACACAGCCTCTGCTGTGAGCCCAAGTTTCTAGGTTATCCCCTCTCTTTCAATAATTAATTTCAGAGTGTGGACAACTCTTTGGGAACCTGAAACTTAAAAGCCGTGCGATACTGAAAATCCCAGATCGATGTCCCAGAACCGCGCTCCTTCTTTGTCTTCCCTACGAAGAACTGACAAAGTGATACACGGAGCAGCATTTGCTCAGTTTCGTTTTCTCTGTTCGTGCTTTTATTTATTTATTTTTAACAAGACGACAACACAATTAAGATGGTATAATATTTTTTTTCAACATGTGCGTGCCGAGCTTTACATTGCTTTCAGAAAGAAATTGCTCTGGGATAAATAATTTCTTGCGGTGTCTCTAAATTTCCAAACAAACAAAGGCAAATTCCGTCTCCGGGTTTCATGCTGCTTTATTAGCCAACACTGAGGTTACTACCTCCATAAGTACCATCTTCCATACGGAATGATAATCAAAAAGGAATTCAGTCGAACCAAACTTCCACATATTTGGCCATCTCGAGCAGCAAAACATAATCAGTACATATTCATTCCATATTACATTTAAAGTACATATTCACGCATAAAAAAATCTGTGTATCAATGTATAGACGTTTTAGAGCCAAGACAGAATGGCCAAACACAGACTTTTCATTAGCTGGTGGAAAAAAAGGAATATTCAATCTTGAAGGCAAATAGGAAGCAGTAATGGTAATGTAATGAAAAACACAGTTTAAGCCCAACGCATTATAATGTGCTGCATAATTTCTTTTTACTGAAATACATTATAACAATTGGCTCGCCAGTTTAAATCTCTCATAGCTATACTCGCCAAAAAGCTAGTAGGTTGTCTGGAGTCTGTTTTGGTGTTTAACCTGACAGGCGCTTCTGAGTTTTCTATGTTTTGTTGTACATATTTGCATATGGGCGTGTGTGAACTGGTGAGGTGATGTAGAAGAGATTCAATTTGACACAGCATGCCCGACCTGTGGCTTAAGTTCTGGCCGGTCTCATCAGCCAGGCAATCATAGCCATTACGGTGAGGCAGCTGTCCCAGGCTGAATGCTGGGACTGGGGCCCCGGCTACCAAGCGGCAAGCGAGGAGGAGCTGGAGATTTGCGCTGTTATCTAGACAGCTTTCAGGTGCTCTACTTAAGGATTTGCCCTTCTGTATGTGAGCTGCATTGTTCAGAGGGGATTCTGAGGGACAATGAGGTGGTTATTGAGGTCATCCAAAAAAAGATAAAAGATTTATTTATTTTTTGTTACAAAGCCTGGATTTGGAATTGTCCTTTTGTGAGAATGTTCTCCGGGGCTCATTTTGGTTTAATCAACAAATCAGACATCAAAGTCTGCTTTGGTCGATGCTCAGAGTAAAACAGTGGTTTGCTGTTTTTTCATTGGGGGGGGTGTAATTTATTCGCGGAAGCCTCCACTCTTTTTATCTTCTAGAAGACGCCGTTGGAAAGCCTTGCGCGGACACTCAAAGGCTTCCAAACCATGTCTTCTGACCCTCCACGTTTGCCTTTGTTTCTTTGTTTGCAGAGGTCTTGTCATTCTTTCAATATCCTCTGTTTATCTCAGACAGAACTTGTTTTCATTTGGTCCGCTGGGCCTGTACTATCTCTCTAATTTAACAGACACTTGCAGAACCCTGAAACCTCGCTGGGTTTTAGGTTATTCTCATTCTGTGAGCTTTCTCTCACTTTGCGATATGCCGAGATACGCACTGCACCTTGGCTCATGTTGTTGTTCTGAGCCCGCTCGGGGAAGAAGCAGAAGATCCGTAGGGATTACACTACAAATCAGTGGTTTGTTTTTTAAAACTAGTTACACTGGCTGCTAAGTGCTCTCTTTTGTATTAATCCCGAGCAATCCACGCGCACGTGTTCATTTAACATGCAGGCTACTTTCTGTTAATTTAAGCGAGATTAATTTGTGGTTGCCAATTGCCTTTGTGATCATCGTTATCATGTCTCAACACATTTTATTGCGAACGAAGAACCGCAAGCTTATGTTAATGCAGGCTGCGTAAAGGAGACCTCAGTAACAGGACGATAAAGTCACAGTGCAGGTGAATGAGAGAAATTTAAATTAAAGGGGTAAATGCGTTATGTTTATCAGTTAAGGAGTAATGAAGTGGCTTTGGGAAACTCCAATTAGAGTTGTCATGGTGAGTTGCATCTTGTCAAAGGGTACAGAATGCTTTTTTTATTGCCATTTTCAGTCCTTGGTATAATTCTTTTTTTATTGCCTTTCATGTGCAACCCACATGCCAAGATCAGCATTTCATTACTGAAACAAGTAAATTATCTCAAGAGGAGAAGCGTAGTGACTGCTCTCGGAAACAAACGCTCACCGACGAGGTCCAGAAAGTTCTCCCAGAACCGTACACGCAGTGATAACCTCCTGCTCTGATGTGATGTCCCTGTGTAGGTCTCTCTCTGGCCGCATTGTGGGAGGAGTCTGGTGGTTCTTCACCCTCATCATCATCTCCTCCTACACGGCCAACCTGGCAGCCTTTCTCACTGTGGAGAGGATGGTGTCCCCCATCGAAAGTGCAGAAGACCTGGCCAAACAGACGGAAATTGCCTACGGCACCCTGGATGCTGGCTCCACCAAAGAGTTCTTCAGGGTGGGTGCTCGTCATGGTTTTAATATAGACCAGAATTCAACTTATTAATGTTTGAATATTTTTGTTAAATGTTTTCATTTCCCAATTTAACCAACTACTAAAAATCTAATTCTATACGAAAATCTGTATAAGATAAATGCAAATAGTCAATTACATGAAATAATCAGTCTTTGGTGCCGGTAGGTGGTTGGTGAAGAACTCCTGACTGAGGCATGACTCACCACACCTGGGCTCTGAAAATCTCTTCTCCACTCTCGTTTCCCACATCCAACATGTTTGCTCCGCAGAGATCGAAGATCGCTGTGTTCGAGAAGATGTGGTCCTACATGAAGTCGGCGGACCCACCTGTGTTTGTGAAGACGACGGACGAGGGCGTGGTCCGGGTGAGGAAGTCGAAAGGGAAGTACGCCTACCTGCTGGAGTCCACCATGAATGAGTACATCGAGCAGCGAAAGCCCTGTGATACCATGAAGGTGGGAGGTAACCTGGACTCGAAGGGCTATGGCATCGCCACCCCTAAAGGATCGCCTTTAAGGTAGCTATTGCTGTGCTAAAACAAATGTAGCGACTGTAATCATGTCACAGAAAACATGCATGTTTTCAAAAGTTAACACCTATCAAGTACTTTAATTATAATGTGGGCTATTGAGTGGTGAACGACGTTGCACCTAAAGATTGTGAGGGAATAGCAAATTCAATTAAGCATCTTTTTGTTTTCAAGCGGCTGAATCAAAAACCCATGCCGATAAAATCCATGAACCATTCTGAATAACCCTTTGGCTGTTGATTGTATGTAGCTTCCTTTACCACTGAGTGGCTGTGCATATTTGCGCTGCACATGATTTGGCCCAGTGTTTATGTTCTAATGTTGTAAATCTACCTTCTCATAAATGCCTGGTATTCTCATGCCCTGTCAATAAACTGTACAGTTACGTTTTTTAAGGCCTCGTGCGGTAGCACATTATGTCTTTGAAGCTGTATCAGAATTGGCATACTTTTAGCTGATAGATTTGATTGGCCCTAGTACTCAATTCCTGGGTAGTCAATCCATCAGTCAATCAGTCAAATTTAATTTTTTTATCGCTCATTTTTACAGACAAAATTTGTCGCAAAGCAAGTGGTGGTATTGAACGGTTGTTTTTTTGGGGGGGTGTCAACATAGTCCTACCTATCAGGGCATATGAAGACAAACAAGGCCCGTTATGAGAAGGTGAACATTTTTCAATATTTATATTTTTGTAAAACATTTATTTATTTATTCATTCATTCATTTAATGCATGTGGGCTTTAACTCTATTGGAAGTCAGCTTTGAGGAAAGTTAAAGAATAGAGTGATTTGAGGGGATTCTGGAAACTTCGGGTAACCCTCACAATATCACTCAGCAGAGCACTTGTGGTTCAGTGTTGTTGAACTGACCTGGCTCATAATGAGGAATATAGGATGAGAAAGGAGGTTGGAGGTTTAAAAATAACCTCCGTGTTTTAATAGCCCTTTCCCTGTTGTGAAATAGCCTCCTTGGGAGAAGACCTCAAAGCGATTGCACAATCTTTTTGAGATTCACCTCATAAAAGTTGGTATAAGGAGAAGGTGACATCTGACGTCTGGATATAAATGAATGACTTCCTGCATATCACCCTAGGCAGAACTCAAATAGATTTAATACTCTACTGATATCTGTATATCAGTGTTTGAAATACGTTAAATTAATTCATAAATGTGTAATTCTGTTTCACCCTCAAGCTTGGGGGAGAAACATATGACATATAGTTATTATATTTTAAACTTTGCTTGTAGGTATGTGACGCATACATTTACAGTACAAGGGGCATTCAGGGATTTCCGATGCTGCCAGGGTGTACTTATCAAGATTATAATGATACTGGAGGTGGATGTGCTTTTAATTATCCGACCATGATAAAATAATGGATTTTTATTGTTTTCAATGCAGCAAATTAAAAAGGGTAAGGTAGTGAATATTTATTGCTGCGCTCTGTCTGATTCAAAACTTTTTGAATGCCCCTTGTACACTTACAATGCAGATATACGGGGAGATAGACAAAATAATGGGAAAAAGGTTTGCCAAGTAGCCAGGTCGCTGGATGTAGAGTAGATTTTAACCTTCATCTCTTTATGAACGGGAGGCAATAAAGAATGGTCCAATATCATACTAGAAACCGTTCGAAATGTGTATGTATGATGGATTATAGCTGTTCTGAAAGCAAAGGGCAGCCCAACACCCTATTGGTTATTAAATATATTACTTGATATTTCCATAATTTGTTCTACCCCCCGTATATGCATGCAGTATAAAGTACTGGTACTTTTTGATGTGAAGTAATGTCAATGTGAAGGAAGATTACATGCAATTATTTTGGCAAGAATTAGTTTTCGTTTCCTTTTTCTCTAGCCATTTCTGACATGTGTTTTTTGCTAAATCCCATTCATATCGTTTTTAGTTGACAAAATCATCTCACCAGAGCACTGCCGCCTCCAAAATCAAATTCTCATCAGTTCTACAAAACTGGATGTGGATTTCTGTTCATCATCCATAAAATTGCTGCGATTTCTTTCTGTCCGATCCTCTTGGGACACGAAAGAATTCCTGGGTTTTACTGAGAAAGGCACCCTGCTGGTCCGACTTTGCTGTGGCCCAAGAGGTTGGTGTCGGTGTTCAGCCGTGCCACATCCTGTAAAGCGTGAGGCTTGTCCATAGCAGGCCGGCTCCAGCAGAACGTGAAGGCCGGAGGGCAGTGGGTAAGATATCTGGGTGATACTGTTGATGGTGCTGTCGAGTTAGTGGCGATTTCCGCCCGAGTGGTGCACTGATTTAAAACTGGGTCACAGGAAACGCGATCGATCGATTTGAAAACTGCACGAGAACCCCTCCACGCGTCCGTCCTGAACTACACGTTTGTTATGGCAGTGTTTAGGACAGAAGGGTCGCGTTCCTGTGTATGCCTCAGTGACCCATCTCTAGCTTCGACTACCACTGAAAGGAAATTTCCATTGAAAGGCGACGCTCAAACCCAACGTATTGCTGATATCTTTCCTCCTTTTCCCTGCGAGTCCTTGTCACATGTCTTTCTCGGTAAAACCTGAATTAACTACGGCCACTGAGCATTATTTTCCATTCTATTAAAAAAAAAAAAAACGTATTACAACAGTCCTGCTTTCATAGCTGCAAAAGCAGATGTTGTGTGAAAAAAAACTATAACTATTCAAAAAGTCTGTTTCTCCACATAACGCTGTATCTCGCCACTAACACAAGTCGATTAATGCTGACCGGTATTATTTTATCATTTCAAGAAACCCAGTAAACCTGGCAGTGTTAAAACTGAACGAGCAGGGCCTCTTGGACAAATTGAAAAACAAATGGTGGTACGACAAGGGAGAGTGCGGCAGCGGGGGAGGTGATTCCAAGGTCAGCCCCAGTATGAGCCACATTGAGTGGGTAAAACCACGACACCCGGGGGGGTAACCGGCATCCCAGCTCCGCAAACACTCCGGCTGCCGGCCAGCATTCTCCGGATGCTGGAGAAGGACCAAAAAAAACAAAGAAGGAAGCGGCGAGCAGCACCTCCCAGGCACGTTTCGCGGACGGAGGATCTTTCCTCCGTCGCTTTTCCATTGCGAGAGCAACGCGTCGCCCAGCCTTGTGCACTGGAGTCCTGTCCCTTAAGCTGCGCTGCTCTCTACGAGAGCAAAAGAAAAGACATTGAATTTGTCGTGTCGTTTGCATAACCGAGTGTTTGCAGCGTGCCGGTTACCCAAAGTGATATAGTAATACACATCTTGCATTAGGGAGAAAGGAAAAAAAAACGCTAGATGGAGTATTAAAGCATATCACTTTGACACTGAACTATCGAATTATGACTGTGATGTCTTTTCTATTTATCTAGGCATTAAAGTAATACATATTTATGGGTATATGTTTCCTATGTGCTGAATAACATAAAATAACATGGCTGATGTTATTTATGTTATTTCCCTGGTTGAAGAATCCCAGTAAACCTAGCGGTGTTGAAACTCAATGAGCAGGCGGTCTTAGACAAACTGAAAAACAAATGGTGGTACGATAAGGGGGAGTGTGGAAGCAAGGACTCCGGAAGAAAGGTCAGTCCCACAAAGTCGGTCCCACTTTTAAAACCCAGATCCAGTATCTGTTCCCACTTTTATACCGACCCCCCCCCACCGGGCCCGCTCCCCGCTTTCTCTCCAACCTGCCATTTACCTGGCATGGACCTCACCGTTGGGCTCCCGGACAATTTAGACTTTCCGGCGTTTCTCAGGAGCGCTGCAGTTCCGGTTTGGTAAAAATAATAATTATTATTCAAGTATTGATATCACATGAGTTGTTTTTGACATTGGATCCTGTAAAGGGCTTCATTTACACTGGTTTGAGATCAGTTGGAGATCAGCCTGCTATGGGGTCTGTCTTCATTAATGTGTTCAGCTGAAAATCCTAACGGCAGCATGATCAGTGTTACGTAGCTGCCCAAATGTTTATATAGAAATAAATTATGAACAATTGACAAATTACATTTGGGGGGAATTTTTATGGCATACCTTGCTTTTCACCTCCTGCACTTTAAGCTCACATAATACATATTTCTAACAAGGCATAAAAAAAAAAAAAAACTAAATTATACGATGAAGAAAATAAAAAATAATATCAGCCTTTTGAAGGGGATTCTATTTACAATAACAATAATAATTAAATGTTTATCCCATTTCGACTGGCATTTGAAGCATTGCAGCCCAATAATAATTATGTACACTTACTCAGAAATACATTCTCTATATTTTTTCTATTAGTTGTCACTTAGTATTCCAATACTCCCTATTAAACTAGAGCTGCAGTCTGAAACTCCTGCAGCAGGTCGTATTGCATAATTCATATGGCTAAGAGAAACTGCCCTTTGATGATGAGAACCTTATTGTTACACATTTTAAAGCACTTTATTTGTCTAATGTATCTATTGTCTATTATTTATCTATTTTTGACTGCTCAATTATCAATGGCACAAAAATTTGGATTCTGTAAAGGGCTAGATTTTTAAAAAGTTTATGAAAATGAAAGATTGGTTCTGTAACAAACTTTGAAATAACCTGGACTGTTCTAAATTAAAATATATATATATATATGAACGGTTAACGGTGGAAATCCCTTTGATAACAATTTGAGTTTGTTATTTAAACGAATGGCTAAATGTCAGTGTGGAGAGAAAGCTATTGATTTGAGGGCCCTTTATATTTCAGCAGACTACTCCAATCCTCTTCATTACTCTATCCCCTCTGTCAGAACATGGCGTTTGCATGTTTTTGGATGCGACCTCTAGGCCCTAGGCACAGTGACCAAACCCAACTGCATGAGACTGATAATGACCACGCCCCCTCTCTTGTGATGTCATGGCTGTAACAGCCATGGCCCAATAAGCCATAAATGCCAAAAGACCCTCTCTTTTATTCCATTTGTTCATGAATTATACTTTTAGCCTGAACCCTGCCCACAGAGCAATAGTCAAAATCTGCTGATGTTTAAAGTTTCTCTTGCATGGTGCTAACCACCGAGAATCCCAACATCCTGAACCCAGAACCCCGAACGATGATAGTGTGTAATGACAATGTGTAGAAAGAGATAAAATGTTAATAGTTTCTGTGTTTCTGTGTAATGTGTTTTAAATGGATTGGAGGTGTATGACATAAAGAGAGATCACAGATAACTAGCATTTTATAATCTGCATATGAAAGTTGTGCCCTTTCAGTTCTAAGCTTGAGTGCATGATTGCATGTTTCTGGTGATATCTATTGGATTTGAGAAATACAGAAAGTTTTTATTACTTTAAATGACAATTTGTGAGTACAAGCCTGGATCATTTAAGGTTTTTCATATATTTAATGTTTGTTAATAAGCATCCAATTAAAAAATTTTAAAAAGTAATTTCAAGCAATTGAATCAGTAGAATTGTCATATCAATATACATTTCTCAAATGTAATAATTTTTCAAGTCAGAAAATAACTGGACCACGTTTTGTTCTGTTTGTTAATGCTTTTTTCCAGATATGCAAAAACAAGAATTATAAATTTCACAATAAGATTTACAATATTATTGTTTAGGTACAGGGCAGTATTTTCCATCATTACCCTAGCTAGCATTGACGTTCTGTGTGTGTGTGTGTGTGTGTGTGTGTGTGTGTGT
>JAOVYW010000002.1:3873354-3885921 GCA_025775045.1 Hiodon tergisus
ATATATCTCTGTGTATCTCTGTGTGTCTCTTTATATCTCCATGTATTTCTATGTGTCTCTATGTATCACTGTGTATCGTTATGTATCTCTGTGTATCTCTATGTGTCTCTTTATATCTCCATGTATCTGTAATTTTATTTAACAGTGTTATAGTGCTAATCATTAAAAAAAATGCAATTAATTGCAGTTATGTAAAGTGCAATTAGCAGCTTTGCCAAAGTTTTGATTTGGTCAAATTAAGCAACATTTCTGCAAAATGTTATTTATATGCGCTCTCACTGATTAACAAGCAGAATAAATTATTTAATTAATAATAATAATAATGGAATCAAAATAACACAGTAGCGTTAATGGTTTGTATTGTTGGGGATTGGTGGAAAGAAAGAGTGGGGCTGACCCTCCTTGCCCAAAGCCATGTGAGAATGCAGCCATCAATTGATTGGGGAGTTATCGCCTGCACCTGGTCCACATTGTATATTAGGGCCAGGTGCAGGTATTAATAGAAAAGCAGACAGTTGTCTATAGGCTCCAGAATGGGAAACCAGACTGAGAGTGATGCAGTTGGTTTGTGAGCAAAGGAAATGGATATGATGAGGGATGAGGGATGAGGGATGAGGGATGAGGGATGAGGGATGAGGGATGAGGGATGAGGGATGAGGGATTTTGAGTTTTTTTGTAAGTGCCAAACTGTCTGTTTTACTGGCTGGGCTGTGATTGACGGTGACAATGCTCTTGTGGGGAAAGTGGAACTTCCACAGCATTTATCTGGTTGCTCGCTGTGTCTTCAGTAGATCGCAACATACAAATAAGCCACTGAGGATCTACATCATTCTCTTCAGCTTGATTGAAATGCGTTCCGAGTGGCTACAAAGAACAGCAGCCCATGTTTCAGGCATCCTGACGTTCTGAATGGTTTAGCAACTCAAACATGTGTTTGTTTTTGTGAATCTGTCATGGGGACATTATACATTGCAAGATCAGAACCCATCTGTATTCATTAACTGATCCACAGGCTCTCCTAATGTAAAATGATTCAAAACCTCCAACGGTAATATTGGCGTTTAGATTTCAAATTTAGATTGACGTTACTGTTGGATAATCACAATGGAAGCTTGAACTGTAGGTATTTATGATGATGTATGCAGAAACTGAGTGGCATGATCTCAATGGCCTGATGCCACGCACAGCTCTGGTTACTTTCCATTTGGCAGCTCAAGGGCTCGTTTCCAAGATTGAGCTGGAATGGCACAATATCTTTCCCATAATGGTTTTGAACTCGCTTGGTGCCCGGAGAAGGATATGGAACGGCAAGTTTGCACTGCTTTTGTATCCTGTGAAAAAACAACTCTATATGACAGGAACAATTTAACCGGAATGAAGATGTGTAGTATGATTTTTGGATACAAAGTCAGAGTGTACACTAAGAATTTCTGAGACTTTTTTCATCGTTACCTTAAACTTTCTTTGAGGGGGGGAAAAAGTGAGCATAATTTAATAATTTTGAGTTAATTTTATTCTAAATGCAAGAGGCCGTCTCAGAAGACTGGATGTTTGTGTACCTTCCCTTCAGTCAGCTGTTACAGAGGATCAGATCTTGGAGAAGAGATTCCCTTCTCTTTGCGCCTGGGATGAACAAGTCCTCGGTTAACCCTGCAGTCATGTGAGCCCCCTAACTGACGGTCCAATCGTTGCCATCTTTAGAAATAACGGTAGATTAGCCCTAAATTTAATCCTAAAACAAAGTCCCGCTTCACCCAGCCGTATTTCTCTGTGGATCAGGGAGGCGCCATCCGAAAGAAGGATATATGAGAGAGATGAAGTGGGCAGGCCAGGGAGCAGGGAGATGCATGGTTGCGCACATTGTCTGGGACGGGAAGACGGATGGCCGGATTAAAGAGTCTGGCTCCTGCAGTAGCTGAGTGACCTCCACAATGTACCAGGACGACTGGGTCACCGCAAAATGCCTACTATTTCAATTTCTTATTACACAGGAAGCCAGAAAACTTTTCATTTATCACTTCTGCTCAAAGTGAGATTTCTTCTTTTTTTTTTTCTCTAGACCGGGGGATTGCATAACCGCTCTCTACAGCAATGGTATAGATCAATATACTCACAGGGTGCGTGTTGGAAAGGGAAGGTTAATTAATATTTTACAAATACGAAAGCATTTGCCTTCACAAATACTTAGGCATGCACCGCTTTTGTTAAACACTGCGAGAAACCTTGAATAATGGATTCAGCCACACCAAGTATAATCACCGAACCTTTAGCCCTTTAGCTGAGTCTACTGAAGTTTAATAACGCTCGGAATGTCAAAAACGTTGACAGCACAGAGACGTAATCCTCTCTGCCTACAGAGGCCTGGGAGTCAGTACAGATGCCTTCCAAATGCAACTAGATTACCCAAACTGAATTTTAGCATTTAGACTTAAATAAACAAAGCTTCAGATCGATAGAATTATCCTGTTGTGCTGCTCTGTTGCATTTTATTAGTTTGAAGTTATATTTTCCATTGGGCCGGTGAATTGAAACCAATGCTACCAGCCTGTAAGATAAAGAGAGACAATGTTTACTCTTAAAACCAACTGGCAGAGAGAAGCATGTGTAATCTTTTCCAAGGTCACACAGGCTGCTGAGCTCAAGTATGATGGAAGAAGCTAATTCAACTCTTCAGCCTTTAAGAGCTCTATTTACTGCGGGAACGGGCTAGACCTGTAGCCCCAGAATGGGATATTGCTGATCAGTGATCTTCCTGATGGGTTATTTTACCTTCTGTTAAATTTCATTTTTGATTTATTAGGTACTGTCTATTATTTTTGTAATACCGTCAGTTATTTATGGTCATTATGCAAATTTATTTATTTATTTAAATAACTTTTAAAGAGCTATTTTAAAATGCCTTTTAATCATAAAAATATAGACATGCTTTCCCCAAGCATTCTAAATGATCCTCCACGGGGAATACTGTTTTAACCCAATGTAACAATGGCAACCTTATGTGATACAATTTGGCACGTTAAATAGAGTTAATGAATGTCTCTATGACTAACTCCCTTATGTCTGGTGCTCGCCAGCCAACGGGTAATGTCTTTTTACCCTCTTCTGCTTGAGTCAAACAATATTGGTAAGCAGTGGAACTAATGATCATTTAAGACCATGTGAATAATATAAAACCGCTATAAGCAGAAATGTTTATCACACTTTTACAGATGCCATTTAAATCGTTCCAAGTCAGTGGGGCTGGAGTAACCTTTTCACAGCAATCTGTAAAAAAATTAAAAAAATATTAAAAAAAATAAAAACAAACAAAGGAGAGAAATAAATTCATTAAAAAACTCAGCACCTATAAAGGCAACCTGATAACTTGCTGGAGGGATCGCGTGCTCCGCACTTGTGCAATGCTCCTGAGCTGGGGCTGACATTAAACTTCCCTGTGAAAAGAAACTGATGATTGCAAAGAGCAACAGCAGAGCTTCACACCGATGCTTAATAGGCATTGTCTGGCCACATGAGTATATCACCCTTCTGCAAACTCGCACATAATTGGCGCTGCCAGAATATTTCGATGTGCTTTAATGATCTAATACAAGTCCGGCTCACTTTGAAAGAGTGATTATCATCAATAATTGAGCACTTAAAAGGGGACCCGGCTGGAAACAAGCAGCGCCTAACACATTCTGTTTGAACCGACATACCAAAGAATCGCTACAGAGGCCTTCCCTTTACTTTAACGGTAGGCTGTCGCTGAGCCTTTCATTTATCAGTGCGTGCATGCTGGACGTAGTGCGGAAGAAAAGACCCCTAAAAGATTTTCACAATGACACAAGTGTGCTTAATTTGCTCCGTTAATGTCAGGCTTGCAGCTTGGAGCGCCGGCGATGCTAAAATTTGTTTCATTAGCGTCATGGGCCGTGACAGTTGGCGCTGATCCTAGAGGGCGATTGGACTACGGGAGACACCGCCCATTGCCTCTGCCTCCTATCGGCACTCCACATGCTGGAGCGAAGATCGAGTCGTGCTCTCTGCTGCACGCGACAACAGATGAAAACTAAACGCAGCGAGAGAGACAACTACGGTTCAAACCACTCCAGGGCAGAAACAAAACCTGAGGGGCAGAAATTGGGAGTCTGAAACATTGGCATATGTTCAACCCGTTCAGCAGGGTGTTCAAAAGACCGTGAAGGGGCTCCAAGCAGACGTTTTCAACTCTTTAGGAGCTAGTAATTAAACTAGAAATGTTGACTGCTGCAAAATTAATACTGTCCATAATGCTTTCATCTGTATTAAAATTTGAACACCACCCCGTTTTTGCAGTACAGAGCACCTTTTTTCGATTTTTCAGCCTAATCTATGAAATGGCAGAACTTTAAAACGAGAAAGAATTTTCTTAATTCAAGCATTCACCCAACCATTACGTTGAAATGCAAATTGATTGGCTGGAGCGAGGAATTGCGGTATGCAGTGATGTTCCATTGTGATTTTTTTATTTCAAAAGACATGGCATTTTTGATAATTATTCTAATCCCACCAAGGACCTCTCGGTCTGAACCCGCCCTTATCTCTTCTTCACAGCCATTCTCTCATTAAAAGGCAATCACAGGCCACCAACTCTAATAAACCTGAAAGTGCCCCTATAAAAAAGGAAAAAGAGAGATTACTGCCACCCCCTTGGCCCTTGCTGAAGTGACACAGGGAGCAAAAATGTTAATATCACTATACCTCATAACATGCATTATTTTCCCTATAACAGTTATTGAATTTGCTCAGACCTCCTTCTGAAAAGGCTTGCTTTAACAAACAAGCAAAATAATTTAAACGATTTCATTGATTAAAGGTTGATTCGGGACTGGTGGGTTAAACGGCATGAAAGGCTTCAATGCGTGTTTGCATCAAACTCAAAAGACGTTTTCATGCTCTTAGTTCTGCCTTTAAATCTTTCCTTCTCTCAGTATGTGTTACAAACCCCTGCAGCAGAGCACTGACTTAGCGTCTCAGTTTGTGGACTTTGCACACGCTCCCGGTGCTGAGCTGCATTCACACAGAATAGCTAAGCTGTTCTTTTTTTTGTTTTTCCTGTCTGATTTCCTTGCCGGTAATTGTTTCCATTCCGTCTGTTTCCTTTATTGGATTTGTTTCACTCAGTCAATTTTTGAGCAATTAAAACTGATAAGTTTCTCTTTGGATTTTTAGCCCCAATCTAAAATAAATGTGCTCATTTACACATGTCAGTTTGATTCACGTCTTGATTTATAAGTTTTCTTTCCAAAAATCTAGGCTTTCTTGAATGAAAATAAAACCATTGCTCATTTTATGTTATGAGATGCAGGTCCATTAATACAGATTTTAAAGATTTATTGCACTACACTTTCACATTAATGCCAAAATGACTATACATAGTGAAACTAATGTTCGAAGAATTGGACTGCAACCACACAATAGAAAGCTCTACTCCCAAGAGAGCCATTGCTATTTTATTCTTGAGTAAGGCATTAACCTCCGTTGCATCTGTAAATATCCCACTGTATAAACGGGTGAACTGTAAAATTGCGAGCCGGCTAATTTTGCTAAAGGAATCGTGTTACCAAACTCACTGAGCACAGTCACTTCTCCTGCTCATTTCAATCAAGAGAACTTCTTCAGCTTATATGACAAAGTGATAGAAACTTGAACAAGTCGCCAAAGCTGAAGGTGGCGGTGTAATGGTGTAGAGTGTGTTTTTGTGGCACACATTTGGTCCCTCTATATGGCTGGAGTTATGTTTTGGATGCCACAGGATGTCTGAAAATTGTTGCTGATCAGGTCCATCCCTCCATGGTGGCAGTGTTTCAGTCCACAAATGGGATCCGTCTTCCAGTAGGTTAACGATCAGTTTACTGCAGTGGACTCCCCAGTCACAAGATCTCAATCCAATCAAGTATCTGTGGGATGGGATGGAACAAGCTATTCAGAGTCCAATTTGCGAAAACCATGGAACAGAATAGAGTTTATATGAGCTTTCAACACCTTGTTGAGTCTTTGCCCTGACAAATTCAGGCTCTTCTGATGGCAAAAGTTGGACCAACAAGCTCTTAGGCTGGTGGATACCTAATAATGTTGTGGCACGATCACCTCCCTGCCCCTTGACATGTCAGCCTGATATTCAGTGCCTGCCTGCTTGCTTTTGTACCTCTGAAATTGCTGTCTGAAACATAACTGTTGTTCATTCTTGATATATGACATTTTTCCTGTCCAAATTAATTTGATTTCCTGTCCTTAAATTACTAATGGAATATACAAACTCAAACCCTGGCTATCCTTTTTAAAAAATTTTATATAGAGTGGAGATCTGACAACAGGAGCATTTGATGCCAGACGGAAGAATCAGCACCATCCAGGGAGCAGCGGCCAGTAAACAGGGATCAGTAAATTTTGTCATTCTTGTAATAGTCTGTTACATTTGGAGTCAACTTCCAATTCAGGTAGGCCGCTCGAGTCGTCTCGCAACCCCTATTGCACTAGCAGACCACTTTATTGTTTATAGCATACCTACCGCACTATTGATATTGTCCAACATTGCTATTGTTTGTGTTACTTTTATTTGGCTCTGTTGTGAGTTGCTCTTTTCATTGCTCGTTTGCACGTTTCTGATATGACAATAAACAGACTTTCACGTTCTATGGGCAGACAACTCAAGATGGCAACCAGGAAGTATGCAGTTTACTGGTGGATTAGCAACACAAGGTATCCCATTGAAAGTAATAGGAAGTAATGTGTGTGTATGCGTGTGTGGATTACCTTCTACAAGAACTTGATAGCATTCACCCACACCTGCCGACATGGTTATAATGCCCTTGTTTCTCAACACCTACTGCATCCAGTGTTTTGGTGAAGGATTTGACAACCGCAGCGCTCCCCAAGCTGGTCTCTATGTCAGCACAACTCACGTCTGCTATCCAGAAGTGTCACAATAGTATTCATCTTCCTTAACGAGTGTTGGGCCATCCTGCTCCGCTGACTTTTGGATGAAGAACACATTTCCCCCGATGCTCTGGTACTGCATCTGAGCACACTCAACCAAACAGCCCCCCTATTTCAAAGATTAATCTTATGTTATATTTCAGTGCTCCAAAACTTTTTCTAACAATTACTTAATATTAATTCGACCTTTCTTTACACTTTCCCTTTGCAATGTTCTTGTATCTGTTCTTATGTCCTCTAATGTTATTTCAGGTGCCCCGGATACAGGCACCTGCAAAATAAACAACTGATGTCACCCCTCATTGTCCCACTGATCCTTTCTTTTAAGCAAAGACATCACAGTACGACCAAACGAACTTTGATGATCTGACTATTTCCTAAAGAAACCCACAGATGGAAGGATGTAGGAACCTTCACTGAAACCCCACACTGAGGTTATTGATCATAAACCCTTAAAACTACAACGTGGAAACATCTAATGGCAACCTTCCTTAGAAAATCATTTTAGCAGATTAGCAGAAACATGACAAAAGTGGCATCTTATTGTAAACGTGCAGCAGTGTGATGATCGTTCTCATGAGTGGCTCTCCAGTGCATCACCGTGTGAGTGCATCTTCCTGTTGTTTAACAGTGGTTTTGTGCCAAACCGCCGCCACTATAAACAGATGACGGTACAAAAAGGTGAGAGAAAAGGTCATATAAAGATATCAAATGTAAGTCAGTTCACTTTACACTACCCATGTTTATTTTGTACTAAGGTCATCTGCTGTCTCTTTCAAATAGTCCCATGCCAGTTGCATGTCAATGAGGCGAGACATGGAAACTGCACCTGTCCATCACCCAGACAGGGAATATTGGAGAGGCTGATGATGGATTCATTAGCTGGCGTGATAGACTGTTTGTTAAAGAAGGCTGATTAATTTTGAGATCCAAATGATGTTTTTTTTTTTTTTTACCTTGTCAAATCACATTTATCTTGTTTTATTTTTAATCTCCATAAACTTGGGAGAACTAATTTCTCATGGTCCCATCATTAATGTTTCAAATTGTGTCATTTTATTAATAACTTGAAATAGGTTTTTTTTACTCAATTGCTAAAATTGTACTTGGGTAGACCATATGGGAAAATAGCTTCTATTTCTCCTCTTTTAACTGTCTGGTGAAAGCAGGGAAAGGAATTCTAACACCACACGTCTCTCTCATAATAAATAAATGACACTTTTTCTTTTAAAAACAGATTGCGGGATTGTCTTACATGTGGAACGGTATCCTGAAATTGAGCATTCAAGGGGCTTCAGCTGTGATTCACATATTTGCGCATAGTCCCACAAAGCATTGCTCGCCAGGTTTTTCAGGTGAACTTCCTTTTAAAGCTTCAGACCATTTAAAAAGCTTCACAGTGCCAAGTTTCCGCAACTTCCTCCCGTTCCTGTTCCAGCGCCAAGGGATCACGCACTCCAGGCCTTGATTAAATGCTTCTGAAATCTGTTCACATGCCCACACCGAATGCAAGAGCTGCAGAGCAAAGCAAATGACCTGGCCGTTTCTGTTCCTCTTAGCCAGGGGGAGGTGCTCTTTCACCTTGCTATTCATGAATGTTCAATGATATAAAACCTCATACACAACTTTATTAAAGAGCTCAATGTATTAATTTAGGAAACAGTAGATATTTATATTATACTATGTACATTAAATTATATGAGCTGTCATTATCTCCAGTTCAGAAATCTGTGAAATGTTCCCTTTGTTCTTTAATTATGCATTCAGCCCTTCAATGCTGGTCTGTTGGTTCTCATCTAGTGGCATTGCAATTGCATCTCCCAGTGGATGACAGTATCAGGTTTCCAAATGAAGCTGATTTGAGATCCTCCACTTGGGAATGGAATGCATGGATGAGGCCCACCAATTTTGGGACGCCCAAGCAGCAAAGCTTGATGGCCAATTGTCCTTTACTCTGTAATACTCAGTGTGTGTGTTAACCCCTATAATAAAAATTATTTATTTCTTCTCCCCATCTCTCTTTCTTTGAATGCCCCCCAACGCACCCCCACACACACATCAAATGCAAACCTCCCCCCTTTGAATTCCTGTATGGAAGGCTGATACAAAATTCATTCTTTTTTGCAGGAATATAATAGATGGATTTGCTCAGATGTTTTTAGAATATGCATTATTCATATCGCTCATCACAGAGTCTTAGGGTCTAATCTGAGCACTTAGTTCCATCCCAGTAGCACCTGTCTTCAGGCAAAAACACCTGTAGCTAAACATCAACAATGCTGTTGGAATCACCAGCAGATATTAATTACACACCTGCATTAAATTCCTTGTCATGCCGGGATTGAGAAACTGCATTAAAAAAATATGACTGACTGTGTTCTGGGACAGTCATACATTTTGTCACTAGTGTTGTTACATCTGACTGATGGCTTAGAGCAGAGTTTCTCAACCCATAGAAGCACCCTTAATTTCTGGAATACTCCAAGCCAGAGTTTCTCAACCCTGGACCATTTTGCATGTCTCACTTATTTGACACACCCACTTCAGGTCATTAAGGGCTCTACAAATGAGTTAATCAGTGGATTCAGGTGTGTAAAATAAGGGAAATAACTACACAAAATGTGTAGTGTTGGGGGTCTTCCAGGAACAGGGTTGAGAAACTCTGGCTTGGAGTATTCCAGAAATTAAGGGTGCTTCTATGGATCCACAAAGCCACGATACCCTGTAAAAACTATTACTTCAATTTGAAAGGGCAGTTTCATTAAAACATCCGGCGGACATGACACTAACTGGGGGACTATAGACTTGTACACCAATGATACCCTTACAGATTCCCATGACAGGGAGTTTTTAAACCATCTTTAAAAAATGCACTGGTATAAAATACAGAGAAAGCACCCTAGGTTTCCCTGGCTTAACAGTGACCATTTCTGTTCAACAGTGATCTAATGAGAGCCTGCCTGGTCTGGAAACTGCAAAAAAATCCTAATCGCCAGGGACAAGATCCTCTCCAGCGCCCTGCCAAGTCAAAGCGATGTTTGGGGGGCCTCAGAGTTTCGAACAAAAATATATGACAACTTTCATATCAGTCAAAGCTGAGTGGGCAATCGGACCATCAGCCAAATGACCATCTTCATTAGCGTGTCCGCTGAAACGCGGGGCGATGGGGCGCGACTCGCTTTGGGGCTGTTAGGCAAACGACTCAGGGCAACGTGTCCTGATTGCACCTGACGCTTGCCCTCGTTTAGGACGGATGCTCAGGATTTTAGAAGGATTTCCCCTCTGCCTGATTCATTTAAAGGTCAATTAAACTTCCCTCATTCTTCTTTCTATATCACACTACTGAACTATTAAAACGCAGTGTTCTTTTTGTGTAATCATTTCTGCCTGCCGGAAGAAGAAAAAAACAGGTCTTATTCCGCCGTCAGAAAGAATCATGGATTATATCTCTACGTGGGATAAACATGAGAATCCCCCTATCAGACTTACTGAACTTCACTGATGATACGTCTCAAAGGACAATTGGCCTCTCCTTCACCCTCCCTGCCTCTCTGTTCTTGTCGACTGTAAAAGAGACACGTCCCTACAGCTGTGCCCTTTCCATGTTGACTGAATGTTAACTGAATGCGAGAACTGGAGTTTGAGGTAGTTACAGTGCCCTCGCTAATTCTGGTTATGCACGGACCGACCTGTCCTTGTCCACCACTTCGTCAGCCTCTATCATCCTCGATACCATCAGCTGTCAGCTTCCTTGTGATATCATCAAGGCCGCAGTGTTATGAGTGCTCATAACCAACGACAAGTCGGTTTTTCAAAGTTGTCCCAAAAGGCCTCAAAACCTCTCTTTAAAAAACCACACACAATTTACATATCCACTCCTCCTTTCTTTTGTGGGCTATTGTCTGAGGGTTCTCTTTCTTTTCCTTTTTAAGGCCTTATACAAAGGTCTGCCCACGGTAGAAAGTGTGCTGATTGAGGTTCTCATACACACCGCTTTACGGCGGCGATAAAGAATACAACAAAGGAAAGAGACCCGACAGCTTTGAATTCGACAAGCATGGGACCCGAGTTCTTGGATAAAGCCATTTAAATCCATAATTTAGTTGGAGACATTATGTGTCATCCCCTTTTTTATCCCCCCGTACAACCACAACCACCACTACCACCACCGTCATTGTTACCCGTACACACACACCAGCACCGCCATCCATCATTACCACCCACACCCGCCAGCCTCCACCTCTTACAGACAGCTTTCCTTTGGTCCCGATGCTGCTGGCTCTGTGCAACAACAGTCGGCCAGATAAACACACTGACAGTGACAGCTGATTTGTGAAAAGGCTTCCCACATAATAATACTGTCTGAAAATGAAAAGCTCATTAGCACAAAAGTTTATGAATAACCAGGGAGCTTTGTGATATAATTATTTTGGGCTGCGCTTATCTATTCAACGCACCTTTGCCTTCGGTACGCTCAAAGCTCAAATCCCGAACTAAAACACCCTCACATGTGGTCTCCAGGTTCCAGTTTTAACAGCATGCTGATCCTGGCAGAATCGTGGCAAGCCATAAGCTAAGTTAGAAGAAGGGGAAAAAAAGAAAAAGATTTGTATCTCAGATATGTTTCAAACACTTTAAAAGAATAAAAAGTTTTTGATGCGCTCCCTGAAAATGTTCCTCTGTGGCACTGTCAGCCTTCTTTACCTCGGTCTCTCAATCCCTCCCCCCTCACGCTCCCACTCCTCCGAGTTTTCTCTGGCTTTCTCTAAGGCTGATGGATAGTCAGGTCCTGCCCGTGGTCTGAAATATGTTCACTGCAAAACCTGGGCGTAAAATAAAGTGCTGTTGTGTAGTGTTGTTGCTCTTGATGTCCTACAGCCCAGTCACTTGAACATGAATATGGGTGAAAAATTGCAAACCTTTAGCGGTCGCGGTTGAGAACTGAGTCAATGCATTTTAATGGTGAATTTAACAGTGGATTGTCACCAGTAAGCCCTTAGAGCCGAGCTTCTGTGGGGCGCCCATAAACCCAGAACAAGGAATTCCTGCTTATTAGTGTGATATGACAATACCCACAAGCACTATAGTGGCACTTTGAGGGCAACAACAAAGTGAGGAGATGTTTACATTTACAATTCAGTCAGCAAGTTTCCCTGAGAGGAGCTGGGGGATGTGGTAAGAAAAAAAACGGAGTTTGGATGATCTCACACACATATACTGGAGCAACTATACTAGACCACCATAATCATAAGTAAGTGTCACCAATGCTCCTGGAAAGAAACCCACTGCCCTTCTAGCTCCAGCAGTGTTACACTGGGACACAGTGTTATAATGTGTCAAAATAAAAGTGTCAACATCAGTGCCCTTTTTTATTGAAAATGTGAAGCATCCCTCCCCTTTACTCACAAGTGCGCAGGGTTTGAAATTGGCAGGAACCCTGGCAATGTACCAGGTTTTATGATTTTTTGAGAGGCTGTTTGCTGTGAACTTTTCCCTCTCTCAGTCCTTGCATACAAAACAAATGTTTCCATGCCAACCTTTTGATTCTATTACTCCAATGCAGCTTCCTGGGTCTGCCTGTCTGCTTTACTCCCAAATTAAATTGAATGT
>JAOVYW010000002.1:3898290-3919909 GCA_025775045.1 Hiodon tergisus
TCTGATTACTGCCTGCTTCCTTCTCACCTCTATAAAGTGTTTATCTGCCTTTCCTGTCTCTGTGCTGCTGTATAACTGTGTGTGTATGTATACCTGTCTTTCCTGTCTCTGCTGCTGTATAACTGTGTGTGTGGGAATACCTGTCTTTCCTGTCTCTGTGCCGCTGTATAACTGTGTGTGTGGGAATACCTGTCTTTCCTGTCTATGTGCTGCTGTATAACTGTGTGTGTGGGAATACCTGTCTTTCCTGTCTCTGTGCCGCTGTATAACTGTGTGTATACCTGTCTTTCCTGTCGTTGTGCTGCTGTATAACTGTGTGTGTGTATACCTGTCTTTCCTGTCTCTGTGCTGCTGTATAACTGTATGTATACCTGCTTTTCCTGTCTCTGTGCTGCTGTATAAATGTGTGTTTGTGTGTGTGCTGTTTGTGCTGTGTGTGTGTGTGTGTGTGTGTGTGTGTGTGTGTGTCTGTATACCTGTCTTTCCTGTCTCTGTGCTGCTGTATAACTGTGGTTGTATACCTGCCTTTCCTGTCGTTGTGTTGCTGTATAACTGTGTGTGTGCGTGTGTGTGTATACCTGCTTTTCCTGTCTCTGTGCTGCTGTATAACTGTGTGTGTGTGGGAATACCTGTCTTTCCTGTCTCTGTGCTGCTGTATAACTGTGTGTATACCTGCTTTTCCTGTCTCTGTGCTGCTGTATAAATGTGTGTTTGTGTGTGTGCTGTTTGCTGTATGTGTGTGTGTATACCTGTCTTTCTTGTCGCTGTGCCGCTGTATAACTGTGTGTGTGTGTGTATATCTGCTTTTCCTGTCTCTGTGCTGCTGTATAAATGTGTGTTTGTGTGTGTGCTGTTTGCTGTATGTGTGTGTGTATACCTGTCTTTCTTGTCGCTGTGCCGCTGTATAACTGTGTGTGTGTGTATACCTGCCTTTCCTGTCTCTGTGCTGCTGTATAAATGTGTGTTTGTGTGTGTGCTGTTTGTGTGTGTGTGTGTGTGTGTGTACCTGTCTTTCTTGTCGCTGTGCCGCTGTATAACTAAATTTGTGTAAACCTGCCTTGCCTGTGGCAGTGCTGCTGTATAACTACATGTGTGTATACCTGCCTTGCCTGTCGCAGTGCTGCTGTATAACTACATGTGTGTATACCTGCCTTGCCTGTGGCAGTGCTGCTGTATAACTACATGTGTGTATACCTGTCTTCCATGCAGATCAAACGGGGAAAACAACCCTAGGGTGAAACATTACCAGATCAGACAGACAGTGACGGAGGAGGCCAAGTTTTATCTGGCAGAGAAGTACCTGTTCAGCACCATACCCGAGCTCATCAATTACCACCAACACAACGCAGCAGGTGGGCAGGCCACCAGTTACACACTACCACCAACGCACCACTCTCCACTTTTCATTTAGAGGCCAAATCCATTCATTTACCTAGAATTCTAGGTCATTTAATATCACTCTAGACTAGGGGTAGGCAACTGGCAGTCCACTGACCGGTACTGTATGGGCCTTTCGCAGTGTAAAAAAAGTAATGTTTTAGGACATTACGCTATCAGCCTTGTGTTGATGCCATGAAGAGGAATATGTTTCTCCACTTGTCATTACTATTTCTATGGAAGCATTACTTCCATAGAGGTATCCATAGAAATTATTACTTTTTAAATGCAATAAACTACTACAACTAAGTATATGCTATCTCAAGACATGCATTCTGCAATTAAATCATTTATAAATGATTAATATTTAATTTTGCTAAGTTTTGTTTTACGCGATGGTGTATGGACTGACTTACTTCCATCGGGTATTAACTCATGGAAATTAAGGGAAAGGAATGAATTAGTTTGGAAATTAGCTACGTAGATAGCATTTGTGTTTTTGCTGGAAAGGGCCAGAAAAGGTGGTTAACATGCACAGAGATCAGCACTGGAGTTAACTCAGAGGTTTGTTCATTTGTTTTAACTCCATTACTTTATACAGGTATTATAGAGATAATTGCGAGACACCTTCCATGCATGTTCCGGAGGTTTTCCACTTTGCAATTGTGAAATTGTTCCGTTTCTGCCAACCGCCCACCGTCAACGTACTCTCTGGCGTCTTGAAACCCACTGTCAATAACATTCATTTTCAAAGTTCGATTATTCAAGGATATGACGCGGTGTGGCTTTCTTACACTTTTTTGTCATTTTCTTACCATTTATGCCGGTTCTTGGGTTTGACTGTATTCTCCTTGGGGGTCGTTTTATTTGCTTGTAAATGCCCCATCGTCAGACAGGGGTAACATCACTTTCAGTAAAAGGGTAACTGCCTTCTGGGTGAATGCCTGCTTTGCTGTTCCGGGCACTTTCCCTGCAGTTTAATTTTCAAATGGATATATATACTCTTCAAACTATTTTATATAGATCTTAAACTTCATTCAGATCTCTGTAATGAGAACGGTATGAGTAGTTATTGCCTGACAGAAGTAACCTTACTGGTTTGAGTTTCTGGTCCTGCAGGCCTGATCACCCGACTGAGGCACCCGGTGTCCACCGGCAGAGCGAGTGCTCCCATGACTGCCGGGTTCTCTTCAGGTGAGGGTTCGAATCCCATCAGTGCAGTTTCCTCTAATTCCCAACGGTGAATTTGGGTGATCACCCCTGCGTATGACTGCGTCTGCGCTGTTCATCCTCCTGTCCCTTTTCCACCATGGGTCTGGTCTGTCCCGCTCCTCTCTTAGACATGTGGGAGGTGGATCCAGCTGAGTTGACTCTGGCTGAGGAAGTGGGCAGCGGGCAGTTTGGCGTGGTGATGTTGGGCTACTGGCGCCATGTCAAGGTGGCGGTGAAGATGGTGCGCGAGGGGGCAATGTCCGAGGAGGAATTTAAGGAGGAGGCACAGGTCATGACGTGAGTGGCCCCCTCAAAAAAATCGCCTCAGTACTCTGACATTTCTCCCTTTGAACATGGCATGAATGTTATCTTTATTTATTTATTTATTTTTATTTATTTATTATCTATACAGGTAATCTAATATGTATTTTGTTAATTACATGTTTAATGGGAACTGTACAATAAAAATGGTACAAAAGCAGTTATTCTGTTTAGTGGCGTTGTATTTGTTGAGGCCCATTAGCGTAAAGAATTAGTGAGGCGTGCTTTGGTGGAATGAATTTAGCATTCAGACCTGTGTTCCCGTGTCCAACGCTTCCCCCTCAGGAGGCTTTCACATGCCAAGCTGGTACAGCTTTACGGAGTCTGCACTCAGCAATCCCCCATGTACCTGCTTTTTGAGTTCATGGAGAACGGCTGCCTGTCGGACTTCCTGCGCGGCCAGCGGGGGAACCTGTCCCGGGAGACACTGCTGGGGATGTGCCTGGATGTGTGCGAGGGCATGGCCTACTTGGAGAGCGCCAACTTCATTCACAGAGACCTGGTAACGCTCAGTCAGTGCTGCTGACCTGCTACAGTCATCCATCAGCTAATGTAATACTGGCATGGGCATTTTTTCTTTTGGTTTGGTGGTTCTGGAAATCTGGAAATCAATTTGAATTATTGAAACTTAAAACTATCAAGATAAGTATTTCCAAGAAAGTACTTTGGGTTTGCTCAAGAAGAAACTTTGCTTCAACTGTGCAGTTATGAATCATTACAAAAGGGCTTTGGGAAGGGTTGTGGTATTATTAGTGAACACACTGTTTCTTGTTTGCTGAATTATAGACTAAGTCAAAACAAGAAGCATAATCTGTATCAATGATGAGTCATATTTTTCTTACAGGCTGCAAGGAATTGCTTGGTGTCAGACGATCAGGTGGTGAAAGTCTCTGATTTTGGTATGACCAGGTAAAATAGAAACAGGTTGGCTTACACTATGTTTCACATTTCATTACTTGTGGAACTCAGGAGGATGAAGAGACAAATGTACTGATTCCTGCAGGTTTGTCCTTGACGACCAGTACACCAGCTCGTTAGGCTCAAAGTTCCCCATAAAGTGGTCGGCTCCAGAGGTTATCCAGTACTCTAAGTTCAGCAGCAAATCTGATATCTGGTCCTTTGGTGAGTACATTAGTCGTACGACCTTGGTTTTCATTTGATTTTTATCCAGGCCGCTGTCGATTTAAAAAAAAAAAAAAAAAAACAGCATCTTTATTTTCTGTGAATTTCAGTGTCATTTGAACTGTATATTCTATTCAGAAAAAGCAGTGAAAGGCATTATTCGCAGAGAGATTGAACAACTGATGGCAGGTGAAAAACACCAGGATTTGGACATGATGGTTGACGTCAGTCTCCCTGTCTTTCTTGTAGGCGTGTTGATGTGGGAGGTGTACAACGAGGGGCGAATGCCCTATGAGAACCGCTCTAATGGGGAGGTAGTGGAGGCACTGACAGCAGGATTAAGGCTTCTGAAGCCCAAGTTGGCCCCAGATGCAGTTTACCAGCTGATGGAGTGGAGCTGGAAAGAGGTAGGCAAAAAAAAAAATCGCAATGCATTTTGTATTCCAATGCTTCCTTTCCATATTTGATATCTTCCCTGTTTTTCTTTGTGAAGAAACCTGAGGATCGGCCATCATTTGCATTGCTCTACCACGAACTGGCCACCTTGGCAGAACTCTGAGATAGAATCGGAACAGCCTATTCAGGTCTCAGTGGAAACGGACAAAGTGAGATATTTATACTGTTTTATTTATTCCTGGTGCACAGCCCTGCATTTAAAGTTGTACATTCATGTAATGATATGATCAGTCCTGACTTGGACATGAATCATTGTAGTATGTTAATTACAGTAGATATGTTCATTATCTGTGCAATATTTATTGAAAAAGTATAACTTTGTAATGGAGAAGCAGTAATTCATATGTGTGTTATTTCTGTACATTTCCAAATTTGTAATTTTGAGAGAGAGAGAAAGAGAGAGACCCTTGTCACGTCAAGGCCTCCTATATTATCTGTAAACCTCTAGAGGGTGCACATAATCCTTGTACCACTTTGTTTTAAAACATCTGCGGTGCAGTGCTTAATCGTAAAAGTTTCTAATGTAGCTGCTGCGTCATCTAATAAATTAAAGAAGCTAAACACGAAAATCCCATATATTATGACGAGATCTTTGTTATTTCAGATTTTGGTATTCGAATGAATTGCTGTTCTGTTCTGTTGCTGAATTGTCGATGTCTTCGTGTAGTGCAGTGTGTTATTGATACTAACCACTGCTACGATTTCAGGTACAATGTCATTTTTTTTTGTCTCAGTCTTACACTCCTGTCTGCTCTGGTTTTTGTTTACCATGTACACATTTTAAGGGCCAGATGAAAGCGAAAATTAAAACGATTCTTTCAACACTGCTGTTTTTGTGCTGTGATTATACATTAAATATAAATTGTATTGCGAAGTGGTGAGGGGCCAAATAAAAAATACTGTTTAATGAGGAGAAATGATGTGGCATCAAGCAGTTGACCAGACGATTTCGTTGTGAAATCATTATAAACGAGGCATTATAAACTTTAAAAACCGGTCTGCAGTCGATAATCTTTTATCATTCCTCCTTCAGTCACTCTGTAAACTGACAACGGCGACAAGCAGAGTCAAATGTAACTGGAGAATGTTACTAATGTTACCAATGTTACTTGAGCAGTTAAAGTAGAAGGATTTTCCCAACAACAACAAAAAAAACCTCCCCTTGCTGCAGATATGAGGACCTTCCAGCTCTAAATGCTGTTTTGGAAATGTTTTCTCTTTAAAGATGGGACAAATCCACTGAATCCAAATCCGTCACCGAACGATTAATGACAACAGGATATGCACATGGCTGTGGCTAACTCATCTGTCATTTATATTCAACAAATTGCCTCCTATACAATTCCTAGTGCATTATGTGTTATAAACACTGGCAAGCAGGGAATTTTACCAAGAGCCCCTCAACAGTTCAACGAGGAGTTAGTAAGTATAAATACATTTTGGTTGGAAATAGAAATGTAGGTAACAGTGTAGATGTACGTGACCACATTCTCTTCCGCCGCCTATTTATTTTCTCATTAAAATATTTTTATGGGAAATGTAGTTTACAGAATAATACAGGACTATGAACACCTGTCCTGCGTGTGTGTGTGTATTAAGTTGTTAAGTGATGGCCTTGGATGTACGAGTTACGTTCAAATATACCGCTGTTTACTCCAAATATATATTTTTTCCGTCGGAGAACCAAATGCATTAACTGTTAATCCCGGTTTCGCATTTTCATAATAGGTCGTAAATTACAGATAACAAATTAAGAGCCCGAGTAAGCAGTAGGCCTACAATAATATTTTTAATTTTAATTTAATCAAAGGTTCGTTTACTCTTTTAAGCAGTTTTTCTCTGACCATATGGTGCATAATATGACAACAACGGTGTGAGCAGCAGTGTCGTGTATTATCCAGAGGTTAAGAAAAAACCTAAATGTACAATTTAGTACACGAATTTGGTGATTCATAACTACTGGCACAACAGGCAATTGAAGTGAAGATACATTGGTTGGTGCGTGCTACGACACTCGCCGTGTCTGATCTGTGTTTTTGTGGGTCGTTGTCGCTTTAAGGGAGTGCACTTGCAGCCATTTTCTGCTCTTTGTGTTAAATCGGGTAGCAGACAGGCGTTGTAGAGAGCATCACTTGAATACTTGAGACGGAGACCTTCCAAGTACAGTTTTGGGATCGTGCGGTTCGATTCTGTCCGTCAGGATCGGCCTAAACGGACATGCAATTCGCAGGTATGTGTATTCTTTTAAAACGTGTATGATTTTTTGTACCGGTTGGGAGGGAGATATGCAGTGATGATGGCACGAACCTGCCAATGGGGTATTTTTGCGTGGTGCACCATCCATTTATTAGATAGCGGAACAACATGATATTTGTGGAAATAACTCGCCAGTTGGATTACATTTGTTTTGTTTTTTCTTGATACTTACAATATTTTAGTCGAATGAACTGAAAACGAATTATCGTTAAAATGATATATTTATCTAATTCTGGCTGGATCACATCCGAATCTCCTGAATTGGGTGGGGTGAATATTGGTTTCCTCCTGTAGCTGTGGTTGGCTGTTAGAAATGTTTTCTCTTTTTATTATCTCGCTATTTTCGAAATTTCTAAATTGAATTAGTTAAATATTAATTAAATGCATCGGGTACATTCCTAATTTAAATTCAAATTTATAAATCTACTTTAAAAAGAAAGCTAGCTACAGAACAGATAGATGCTTTAATAACTAGTACATATTGACATAATTTGTCAGTGAAAACATCTGTGTAGCGATGTATTTACATTTACATTTATTCATTTGACAGGCACTATTATCAACCTGACTTGTAGGGCCATTCTAGCAAACCACATTTGTTTCAAAACAATATACTTCTTCATAAATAAATTATACGAGGTCTTTAAATTCACGTAAATGACCGGTAGTAAAAATCGCACTGTGCTGAAGTTGAATGAAACAGAACTTGTTGTGTTTTGGACATTTCACTAATAAACATAAATTACAATAATGTAACACATAAGTTACATGAATACTATAGTATATTTATTTTATATACCTTCTCCCGCGTTATTGCTATTATATGTTTAAATAAACAAGACACTTAGACTGACACCGTAAAAATAATGTGTTTATTTAGGGTTTTTTTACTGAACAGCGGTTCTTTGCCCAAGTTTTATACCAGCGGGCCCCAGCTGTTCACTAGAAACATTCGATTATCAGTACCGGTCCACATAGGTACATTTTTTTTTTGAACGGTGAAAACGGCAAACTATAAAATGTACTTTAGTTCTACTGAGATGTCCAGTTATGACCAGCCATTAGTAAAGAAAGGGGATTTGTATAGCATCAGGACTGATACAATGTCGGCGTAAAGTTTATACCATCAAGTCACACTCGTGCATGTGGGTGGTCTGAACCAAGTGGTTCACAATCGTGGAAATTATGATGAGATTTGTGAGCGTGTTTGTGCGTTCAAGAGAGGGAATTCCAGTGTATCGTGGTCCCTCTGTTGCCCTTGGTGAGAACCCATGTGCTATCGCAATCCGTTATCTCAAAGACCAGACTCAATTACGTCAATAATCCCTGCTCAGTGTGCGCGGTTCTTGAGCGGGATTCGCTCATCGACCCACCAATCAGAGGGGTCCTCTCTGACTGGATTGCAGCACATTAAGACCGTACCCCACAGGTCTACTGTTGAGCCATGTGACCTGGATGTGACACATTTCCACTGTCAAAGCCAGGTCCTACTTTCCCTGTTTCTTCTCCCACCACTCCATCAATTCTAAATGAAGTAAATAATAACAGTGATAGCCTTCCACTGCATCAGTCACAACGGAACTCTCCGGAATGGAAGTTTGCACGTTTGTTGTGTTTTTTTTTACTGCTGTAAGGTTCGACACAGCATAGGTACTGTTGAAATGTATATTTTTCCTTAATTCTCATTTGTCTTACCTGGTTGACCCTTTTACATAAGTGTCCTCTGTGATTTTATTTCTCAGTATCCCTGCTGGTTATAGCGTCTGTATTGACAACCGGCCACATTATGCATGTGTGGTGGCAATGGATTTTTAAAAAATGGATAAAAACTTTGTCCATTGAAAGGTGCAACGGCCACTGTAAGGCAGGGGTGGAAAAAATGCAATTGGGGGAGAGAAAACTGAATTATGCTTTCCTCTTATTAGTACTGACAGTATAGGTTCCTACAGAACCAGCCACACATATATGGTGCTTATAATGAGTGTTTTTTTTAATAGTGAGGAACCCTCAGAGTATTGATACATTGTAATGCCATCATTATAGAAAATCAGTGTCCACAGAAAGTGGAATAAGCACCCTTTCCGGTGTTTGTGTTCATAGCTTATCAAGTTAACCAGCAAAATCAACTAAGACATGAGGATGGAGGAAGTTAGAGAATTTTGGAGTTCGCTCATGTGATGGGGAAAGATAGGGTGATGGCAGGTGCAGCCCCTAGCTTGAACCTGGTCAAGACAAAACTCCAGAAGAAGCAATCTTTGTTTTATATTGAACTATGAAATTAATGTTCTGTTTCAGAAGCAGCGAGCATGCACAAATGTCTATTGTGACCCTACCCAATGGAAAATCTAAATATTAGATAAGATTTTTTAAAAGATATTAAAATTAGATACGCGTAAAGAACGCCTAATGTGCTCACCTGTTTTATTCAAACTCCCAGGGTGGGTCAGACAGGAATTGCTTCTGCTTTTTAAAATGGGTTGAATAGGCCATTCTTGTCTTTGTTGCTAGCTTGTGGTCGAATTTGAAACGGCTAATTGTGGACTCTGACAGTCAGGCTTCGCTAGACACGTATAATGTACAGGAATGTCGGAGGATCCCTGGGTGTTTGCATTTGTAGCGGCTCCGCTGGGAAAGTTTACTCTGGCCCTGCCGGTGTCCTTCCCCCCTCAGATAAACTTCCAACTGCTGCTGCAGTCTTTGCACATCTCTCAGGTTCGAAAGACAAAACGCAGACAGCAACCCGCAACTGATTTTCTTTTCTTTTTTTTCCGCCTCTGTAGTTTTTGCTGTTCTTTTTGGTCATTGAGGTCTTTTTCTCTCAGGCCTGTGGTGATACCATGTTTTTGCGAAGCCCTTTACCATCTGAATGCTAGCTAGGACTCGCTGAATGTGTGTGAAGACACTTCAAACTGCTCTTTTCGGGCCTCCTGACTGGCTCAGACTGTAAAGGTGCTCATCCAAGGGCAGGTTTTTTTCCGACCGTGACCGGGGGAGTACACCAGGGCCGCCCAATTTGGCGGCGCCTCGCTAACGAGCGTCTCTTGGCTCCGATATCATTTACCTCTGGGTTTATAAACTGTGTCTTGGGCCGTGTTAACAAGTCCTGTAAACTGCTTGTACTTCTGTGTAATAACCGTTGCCTAAAACACACAAGTACGTGGAAAAAACACACGAGCAACAGGAAACCCCACCCACTCTACCCATACACAAGGACGCGATGATCAAACCCTGTTTCTCACATGCGTTGCACATGCAGATGCCTGCAGAAGGCTCAGTTTGCAAATGGGGTCCACAGAGTGCATTTAGCTTCCATGCGTCCATTTCGGATGTGCCTTTTGTCACAGTGTTATTTTTATACGTGACCGTAGGTATAACAATCTCGCATTACGCCGCTGTCCAGCAACGCTGCGGCACTACATTATTCATTTGCTGTTAACCTTTTGATGGCTATGTTTGTCAGCGGAAATATTTCTGTGTGTGTCTGTGTCTTGCTACCTCTCCAGAGAAATAAATGGAAACTGACGATAGCTTTGTCACCCAAAAGCCAGCAGCAGGCCGTACCTGCACAGACAGAGCGCTTTTCGATTGTGAAAGCAGTATATGAAAGGAAATTGCTACCTCACTGCATGGCAGACCTAAATTCAGTGAGTGCCAAGATGCAGGAGCTGAGCAGAACTGTCGACTATTTGGGTCTGTACCAGCCGAGTGCTGTGTCTGTAATTTTTTGGGGGATTTTTGTTTTGTTTGCCACGCTACATAAAAACAGTCCTCGAGGGGTAGATTAGGGTCACATGATGCTCTGAATCAACACAGGCTCCCAGTGCTACCCCAGGGTCAATGGCCCTGGAGACATATAGAGCCCCACAGCGTCAGTGTAGGGGGCCTACCTAGGCCTGTCTCTCTGGGGCCTCCTCCGGCCCTTACCCAAAGTTCTTAAGCTGTTTAAATTAAGCCGATTTTCAGGCGCATCAACTCCGGTTTGTCAGCAGTGTTGGGGTGAGCGGAGTTGGGAGAAGAACACATGGGATCAGGACAGAACCTAACAGGCACCATATGGAGCCACATTGGACTCGTGACTGGTGGGGATGGGTTGTTGATTCAGGAGTGCAGTTGTTCTGGTTCACTTTCCACTGAAAATTCCCTAATTAGGAAGGTGGCCTTTGATTAGTCCTTAGTGCATTTCTGGCCTTTTCATTCCACAGGCAAACACCACTATGTAAGAGAGTAATCCTCAGTGTGTTTGAGAGAGAGAGATTGTTTCATAAAACAGCCATTTGCGACTGATCTGTGACAAGGGCAGTTCCATCAAGAAAGAAGGGATTTGGAAAGATTTTATTTCAAATTTATTCAATTTTCTGTTGGTTTTCTGAGACCCATTCTCCATCGGTGTGGACAGTGGTGGATGTGAATTTATAGACTCCCAAGATATTCAAGAGAAATTAACTTCTATTGTTGCCAGGAGAATGAAACGACAAAGGTCTGACCAGAAGTTGGACCTGTTTTCCTTCTAAACCTGTATTGTTTATTTTAAATCTCTTCTCTGTTTGGTTAACCAGACTGATCTGAACCATTACAGTTGTCTATTTTCTGACTTTTTGTGAGAAAGAGTCTAAATGTTTCACTGGGGAAGTTGAATTTCAAAGAGGCAAGAGAGGCTTGGTACAAATAAGGGAAGTTCTGCTCCTACAGAGGAAGTGAGCTTCACAGTCAGACAGATAATTCCCCTCGCAGGTGCTTGCCCTCACACATTTTTTTGCCACCTGTAACACAAGGCTAATTGCAGCCTTAGATAGTCCAGTGAATAAGGCTGGTAGGCGATGTACGTGGATTAGGGCCTGCTTCTCTAGTCATGAGAGGACTCTAGTCAAGATTTGGATAGCAGGTAACATGGGGACCAACTCACCCCTACAATACTTCATTAAAGGGCCTTGGTCATGACTCAAAGTCGTCAGGGCTAAGCTGTGAATCAGTCTTGGATTGGACTGTGTGGATTGTTGTCAACTGTAGTAGAGAGAAACCAATTTGCTCTTTGCAGAGCTGTGAGTGTCACAGTGTTTTTTGTTATTCTTTCCTCCTTTAATTCAATGTGTTTTACAGTAGGCACCAGTCTTGTATTTTTCTTTCCATGGCTGATGGAAAAGCCAAGTTCATCTGGCCCTTGCTTCCCTCATAAAATGAGTAATGTGCGTGTGTGCATGCTGTCGCATCTGAGAAACCTTCTGGTTCCCCGTTTTCAGACTGAGCTGTGGTGCCAGTGAACCAGTTTTGCCATGACAACCCACGTGACTCTGGAGGATGCGCTGTCCAATGTGGACCTCCTGGAGGAGCTGCCACTCCCGGACCAGCAGCCCTGCATCGAGCCCCCACCGTCGTCCATCATGTACCAGGTACCCACCGCAGCTGGGTCCTCACAAACACACACACACACACACGTGCCCAGGAGTGCCCCAACTCCTGTGTACCGCAGCCCGAGTGACGCCTGGCATGTGTCCGGTGTGGACGTATGCATGTCTTTAACAGGGACGTTGAGATGACAGCTTTGCCTCTTTCTTCCAGGCCAACTTTGACACCAACTTTGAGGACAGGAATGCTTTTGTCACGGGGATCGCTCGCTACATCGAGCAGGCCACGGTTCACTCCAGCATGGTGAGTCATAACTGGGAACCGGGGGAGATGAGAGGGAGACGAATATTTGGAGTAAAGTACGAGTAAGAGAAGTGTCTCTGCTCTCTTATCTGTATTTTTCTCTCCTTTTGTCCCCAGTTCCTAAAACAGGGTCTTTGGCCACCTTCTGGACCTGGTTCCTTACAAATAATTATTTTTATCACCTTCTGGACCTAGTTCCTAACACAGGGTATTTTCCCACCTCCTGGCCCTAGCTCCTAACACAGGGTCTTTAGCCACTTCCTGGTTCTAGTTCCTAACACAGGTTTTTTTTCCACCTCCTGGCCCTAGCTCCTAACACAGGGTCTTTAGCCACTTCCTGGTTCTAGTGCCTAACACAGGGTTTTTTTCCACCTCCTGGCCCTAGCTCCTAACACAGGGTCTTTAGCCACCTCCTGGTCCTAGTTCCTAACACAGGGTATTTTCAGACCTTCTGGCCCTGGTTTCTATTTGGGTGGTTAGTTCCCCTAATTTCCTCAGTTCTTATCTGTGGTCCAGCTGGCTGAATAATTGGTCTGATTGATGTGCAGAAACACCTCCCAACAAAGAAGGCCTTGTTTCAGGGGTTGGCTAACCTTTTGGCGAAACCCAGAGTCTGGGTTAGCTTTCCAGCTTGTTCTTGACTTTGAATGGTTAATGTGCTCCGACAAGGGAAGTGGAAGCAGAGCTTTCTCAGGCAGGTACAATAACCAAACTGGACTGAACACAAGCAGTTTGTTTTGTTGCAAATATACCGGACTATCTTTTATTCCTTCAGTTTATTTATTTAATGAATGCAGTTGTAGTTTATCTGGTGTGTTTGAGAGCACTCGCCCTTATATAGTTGCACTCCCCTCCCCAGAATGAGATGCTGGAGGAAGGACACGAGTATGCTGTCATGCTGTACACCTGGAGAAGCTGTTCCAGGGCTATTCCACAGGTAAATCTAACATCTCTGCCATACGTTGGAACTGGGACCCACACACCCTATAAACACACACGTCTGGAGAAGCAGGACTCCTCCTCTTCCAGTAATGGTTATTGAATTGAAAGAGGAAGTTGAGTTATGCGATAGAAACAACAGGTGTTGTCTAAGAAAATCATGCACCAGTTTAATTGATGGTCCAAGTTCCTTATTTACTGAAGTCCTATGGTAAGCCCCTGCCCCAGCGTAAATCTTGAGAATCCCTCCACCCTTGTGCATTATCTGCTGTCGCCAACTTAGGTAGGGCAAATCACACGAGATGATGCGATGACTCGGATAGTTGAGGTGTATTATTTTTTTATATATATTTATGTCAAAGTGAAGATAAAAACGCAAAGCTTTTCTGTGACATTTGACGTCATGGCCTAATGTGACACCACCCACAGGTGAAGTGCAATGAACAGCCCAACCGAGTAGAAATCTATGAGAAAACAGTGGAGGTGCTGGAGCCAGAGGTCACCAAGCTGATGAAGTTTATGTACTTCCAGGTGAGAAAGTTTTTATTCTCTACGGACAGATACAGGAGAGGTTTTGAATCTTTGTGCTGGTGGGAAGTATGGAATACAATCTCTTTGATTGGAGAGGAAATGATTTTGAAACCAGTCGTGTTGATTTTGAACCCAGAGAAAGGCCATTGAGCGCTTCTGCAGCGAGGTGAAGCGCCTGTGTCACGCCGAGCGCCGGAAGGACTTTGTGTCCGAGGCGTACCTGCTGACGCTCGGCAAGTTCATCAACATGTTCGCCGTGCTGGACGAGCTGAAGAACATGAAGTGCAGCGTGAAGAACGACCACTCGGCGTACAAAAGGTGCGCGCCGGCGGACACAGGCCAACAAACGCTGTCGCCGTCATCACAGACCAGTGTCGCCAAGATGGGTGTGTTGGGTTTCACGCCTCCTTCGCTTTTCCTCCACAGGGCTGCCCAGTTCCTTAGAAAGATGGCTGACCCACAGTCCATCCAGGAGTCCCAAAATCTCTCCATGTTCCTGGCCAATCACAATAGGATCACTCAGGTCTGCCTGCCCCCACCTGGTATCCGGCATCTAATTTTTATTTTAGCGTGTGCTTGTCTGCCTGTCGGCCACATCTGAGAGTGTTGGGTTTGTTGTTTGTTGGAATCTAATGAGAACGAGGGGAGGGTGATGGAGATGGTGACATCATGGTGAGCTTGCTGTGCGTGTCCCTGCAGTGTCTGCACCAGCAGCTGGAGGTGATCCCAGGTTACGAGGAGCTGCTGGCAGACATCATCAACATCAGCGTGGACTACTACGAGAACAAGATGTACCTGACGCCCAGCGAGAAGCACATGCTGCTAAAGGTTGGTTCTCCCGTCGCCTTCCTCTGCCCGCGTCCACCTGGCCGGGTTGTGTTAATCCCAGGCTTAACCCCAGAGTGTGTGTTTGTCAGGTGATGGGTTTTGGCCTCTACCTTATGGATGGGAACGTCAGTAACATCTACAAGCTGGATGCCAAGAAGAGGATAAACCTCAGCAAAATCGACAAGTTCTTCAAGGTTAGATTTTTTGATTTTTTTTCTCCTCTTATTGTGAATAAGGTTAAAAAACTAATGGTTTAATTAGACAGGAAAGTGAAGACTTGCCTCCTGCTGGTCAAGAGAGGAATTGCAATGATAGTGTGTTAGTATTATCCACTGTTGGGTTGTGTGCCTTTTATGCGGCCTATTATATTTTTCCCCTTTTGGATTTTCTCAGCAGCTCCAGGTAGTACCCCTGTTTGGTGACATGCAGATTGAACTGTCACGGTACATAGAGACCAGCGCCCACTATGAAGAGAACAAGTCCAAGTTAGTACACAGGAGATATTAATCGCTTAACTAATGTAAAGCCTGTTAATGAGGAAACCTGTATTAGAAACCACACGCACATAAAATAGGGCCTTCATTTGACCTCTCGTTTCCTGTGACCACGTCTGACCAGGTGGACCTGCACCCAGAGCAGCATCAGTCCTCAGTACAACCTGTGTGAGCAGATGGTTCAGATCCGCGACGACCACATCCGCTTCATCTCGGAGCTGGCCCGCTACAGCAACAGCGAGGTTGTGACGGGTTCCGGGCTGGACAGCCAGAAGTCGGACGAGGAGTACCGGGAGCTGTTTGACTTGGCCCTGCGGGGCCTGCAGCTCTTGTCCAAGTGGAGCACGCACGTTATGGAAGTGGTGAGCACCCCCCCCGTCTGCCTGTCACTCTTCAAACATGTCATGTGCCGTTCCTCACGCTCATGCAGTCTGGACCGCAGCATGGGGCACTGCAGATAACCCCCCTGCTGTCTGTCAGGTCCCCCTCAGGACCATTGTGACCTGGTTCAGTTGAGCATAAGCTTGGGCGTGAAGGGACTGTCCTTTCCTAGACTGCTGCCTTTTCAGTTTGACGTGATGCACAGTGACACTTTCACGTGATTTTAATTCAGTGTCGCTTTCATGGAATGGTACTCCTGGATTTTCTTTTGAGAGCAGTGTAGTGGTTGGGTTTGGGGGTGTTGTTGTTGGAAAAAGCGCAAATGTAAGTGCTATAGTGGATGTAGGATGTTTTCTTTTTAAATAAAAGACAATGTTAATTACTCTCTTGTTGTCTGTGGTGTACAGTACTCCTGGAAGCTTGTGCACCCCACTGACAAGTTCTGCAACAAGGACTGTCCCGGGACAGCAGAGGAGTATGAGAGGGCCACCCGCTACAACTACACCAGCGAGGAGAAGTTTGCCCTGGTGGAGGTGATCGCCATGATCAAGGGCCTGCAGGTTCTCATGGGCCGAATGGAGAGCGTGTTCAACCAGGCCATCCGGAACACCATCTACGCCGCGCTGCAGGACTTCGCCCAGGTGACGCTGAGAGAGCCGCTGCGACAGGCCGTGCGAAAGAAGAAGAACGTCCTGATTAGGTAACGGGGCTGGAGGGAGGGTAGTGGGCTGCTCTGTGTTTTACAGAGGGGGTTAATTTCCGAGCTGGGATGTTGAAAAGCCTGTAGGAAGCCCCTTACAGGGTGACGGAATGGCAAGGCAAGCCAAAGCACCTGAGAAACGGGCCATGTTGTGGTTTCTTCTCTCCGGCCCTCCTTAACGAGCCTTTTATCGCCTCCATCCGCTCCCCAGTGTTCTGCAGGCGATCCGGAAAACCATTTGTGACTGGGAGGGAGCGAGGGAGCCACCGAACGACCCCTGCCTACGAGGGGAGAAAGACCCCAAGGGGGGATTTGACATCAAAGTGCCCCGCCGTGCTGTGGGTCCGTCCAGCACACAGGTGGGATCCGAGGGGTGTACGGGGCTGTCCTCATAGTGGCGGTGTGCGTCTCTGAGCTCCCTGAACTGTATCTCACCCCCTCCGCAGCTGTACATGGTACGCACCATGCTGGAGTCCCTGATCGCAGACAAGAGCGGCTCCAAAAAGACACTTCGAAGCAGTTTGGACGGCCCTATTGTTCTGGCCATCGAGGATTTCCACAAGCATTCCTTCTTTTTCACCCACCTTCTCAACTTCAGCGGTATGGGACTAGGGGCCGCTTTCCTCATGTTCATGTCTCACCTTCTGTCTGTGTGTGTCTGCCTTGCAGCTGTAGTAAATTCGCTCTCACCTTCTGTCTGTGTGTGTCTGCCTTGCAGCTGTAGTAAATTAATTCTCACCTTCTGTCTGTGTGCGTCTGCCTTGCAGCTGTAGTAAATTCGCTCTCACCTTCTGTCTGTGTGCGTCTGCCTTGCAGCTGTAGTAAATTCGCTCTCACCTTCTGTCTGTGTTCGTCTGCCTTGCAGCTGTAGTAAATTCGCTCTCACCTTCTGTCTGTGTGCGTCTGCCTTGCAGCTGTAGTAAATTCGCTCTCACCTTCTGTCTGTGTGTGTCTGCCTGCGTGGACCTGTATGGACCTGCGTGGACCTGCGTGGACGCAGAGGCCCTGCAGCAGTGCTGTGACCTGTCCCAGCTCTGGTTCCGCGAGTTCTTCCTGGAGCTGACAATGGGCCGCAGGATCCAGTTCCCCATCGAGATGTCAATGCCCTGGATCCTCACCGACCACATCCTAGAGACCAAGGAGCCCTCCATGATGGAGTAGGAGCTAAAAACGTTACTGGCCTTGAAAGACACATACTCCCTCCTCTCTCTGCTAAACTAAACTATCCCCCCCCAGGTATGTTTTGTATCCATTGGACCTGTACAACGACAGTGGCTACTACGCGTTGACCAAGTTCAAGAAACAGTTTCTGTATGACGAGATTGAAGCCGAGGTATAGTTCAATGGATGAGTTGGTTTTGCTAAATCTGCTATTCACTGCCTTTGTGGTACTTATTGCAATGCAAATAACGGAGAGACTTGATGTTGACGCACGAAGTCGGTGAACATTCAGTCCTACAGTAATTAATGCTATTTTCTCACTCCAGGTGAACCTGTGTTTTGACCAGTTTGTGTACAAGTTAGCAGATCAGATATTTGCTTACTACAAAGCAATGGCTGGGAGGTAAGATTCAGATTAGATTAGTTTTTACCGGCTGTCTCCTGAACCAGCCAGGTAGATGCGTGGAGAAAACCCTGCGTGTCATTTGACCGGCGACCTGTGTCTCCCCCCCACTAGCGTTCTCCTCGACAAGCGGTTCAGAGCGGAGTGTAAAAACTATGGTGTGATCATCCCTTACCCGCCCTCCAACCGCTATGAGACTCTGCTGAAGCAACGACACGTGCAAGTAAGCTGGCGGAATTCTTTTTCTCTTCCTGTCTGCTGCGTTTCTAAAACAAGGAAATGGGAAAATAGGGCGCAGTGGAAGTGTCCCACACTCAAAACGGAGAAGGGGAGTTCTATTTAAGTGTGAAGTTTAAAAATAACCTCTTTTTTTTTAAATCATCGTGGGTTCTGCGCTCGGAACAGCATCACAGCGTGTTTTAAACCACGCCCCTCTTTGTGTCCAGCTCCTCGGTCGCTCCATCGACCTGAACCGCCTCATCACTCAGAGGATCTCGGCCGCTATGTACAAGTCCCTGGATCAGGCCATAAGTCGGTTCGAGAGCGAGGACCTGACCTCCATCGTGGTGAGGAGACCGCACTCACAGTAGAGACCATCCCTACAGTGGAGACCACCCTAACAGGGGGGACTCTCCCTACAGTGGAGACCTCCCTCACAGTAGAAACCCTCCTCTCAGTGGAGACCGTCCTCACAGTAGCGATCCTCCTCACAGTGGAGACTCTCCTCACAGTGGAGATCAGTTTAACACTTTTCTTATGGGCTTTCAAACGCCGCCACAGAGATGAGCTCAGTATCTTACAGCTGAAAATGAGGAATTCCCTCATCTCTCTCTCTCTCTCTCTCTCTCCATTTCTGTCCATTGTTTTGCAGGAGCTGGAGTGGTTAATGGAGATTAATCGTTTGACGCACCGATTGCTATCGAAGCACATGACCCTGGACAGCTTTGACGCCATGTTTCGGGAGGCCAACCACAATGTCTCGGCCCCCTACGGACGCATCACGCTGCACGTCTTCTGGGAGCTCAACTTCGACTTCCTGCCAAACTATTGCTACAATGGCTCGACCAACCGGTCAGTGGCCGTGAGTGTGTGTGTGGGCGTATGTGTCCCTGCATTAGGGACGCACTGCAGTGTGTTCAGCCTAGGGATGTGCCGCTCTGGTGACTGCTGTCTGGTGACTGCTGTCTGGTGACTGCTGTCCTTTCAGATTTGTTCGGACCGCCATTCCCTTCACGCAGGAGCCCCAGAGAGACAAACCAGCCAATGTCCAGCCTTACTACCTCTACGGTTCCAAGGTGCGCAGACCGCGAGTCTTCACATGCTATTTCCTGGGGGCCATATCAGAAACAAGAATGAACTCTGTATTTATAGAAGAATGTAATGAACGCAAATAGTTAGCTTGGGTATATGTGTGTAAACTGACACTTTTAATGGCCTTTCTCTAGAACCTTCTGGGTGCACGGGTTGATAAAATGCTGCACGTTTACTCCTGAAGTCTTTAATTCTAACAGTGCACATTCCTTGGGCCCAACAAACCCATTGGTTTTGTATTATACAGTGACAGAAAAACGAATAAGTAATTTTCTCTCCGCTCAATTTTGAATTGACTATTGAGTCATAGTGAGTGTTAACGCTACCTTTTATTGAGTTATATATTCATAGCGATCAGACGAATGAACGAAACTAGGGAGTCAATTTATACACGCAAACAGACCGAATAAAAAGGATAGGTATGGATTAATGCAGTATGGAAACATATAGAAACATAACATTATTTCACTTAGTTTAGTGGTCACAGCTGAATAAAGGGAGTTAAATTGAGGAATGATTGTTAAGCTCTGGTTTGTGCGTTTTTTCAGTAATGGGAATTTAAAATTGCATTTACATTTTTTTTACATTTTCACAGCCACTGAACATCGCCTACTCGCACATCTACAGCTCCTACAGGAACTTTGTGGGCCCCCCACACTTCAAGACCATCTGCCGTCTCCTAGGCTACCAGGGCATCGCCGTGGTGATGGAGGAACTGCTGAAGATTGTCAAGAGCCTGGTACTCGCTGTCTGAATTGAAATACTCTCGCAAGCTGTTTCAGCCCTATGTAAAGTGCCTGTGTGTTTACGCCTCTGACCCGTGCTGCCTGGCAGGGGCTTCTAAAGAGCTCAGCTCCGGTTCTGATGGCACCAAAAAGACAGGCGAGCGAGAGAGCAGTCAGTAGTTTTCTTCTCTCACCAAATTCCCTCTCTGTCCACCAGCTCCAAGGCACTATCCTGCAGTATGTGAAAACTCTGATTGAGGTCATGCCCAAGATCTGTCGACTCCCGCGGCACGAGTATGGGTCACCAGGTAAGGGTGATTTTCCTCAGTTGTACATAAGCGCACAGGTTGCTCCGTTTTCCTAAGCTGTGACAAGACGCACAGGTCCTGGGTGATTGAGTCAGAGGGAGTAAGTGTTACCTTGGGTCAGAGAGCGGCAGCGACCGCTGCGGTGCGGTTGAAGTGTGATGCATGAGACGCAGTGTATCTGGGCAGGCATCCTGGAGTTCTTCCACCACCAGCTGAAGGACATCATCGAGTACGCCGAGCTGAAGACGGATGTGTTCCAGAGCCTGAGGGAGGTGGGCAACGCCATCCTGTTCTGTCTGCTCATCGAACAAGCCCTGGTGAGACCGCCCCCTCCCGCCACCTTCCGTTTCTTTCTGTGCGGAAGGGCTCTCGGCCTGCCGACGAGATCGTTGCTGTCCAAGGTCCTGCTCGCTCTGCCTTTATCTGCTCCCCTCAGTGGCCACGAAGCTCATGTGCCTGCGAGTGGGAAGCTCCCAGGCTGCGGTGGAGCGAGCCCGGGCTTCTGCCTGCTCTGTGCTCGGCTAGTTTAGCCTGAGATGGGGGTTTTTTTTTTTTCTGTCTGAATCCGACGGGGGTCGTTAAACAACTGTCCGTCGCCTTATGGTTCTGGTGTAGAAATGAAGTGATTAACAAGTTAGCAGCGTTTACACTTTTAAAGTTTTAATGGCACCAATATTTGATAAAATTATCAATGTTAGTTTCTGTTTCAGATCATTTTTCTAAATTAAAAGGAACCTACACGATCATTTGCTGATACAAATGTCTGTAACTATAATTCAGGCTGAAGTGGCCGTTATCCCTAGTAACTAGTATGTTGCTAGTAACACATTCTCTTATTGATTTGTCTGAGTAAGGGGGTGCAGGATAATTAATTACTGCAATACATGGGCTGATGGGAGGTTCAGCTGTGTGTTTCGGTGTATTTGTTGTTAGAGGGTTTGATATTGATATTGATTATCCCTGAACCACTACCTCTTTCTCCTTACACGCTGGCAATTACCAAAGGTGGTAAGAACTTAGGTCGTTTTCATGGTAACAAGACTGAAAAGAAAACGTTTCACATATTGGTTTCAGTTGCTGTTTTTACTTCCTTTTACTTTCATATGCTACGCAGTTGTAAAGCAGGGCCGCCATGGAAACAAGGAATTTAAATCAACACATGACGTTTTTCTGATATATTATTTAGAGGAGTACAATTTATGTCATGTTGTGGCACAAGATTTAAAACAAAAATTCACAACGAAGCTTTAAGCAGTCTTTTAAAGTCTGCGTTTAAAAAGAACAGCAGAATTAAACTAACGTCTGGAGTGTTTCTGGAGAGAAAAATACCTACAAGGCAATACTAACAGAACGCCCTTGTTAACCTTGGCTTCCATGGCAACCAAGTCACTCTTGCAATTTGCATTGATGCACTTCTGCTTCCACGTTTTGTTTCATGTGTTTTTTTT
>JAOVYW010000002.1:4003028-4022151 GCA_025775045.1 Hiodon tergisus
GAGAGAGAGAGAGAGATAGAGAGAGAGAGAGAGAGAGAGAGAGAGAGAGAGAGAGAGAGAGAGAGAGAGAGAGAGAGGCTTGGTCCCACGACATTGCTGCGGCGTAACTGTCCCATCTGCACTCGAGGCGAAATGAGTGTTGGCGCTTCGCCCCTTTCCCCACAAGTTGATTTGGAAGATGAAGTGAGACAAATAAAATGAGAATTAATGAATTGGAGAAAGAGAGACATCACAAAACACAGAGAATAAGCCATAAAGAGACAGAGGGAGACCAAGAATAGAAAAACAGTACTCTTTAAGTGATAAACCTTGACAGGAAATAAGACTGTTATTTATCCACCTATGGAGACAATGGGTGTTTAGCTCCTAGTCACTTCAGGTTTGTTTCTAGATATGAGGCCATTCCCTGTCTGTGCACATTTTCATGAGCGCTCCCCGTTCGGAGGGTACAGACCCCATGCTTCTTTATGCGGAGGGTACAGACTCCATGCTTCTTTATGCGGAGGGTACAGACCCCGTGCTTCTTTATGCGGAGGGCACAGACCCCGTGCTTCTTTATGCGGAGGGCACAGACCCCGTGCTTCTTTATGCGGAGGGTACAGCCCGTGGTTTCTGGGCGGGGGCCGTGAGACGCTGCAGTTCTGAGCAGCTGCTCCCCAGCCCTAGTCATGCTGTCAACCCCGGTCTTGGCTTGTGGCACTGGCCTTCCTCGCCGCTTGTCAAGACGGATGTCCTACTTTCACATCTCTCGGCTGTCACCGCCTGTCACCGTGAGCCATCTGAGCACCAGGGACCACATGCCCGCACCGCCTGTGGATCGGACCGGGGCGCCAAAGCCAATGGAAAGACCACCCAGCCACCCACTCTCCATCGCCCTCGGTGAATACTGTTTAAAGCAGAGCACCTTGCTCCAGGGCACTCTCAATCTCTTTGTAGGATCCCTTGGTGTGTGTCCATCTGCGTGAGAGCGATTTCTGGAGATGAAAGACTCCCACCACTCGATGTTTCCTGTTGCATATCATGACTGACTTAAGTCAGGGACTTTCATGGCCTTTGATTTGAAGCTTTGGAATGAAGACTGGCCTGGCTGGTAGAGCCACTAATACGACAACATTGGGGAGGGACAGATTTAGAAGCATGAGGATCTCCAAAAAAATTTTCCTCCAAAATATTGTCATTGGAAGACAGAACCTGATGATAGGCGTGACAATGTTCCAGTCTTACGTTTCATTGGATGACAGAACCTGATGGTAGGCGTGACAGTGTTCCAGTCATACCTTTTCATTGGATGACAGAACCTGATGGTAGGCGTGACAGTGTTCCAGTCATACCCTTCCATTGGAAGCTTGAACCTACAGTAGGTGTATATCGTCCAATATTCCAGTTATGGCTTGGCAGCCAGAGGCTTAGGGTTAAACTTGAACTCCAAACTTGATTGTGCTAGACCACTCTACCCTGAAGTGTTCCTTTTTCTTATTGCTTTCCAGACGTCCTTGTTGGAGACGACATGTCATTTTTTTATATCTCACATAATGTCTCTGTAGCTGGCATTTTGCTGGAGCCGTTGAGATGGAACACCTCACTCAAGGGTACAACAAACAGGATCTCAGGATCTCCTGGCTGAAGATTAAACGATAGACACTGCTGAGTGCGTGTCTATCCCTGAGTGCTTTATGTTTATTACCCCTATGTGTTTATTGATGAGCTGGCGTGGTTTAGCACAGGCGCAGCATTAGTTTTGTCTGTGAAAGGTTGTGCTCAGCCTGAGAGCAATTCCCCCGACACAGTCTAAGCCCTCACACTGAAAAATAAACACAGGGTCTTTTTTTAATGACAGTTATCTTAGCATTGGAAATTAGCTTAGAAGGGTCATTGTTTCGTGAGAAATCACATTTTTATGACTCAATTAAAAACAGCCTTTAAGAAATTTAATTAAGTCCAGCTGTGGCAACATATCCCGTTCGAAATATTTTTTTTATGACTGGGGAATAGTTCCCAGCGAGAAAGTTAGTTTGGCTCAGCAGGGGTTTCAGAAGAGAGATGACTTTGCTCTTAGCAAAAAGGAAACGAGCTACCAAAAAGCAAAGTAACAAAAATGGTTGAGAAAACAAGACCATCAACTATAAACGGGAGACAGTTAATTAATATAAAAAAATAAAAAAATAAACGAGCTGGGTCTTCAGTCAAACTGATTGAATACGCTTCCCAGTAAGGAAACAAACACACATGCACAGAGTGGTGTAGTGTTGAGGTTGTGTTTAATCTGATAGCCATTCCCTTAACACTGCCTACGGTTGGAACCGCCTGAGTGGGACATTCCAATGCCTCAGAAGATATCCAGTGCAGGAAAGACAATGTTAAATGGCATGCCCTGTAGCCGTGTAAACCCAACACCACCCCCAGGAAATAGCGTATGCTAAACAGCCAAATAGTATGGATATTTATAATCTTCTCTCTCTTCCCCGGCTTGGATCACATTGCCATGTTGTAAATGAGGCTGCGTTGCCTGGTGAGCACAATCCCCAGCCTCTGGGCTCTGATTGACGTGCCTCTGGGAGGGAAAGGGAGCCACTGTGGATGGCAGACAGGGCGGCGCAATGGAGACGACAGAGTGGCACTTAATGCGAGGGCGAGCCAGGGACAGACAAAGTGGCGGCTCCACCGCGGGTAGTTAGGGGGACAAACACACTGTAAAGGACAAACCAAAACAAGCTAAAGTGATGGTGGGGGGTGGGCATCTGCTCACCAAAATTTCTCTTCTCATCGCTGCTATTCAATTTGCAGTTGCATCAGTGCGATTCATCAATTCAAACAGGTTTATGTATATATATATATATGTTTTGGCAGTCAATACAAATGTGCTCATTTGCCCAAAGAGGTGAGTCAGTCGTCAAGACCACCATGGTAGAGAGATGGTGGGGACTTCCTCACTGAAGTGTTACTCCCGTGAAGAGAGAGATGCTGACCCTTGAGCCTGGTTATTCACCCTCCTCCTGTGAGCCACAGGGGTGCGTGGGTAATGGGGTCACCAATCGCCGTGGGGGGACAGGAGCCAAAGTCCGTCGACGGTTTGTGCTTTTCCGCCAAAGGCAATCAAAACAACAACGACACCAAAAAGGCGGAAAGTGAGTTCAGTTCAGGCCATCCGTCTCAGACGGACCGCGGACCGCTGAGTACGCCCGCGCGGGTACAGAGCTAGGCCACGGCGCGACACTGCAGTGTCCCCAAATTGTTTACTCTATTAATTCATCTGCTAATTTCCAGTGAACCCCTGAGAGGTTAATTAGTGCAAAAAAAAAGAAAACGACGTGGTTCCAGTCGCTGCGTCCATGGAGACGGGGATTCTGTCAGACAAACCTGAAGTCTGTGACAACGATTCGTTCTGTTTACCGTACACCGACGTATGGAAGAGAGAAAAATCAGTCGCGCAGAGTCAGATTTATCCGGGAAACAAGTGGCTGGGAGACTGAGTAAAACCAAAGTCCCTGAGTCCTCCGTTTCTACTTTGTGACATCGATTATGGTGTCTGACAGCGTCTCTGAATGTTCGACTCCCAAAATGTTTTATTAAAGGCCTGTGAGTACGGGGCCTCGCCTCTTACAGGGTCCTGAGCTTGCTGTTTACCGTGAGCTGATGGCAGTGTTTTAGACTCTGGAGGGTTCCCATAAAAACGACAAACGCGGTGAGGGATGAACGTCCTGACCGTAGCTGACCGTTTTTCAATAACTATGCACAACTTTCCGAATTCCTCTTTGAATTGCTTTCCGTTTTAAAATGTAAATTCGCAAACGTCCCTCCTTCATCATGACGTCCAAAACAATTTTATGCTCGGCTCCCTCTGGACAGAGAGGAATTGAATGTGCGCGTATTAGCTCCAGCCTTAACTAATTCTGATTCTCATTCCTGTGCCGTCTTCGCGGGCTAATAAGGAACGGCGCCTGGTTTGGAGAGCGGCAGAGGATTTATCCGCACCTCGCCGTTTTCAGGCCGCCCGCACCGCCGTGGCGACGGCAGTCATCAGGCGGAATATTAACTGCGCAAACGATGTGGGGAGTGACCCGGCCGGGCGAGACAAGGCCGAGAGGGAGCGAGGGGGCGTTACAGCAGGGTGGGGAGGCATTGGGAAAGAATGGATGAAGGAACAGAGGATGGCGCTCGTCCGTATGTGAGTGGGCCGTCGAGCACAGAGAGCAGGTTGGCGGCGGGCTGATGTCAGACATGTCTGTGGGCCAAACCCCCCTTGCACCCAATGTTCTGTGGCAGGTCGGTTGATGAACCGCGCTGCTAAGCCTGCGCGCATAGGATTCGGTCACAGGCCTGATGAATGCGGCAAAGTGATCTTTTCCCCATTATGTTCAGCAAACTGCTGTGACTCATTAGTGTTTTTCAGTTGGAGCAGTGGCACATCCTTGAGTCATCAGTCCAGGTTCCTCTTCATCACTCCACGGGATCATCAGCGATGTTAGAAACATGCTGCTGTTGCCTAGTGGAGTGTGTGTGGGCTAGCTGGTGTGTTGGGCCCAGGGTGCAGAGAGAGTGAATCACTTTGGCGTTGTTTGTGTGCGTTCGCGTGCGTGCGTCTGTGTGGAGGTAAGGGTGGGGGGGGGGGGTTGTACTGTTGTATCTGTGCTACTCTGAGCTAAGTTCAGTTCGGTTGGAGAAGATGCTGACATTCTTTATTTTAATGGGCACAAAAGAGAATTACAAGTCAAAGCAAGTCTTTGCACGGAAGGCGTATCTCTGGAGACTGCTGCGTTACTGCATGTGCGATTGCGTGCGTCTGTGACTGTGTGCATTAGGGTGTCCGTCTGATGTCCCAAAGGTTTGGCTCTCTAACAAACCCGTTCATCCCTGTTTGCCTCTGTGAATGGAGGCACTGAGTAATAGCAGACGATTTTAATGCTGATGTGGTGTTAAACAGAGCCCGGTAAATGATGTATCCAGCAGACTTCACGTGTTCCAGCTGCAGGCGTAAAGCGCGCGACCCTCTCACAGCTCAGTTTCGGTCTGTCCCGGAGTAGCCCGGCCGATGTCCAAACCGCTGTAAAGCTCCAGAAAGTGGGGTGTGCTGACTTGCTCAGCCATGACGTGCGATCTCCCTGCCTTTCCCCTCCGTCTGCCCTTCGTTCAGCTTCCACTTCTTTTGTCTTTTCACCTCAGTCGCTGGCTGTGGTTGAATTGTTTTGTTTGCGAAAGATTCAGCCAATCAGGCGGCCAAGTTCCAGCGGACGCAGAAGGTGCCATTCCTCGCGCATTTCCTCGTTCTTGGCACTCGGTCTCCTTCCCCCCCCCCCCCGTCCGTCGTTTTTTGCGCGACGCCGCGTCCTCACAGGCTCCTCGGCGCAGCGCGGAGGTGCAAAGGTGCGAGCATCGAGAAGCCGTTTCCTGTTCCTGCCGCTCCCTAAGCGGTGCGCCTTCCCGATCCTTCCCGCTCCTTTGTGCCATCCCTCCCCCCTCCTCGTCCCTCCTGTTCCCCCACCCTGGGCTCCCCGCCGCTCTTCCACGCCACGCGTTTTCCGGGTCGCGGGGACCCTTTGTGAGCCCTGGCAGCCAAGGCCGGCTGTGGTTAACGGGGATGGATGCTGTTGCGTGGGAAACATTTGTTCTTTGTAGTATGTCATTGTGCAATAATGAGATACTTTAAAGCAATCAGCATATTGCTGCACAGTAAATACAGCTGGGCCAGATTGTGACTATTCAAGAAGAAACAGTTTGTTTCTGAATTAGTGCTAATTAAATAACTTCCAACACACAGTGCTGTAATTGGACATAATGCTCTCCATTTCCTGCAGCTGGGATCTGTATACTCCCCCTCGCTGGAAAAGGGGGAAAAGGAGGAAAATCGGGCGGGAAGAATGAAAAAGTTTGACAGTCTTTACAAAATTGTATTGATTTCATCCTGGCAGCGGAACCCAAAGAGCACAAAAACTTGGAGAAGATCTTATAAACTCTGTTGTTGCTGTGGTCCGAAAAAAGACCGAGGAGGAAACGGGAAGATAGAGAAAATTAGTTTTTTTCCCTGCAGAATATAAATTGAGTAACACTCGCCTTACAATAAGCTATTAGCTAACTACCCTTACGAGTAGCAATTAGCTAGCTACCCCTCCTTCGAAGCGCTCACTTGCACGCTCACTAACTGACATTTCAAGAACCAGGAAAGAAGTCGAGATTGTGTTTCAGTCTAAAATTAGCGTCGATACCCAAAATGAGAACAAAGTAAGCAACAAAACAATTCAGTCTCACTCCCATGCTTTCCTGAATTAAATAGCAGAATAGAAAATAATTAAAGAGAACGGGAAAAAATCTATTTGAGCAGTGTCTGGTCATTAACCTGAACAATAAATTTGCTCCTCTCCTCCAGAGAAGACTCCAGGAGGGTGAGCAGGAAAGTGTAACAAAAGTGAGTAGCTATTACGAGGCTTCCATTATCCCGCTGAAATATTGCTCAGGACGGGGACAAGCGAGTGAACAGATCAAATAGTTTCCCCCCCGAGCTGCGCTCGTGTGTACGTGTGGGGCCGGCGACTGGTGCCAGAAAAATCAGATGCCGTCCAGGTCTGAAGAGGGGCTTCCCTCTGTGAGATGGGAGCGGGGGGCTTGTTTGGGCTGCGGGAATGAGGGGCAGAGGAGTGCGCGGGGTAGCTCACGCTCTCACCAGCTATAAGCGAGGATGTCGGAGGTGAAATGGGGGTTAAGAGAATGGCAAGTTGGCGTCCGTTAGAGGAAGAGAGAGGTGAGAAAGTGAGGGGCGTTTAAAGGCAAAGAGAGAGGGAAGACGTTACGGGCATGATGCAACTAGCCTCCCCACAGCACATATAAGAGCTTTGTCCTTCAGCAACGCCTGGCTAATGGCAGCAGAGGAGATGAACCCCAGTGAGACCGAGAGGGGAGAGGGAGGTGGGGGAGAGAGAGAGAGAGAGAGGGAGAGAGATGAGGTGCTGCACAGAGCAAGCAGGCTCTCCGAGTCGTAGCATCTCCGTCTTTTTCACACTGTGAGCTCACCTCAGAGCTGATGCCACTCCCCACCCCCTCCCTCTGTTCTGTCGCCGTCTCGCTCTCTCTCTCTCTTTCGCTCGCTCGCTCTCTCTCTCTCTCGCTCTCTCTCTCGCTCTCTCTCTCTCACTCTCTCTCGCTCTCACACTGTCTCTGTGCATCATGTTACGCTGTGCAACACAGTTGAGGACAGGCAGGCTGCCGGTGTTACTGTGAAGCAGAGACTAGCCCTAACGGGAGCCCACTTTGTGCGCGCACGTGTGGACCGGACTCCTCACGCAAAGCGTCAGAAGCCGGGATACTCAGCTCCCATGGACCACTGAAGCAAAGTAGATTGGCGCGTTGCGAGAAGGCTCAGCATGGAGCCAAAGAAAGGTAAGATGTCCACGCGCGTGCGTGTGACCGTGGGAGACGCCAGTCTCAGACCTGAACGTGTGCCTGACTTTAATAATGCCTGCGATGAGAGGAAATTTATTCAGGGCACGCAAGTGCGTCGGTCCTCAGTAACGAGCTTGTATCGACTTTCAAAACTCGCTTCAGCTTACCGTGCTCTCAGACCGTGTGCATTGATTTTTCAGCTTCTTTCAGTTTTCTCTTTTACTTTTATTTAAATTTTACCTGCTGTCATTGAATATGAAACGGGGGGGGGGTTGAAGTTTATTGTTCTGTGGGGGTTCTGTTCATGCTCAGAAATCTGTTTGTTTCGCTTTGGCAGCACAATTTCCATTATTGTCATGCCAATAAAGCATATTTGAATTGAATTGAAGTGAACTGAATGAAAGGTATTCCGTCGCCGGGAGAACCACTCTCACTCTGAACGCACCTGGCTGACAGCGGTGCACGTCCGACAGGTAGACGGAGGTGAGCCTTGCGACTTGCGACGGTGTAGGGGAGTGAGGAACCTGAGTCTGATCTCGTGCACACTTCGAAGACGCTCCCGTCTGAAGAAGCGGGTCGATTGTCTAAACCGTAATTCCTGCTATGTAAGGAATATATTTTGCGTATATGTCAGAAGACATATTTTGAAGTATGATTGGGATTATTGATACTGTGCCGTGCATGATCGGGTATCTTTCCGCCCCATGGCAACAGGCCTTAAAGTCGAAGGGGACCGGCAAGACCTGATTTTCCGTGCCCTTGAAAGCGTGGTCCGAGCGGCCAGAGCGACAATGTGTCAAGCGTGTTTACATACAACACCAATGTGAAGGATTCATTGCTGTCAGGTGGAAAATAAGCACAGTGAGCGCGGTAGGGTTGAAAGGGGTTTGTTTTTACGCAGAGGAATGCTTCCGAATTGCTGCCCTCTCTCCTGAATCTTTGTTCACCCATCTCTACCGAGAAGATGTCACTCCACCTGGACTTCTGTTGTGCAGGTGTGCGTAGATTGGAGATACCCTGCAGGAACTAGGGGGACAGGCACTGATCCCTTGGTCTATTGGTAAGGCTCAGTGTTTGTAAAGTCATGATTAAGCTTGTTTTATCTTTGTGCGATCACTTTAGACACTCTGTGCGATGAGTTGCATTCAAGCTGATTGTTTTCTGTTATACTGTGTGGTCCAGAAAGGTTCAGAAATATTTTGAAAGAATAAAATCAATTACAATAACAGGTATATTGATATTAAGAATAACAAGCCAACCATGTCTCAAAACCGATCCAATTTTTAATCGCTGTGTCCTTCCTTCAGTGCATGCTAGTTAGCCACTGTTTGAAGAATTTGCTAAGCATCAATAGAACTGTTCACGATTGCTTATTTAGCTGTTATCATAATTAGTTTAAGCTTAAAATCTGAGATCTTGGAGTTTTTATTGGAGGACAGAATGTGCTGCAGGAGCCCCTGTTATCTTTTGCATTCTCAAGCGCCACAGTATAAACCGAATCTGGTCTAAAGAAGCAACTTACACGGTCCCTCCACCAAACGTTCAGAGACAGCCAACTCACTGGGTAATCATAATAAGTAAATCTGTCTCGTTATAATGTCAGTATAATGGTGGAATTTTGGGTCTTGGCCGTAACGGCTGTGGCGTGGTTCGTAAAAGACAGCCTTTCCACTCCCGACGAAACGCCATCTTCATGGGGTTAACAACCAAATGTGTCAAAATAAGACCTGTTCGTGTTGCTGCTGAAACAACTGTACAGCTCGCGGACAAATCACATTCCATGTGAAGTTAATGCGTTAAAACAATGGTTTCTCTGCACTACATTGACCTGTACAGGGCTTTCTTGCCTTTATGGAATGTGCACGTCCAGGTACTGCGTTTTTAACCTGCTCTGCTCATCATGTCTCGGAAGTGTCTCTCTCTCTCTCTCTCTCTCTCTCTCTCTCCCTCTCTCTCTCTCTCTCTCTCTCTCTCTCTCTCTCTCTCGCTCCCTTTCTCTCTCTCTCTCTCCCTCTCCCTCTCTCTCACCCTCTCTCTTTCCCTCTCTCTCTCTCCCTCTCTCCCCCCCTCTCTCCCTCTCTCCCGCTCTCTCTCCCTCTCTCTTTCTATCTCCCCCCCCAACATTTTCCCGCCACGGTAAAATGTTCTCGACACACAAAAACGTATGACCGTTTCAGACAGCACAGGGTCTAAGGAGTGTAGCACAGGGTCTAAGGAGTGTAGTGAAGAGGATGAGCAGAGGAACAGTTCCAGCAGATTTTCACACACAACGTAAACCCAATCACATGTAGTTAATCAGGACAGGGGATTAGTTACCACTTGGTTAATGACGCTCATTAATACACCGCTAATGTACCCCAGGTCATGCAGTAATTAAAAATCTCATTTGCAACTCCAATCTTAAAAGATACTGACTTTCCTTCGTCTGAACTGTATTTCATTTTATGCTACATGCTAATACATATTATATAACATTGTGGAAATCAAAGAGAGTGGCCTAGAGAAATGGTGAAGAAGCTCTTTTCCTTTTAATGTGCTACTGCATGTCTATAAGGGAAGACAGATGGGAGGGAGTGAAATTTTGTTTGTGGCAATGCATTGGTGTGTCTGTGTTTTTCTTGTTTGCAGTGGCTGATGTGTGCATGTACATTCATGGTTTTTGGTGTGTGTGTGTGTGTGTGTGTGTGTGTGTCTGCAGACATGTGCGCGGGACGAAGGAGCCCCGTGCGCGTGTGTGTGTGTGACTGCGAGCATGTTGTTGTCCCTGTATGGAGAGGTGGGGGAGTTGCATCACTTTAGCAGTATTTACACGCTCACTCTGGGTCTGCAGGGGAGTGGTGCTGAACAACACTCTCAGGTCCGCCCCGTCCTCGGGGTCAGATGATGCAAAGTCATCCTGCATTTGCCTCAGTGCCCCGAGGAAGCAGGCAGGCAGCACTGGCTTGTGGGCCCAGCTTCTGCCACAGACCCAAATTAGTCCTGTCTCCGCCTCGCTCCACTCCCAATTAGTGCCGGGTCCCATCGAGGTGGGTCTAGCATGACAAACACAGGCTTCCTGATTGGCATCTGTCCATCAGCTCCAGCACGGCCTGGACAGACTCCCCTCCGGGACCATGTTAGGACAGAAAATAACACTAAATGCTAGGACAGTGAATAATGCTATATGCTAGGACCGTGATTCATGCTAAATGCATCCGCAAGGTCTTTTCGTTTGCGCACACTCTGAATTGCATCTTTTAAAGCAGAAGATTATGACAAGTGGTCAGAAGGTGTTTGTGAGTCTGCGTGGGAGAGTTTTGAAATACAGGCCCAGGTGCAACTTTGCTCCCAACCTTAAAGGTAAAAGCAGGAAAAGTAAAGAGTGTCCGCTGTGGTTTCCCGTTTCAGGGTTTGCGACGGAAAGCAAAATAAATAAATGAATTGGTAAATAGATCAATAACGATGTGGAACTGGTGATATAATGGAGTCCATGGGGGCCGGTGACTCATAAACGTACTACTGCTGAGGTCTGCATGAAAAAAACAGTGCGATGTGGTGTGTCTGTGACCAAATCCATCTCCTACTTCAAAGGCATCAGTTAAATGTGGTAATCCCCCCATTTTTGGATTATCACCTTTTTTCTGTTGGTGGCAGATGAATACATCGTTCCAGTGTAAAAAGATCATGTCCCTCCCACCATCAGATGGGGGGTGGGGGTGGGGTGAGAATGCGAGAGAGGGAGAGGGAAACAGCCCAAAGACAACGGCGGCGGGGGGAGTACGGAGGACCCTGAACTTGCAGGTTCTGCTACGTCAAGCAGGCAAAACAAAAGAAAACACCACAAAAAAAAAAAAACGGTTTGTGATGTTAAAAACAGGAACGCGGCCCGGGAACTGCTGCTATCGTCGGCTTGGAGAGGAATCTAATTTCTGCGTGCTTTGATCTTCTGAGAGGGTGAGAAGTTCCACCACGAGGGTGGGGGTGGAGTGGGTGAGGCGTGGAGAGAAGTGGGGGCGTGAAGAAGAGGAAGGGGGGGAATGGGGCTTTTTTTTGCGTTTCTTATGCCATGGAGATAAAAATAGAGCCTGGTGCGTGAAGCAGCAGTCTTCAAAGGAATTACAGTTTGAATGGTAATTAGCAATTCATATGATACCAACAGCTGATCCTGGTAAAGTAAGCCCTATCATGGTACGAGACTGGGGCTACTGAGAGCCCAGTCAGCGTTTTTTTTTTGCACACACACATCTAGCTTCCCCAGCGGTTAGTTTGCGTCCCTGCTCGTGCCAGACTGATGAATGGAAAGCCACAGAGGTGAGAAACGGGGGCCACCGCAGCCGCGCAGGGGCCCACCTGGGAGGGGGGCCGACACTCGGGGGAACCCGACCCCCACCCAGGCTTCGGGGAGTGGTCAGAGGTTGACCCAGGGAACAGAATTCCCCCGACCGGGTCCCCAGGCTGGCCGGCGCCGCATCGCCAACGGGGCCAGGGTTATTTGGAGAGCAGGCCGCCGCCTGGTCGTTCCGTGGCGACTTTGCCGAGAGGAAAGTCACGTCTTTGGCACGGAGCAGCTGCGTTTGACCACTGCCCACAGTAGAGGAGTTGCAGGCACTTGTCACCTCACGCTCACAGTTAAACCATGAATAAGCTCGCACGTTTTTCAGCCCACTGTCCTGGATTACAGAAGTAAACATGGGCAGCCTCCCAACTCCTGAATACTGCGTCTTACACCACGGTTTTGGGTAATATCCTTATTTTATGTGTTTTGATGTATTATTTCACCAAAACGACCCTGGGATGTTTAAATTATAGTTAAACATTTTAATACTTCAGAGAAACCAAAGATAATTAAATTTTGGACATGTTTTTCAACGTCGATTTTAATGTTCGTTTGACGTTTAATGTTTAATGTTTTCGTTATGGAATAGTAGTTGGCTATGTCTTCATAGCTTTGGAGGCAGAATACAATATTCTTTTCTTTCTCAGTAAAGCTAATTTATTACATTGACAGATATGATACGCCTTTCTCATGTTTAGTTATTCCATGGGAAATATTCCATATTTACAAAAAATTCCGATCAGAAAAATATGCCCATAAATACGGTACACAGACGATTACATTTCAAGTCGACTATATTTATGAATAAATAACTTTTAAAAATATGTAACGTTTTAACCTAGAGGTTTTTACCTAATTAGAGCATAGCTGCAATAACAAATTTATAAAAGCAGCGCCAATACATTAAAACTGAAGCAGCGTTCCTTACATTTTTCTGCCACTGGAGGGGAACTTAATAAACGGAGTTAGACTAATGTCCCTAAACTTCATTCGACTGCCAGCGGAATATGAAGCAGGTAACCCACAAACATTCGCCCATGGCTTCCTTTGTCTCTTGCAGTTATTCTCCCCTTCTGCCCTATTGTGAAGGATTGCCATAGCAACATCCAATTTGTAGGGTGAGAATCTGTGGTGCAGAGGGGACGGTGTGAGTTGTGTTGAGTTGCCTCTGCTCTGCCGCTGATCTGAAACAATTCCACCATGGCACTGCAGAAAGGAAGCCGTATTTAAAAAAAAAAAAAAAATACTTAAAAAACTGACAATATTGTTCAAAAGGTTAAAGGTTTCCCAGAACAACCCAGACGCCTGCAAAGAGACGTATTTGAGTTTGGTCGGCCGAATCCAGTTCATTTTAGCCTCTGTTTTGACGCTGGGCTGTAAACTCTGGAAATGTGAGGGGCTCACGCGAATGTCGCGGAGCTCGCTTCATGCTCCGCGAGTTTCCCGAAACGCATTTACAGGGCTGGTGGTACGAGAGGTATATAATGCAACAGATTTGAGTTAAACGAGTCTTCATTGTTTGTGTTATAAAAATCTGAGAGCAAGTGTGCATGGCTGTGCGTACGCTCCCTCAGGATCTAGTTTGCAGCTAGGAGTTTATTTATTTCAGGATTCAAAGTTAATGAGCATGCACTCAAAGTATTGTATTTCTGTGGACTTGTTTTGACTGCCTAAATAAGGATCGTTAACCGTGCACCACCGGAAGCATCGTCAAACAAGTAAGTCCAGAGGAACGTCACCTGCGATTGCCGAGCTCCAAAAAGCTGTCTAACAAGGGTGGGCAAGACTGAATATCTAGAATGTGTTCATGGACAAGCAGCGCTGGTATTTGAACCTGCAACCTACCGGAAACATGTCTGACGCCTTAAGTCTGTGCACTGGGAAACGGCTCTATGAAGCAGCATTCTGAGGGGAGGAAAAGCCGAACTCTGTTCTTAATAGCGATCCTTGGGCTTGGGTTGTTATTGGGTGTTAGCTGACATGCCTAAGTATTGCGAGCTGCGTGATCTTAAAAAGTGATAGTGACTGACAGATTTGTGTCAGAGAGATGCAGGAAATGTGACAGGCTCTGCTGGAGGGAGGTGGGTTTTGAGGATTGCGCGCCACAGAAAGCAGGACTCGCTAAACACCCTGAAAAACATACTTCTTCAGCAGTTCGCGGCCACGATAACTCCGCCCATGATCTCACACGCGAGACGTGCGCAGACACACACAAGTTCCCAGGATACACTGGACGGATGGCACCGGGAACCTCAGAATGCCCACCGAAATAACGTAAAGACAGCCATATCCTGTCACTGTTGACAATGAGAGTTTTAATGAATAACTGAAAGGATGTGATCTCTAGGCACAGGGGTGGCAGATTCTTTTCAATATGAGAAATGTGCAGAATGCATTACAATATCAGCAATCCACAACAACAAGCAGAATGTAATTTATATGGTAATAATTCCTCTGTAGCAGGTCTGAGGTGGAGCTGGAGAAACAGCAAACTGACTGCATGTGCAGGAACTCTAACCCTTATCGAACACACGCAATAAATTTCAGACTTGGGGGAGGTGTTTCTGGTAATGTATGTTCTCCGACCGATGCCATCGGGATCGAATTAAGCTGTTGTTGAAACAACTGCCGTGTAAGAGTTCGGCATCGCGTATAACTAAAAGTCTTCTAAAAGTCACAAATGTCTGTGGAGTAAATTGGTAAGGCATCCAGTTTGCAGGTGGTGTTTAACCATTTGAACAGTGGTGCAGTAGTGGGGGGGTTTTCCCCTGAGCCTGGCACTGGGGGGGTTAAATAAGATTTTGAGAAGCAACCAAAAGTCCAGGATGAAACAAGAAGTTTAATGACATCCTGAAAAAGTGTATACTTGCCCAAATTAATCCAAAACCATCAAATGCAGACCTGTAGTCTGTTTCCAAATGCAAACCTGTAGTCTGTTTGCAAAAGCAGATCTGTAGTCTGTTTCCAAATGCAAACCTGTAGTCTGTTTTCAAGTGGAGACCTTCAGTCAAAGTGCAGCAAGACATGGAAGACGTGCGTTTTCCATTGAACAAAGTGACGTTTTGGTCCATGCTAGGACCACAACAGAACATTTTTGAGCTCTAAAAAACACCTGCTATGGTCTGAGCTTGAAACAGAGTTACACCACTGGGTGATAAAAGTATTATGTAAAAGCTGTGTGTTTTATACATTTTTTTATTGTTATTTTTGGTGATAATGCCACTATATGGGCATTAATGGTAATTTGGAAAACGGATTATCTCACACATCTGCATATTCACAGAAAGATAGGTTTTTTCCAGTTTTCGGCAGATGTATGTAGTAGGAGTAACATTAGAGGTACCTTTAAAGGATTAAAATGAAATAATGTTGTAGGCTTGAGCAAAACCCCAGCAGCCATGCAACACTTTAACATCAAAGCATTACAGGGAGGGAAGTGATATAATCGGCCCTTTTAAGCTAAGAAATTGAATCTTTTTTAATTAAAACAATCGTATGTTCCCCCCTGACTCTGTGAGCGTCTGTTGTGGCTGTACTGATTAGGGGAGAGGAGACGGCGTGAGTGTTTTCTCATTACTGACCACAAAAGCGACGGCCCACTTACTCTTACCCCATATATGGATATCGGGCTAATTTGACCGGGCCCGCCCGCCGCGTGGGGCCGCTATACTGTCAGGCCAGTTTCCCCCCATCCAGGGTGTGGGACCAGTGCCCTTAAATACCGCCTTCTTGGTAAACACCCCAAGGAGAAACCATTTCAGATAGAACAGCATTAATTGCGGTAATGGCGCGTTGATTTATGCAAGCATAGGAGCATCTCTCTCCTTTCGGATGTCCACACAGCTCCCGTGCCTCCTGGTGGACAGCAGGTGATGCTGTTGCGTGGAAGGTGCGCCGTGTTAATGGTAGATAAAGAGAGACGGGGATGATGAATGGTTCTCATTACCGCGGTAATTTGTCACTTTCCGTCTGAATGCGCTCCAGCTGTTCCTGCCTCCGCTACGGCCGCACCCGGCAGATGGACAGAGACGGCGCTGGGCCGGACCTTTCCGCCGTCGGAGCCACAGGGTTGCCAGATCGCCGGCCCTTCTGGTGCGCAGAGAAGGGGACTGGGTAGGGCATGGTTTGGTGGCAACCGGTCTCGGACCCTGATAAACGGGAGTGGGTTCTGGTTGAAACTGGGTTGCACACAAATCCCCCCCCCCCTCCAGCTATGCTGTATTTCTTGCAACTATACCGGCAGAACTGTACCTACGCAAAAAGGCAGGTCGACAATAAACCGCTAACACTTTGACTCTGGTTCGATCTGCGGCTAAGCGTAGGAGCCCGTTGGGGTCCTTTGTAAAGCCGTGAAGCCTCAGGCTATTGGGTTAAAACCGGAGAATTGGCGGTGTTTGCTTTTCTCAGCATCTCAGACTTTTCGCCAGTCTAATGATCTCAGTTTAAAAGCCTGCTCGCAGTGGATTCTCGGGCCAGAGTCATCAATCTAAAGCGATGCGCGGGACGAGGCGTCAGCGTCTGAGAGACGGGAAGGCTGCCGGTCCCTTCCTACCATTTCATGAGTTGCGCTCTTGGTAACGGGTTCCCGCACCCATGGTCTGAAGGAGGACGGGAAGTTGTGACGGAGGGAGAGGGGAGGGAATTGTCTAGAGAAACACGTGCCGCCCACTACTGGGCCCTTGTTCTAATAACACAAAGCAATTTATACTGACCTTTATAGAAACGTAGCAAAAATAAATTACAATGGTTAAAAAATGCCCCTGAGCCTAATTGCAAATGAGATTAAGTCTCTCGTAATTGCTTTTGGCCATCTAATGCAATTTTTCCTTTTTTTGTAATTAACATGATTTAAAATTTTAATTTCCCCCCTACCTCTTCGTTGCCCACTGTCACCAATACCCTGATTATAATATCTCTGGAATTTGTAAATAATACTCAGAAGGTTCAACGGGGCAATTGTACTGGATGAGTGACCGATTTCAAGCAGGCCGCTGTTGTCAGGGACTCTTTTTATTGACACCCTCTCTTGTTCTCTCCCTGCCCTTCCGTCTCTACCTCTTTTGTTGGCCTCTAATTTGTTCTGTCTTTATTCCCTTCCTCTTCTCCACCTTCTTAACTTTAAGCCCCTCCCTCTCCTCACTTCCCCCTCCTTTCCTCTGGACTCATAAATCCCCCCCCACTCCTCCTCTTTTCTCTTCCTCTCCCCTCTCCCACCTCCTGTTTGTCTTTCGCTATTTATGTAGATGAGTAGTCATTAAGTTGAAGATAGATATTCTGCTATTCATGTTTGAGGCATATCTCTTTCCCGATTGTGCCAATGAGACGCTTCACTCAATCAACGGCGTTAAAAGGGTTTCCCATCCCAAAATGAAAGAAAGAGACGAATGCGGAGTGTAAATATGTACCATCCTCTTATTTCATTTTGTTACCCAAGTTGACTTCACCAGAATCTACAGGGGAAGGTGTACAATATGAATTCACTGATTTGAGACTTGATTTGGAAGGTTTACGATATTCACACGCTGATCTGAGACTTGATTTGGAAGGTTTACGATATTCACACGCTGATTTGAGACTTGATTTGGAAGGTTCACAATATTCACACGCTGATTTGAGACGTTATTTGAAAGGTTAACAATGTTCAAACGCTGATTTGAGACTTGATTTGGAAGGTTCACAATATTCACACGCTGATTTGAGACTTGATTTGGAAGGTTCACAATATTCACACGCTGATTCGAGACTTGATTTGGAAGGTTCACAATATTCACACGCTGATTTGAGACGTTATTTGAAAGGTTAACAATGTTCAAACGCTGATTTGAGACTTGATTTGGAAGTTTCTTTTTCTGCTCACTCTTGGGGTCTAAACTTGACAAAAAACCAATAATGAAGCGCATTATCTTTTCTATATTCTTGGTTTAATGGTTTTGTATATTGCTATATTGCATGGTGTGGTATTCTATCACTCATTTACCCCGATTGCTTTTTAAAAAGAAATATCAGATCAAAAACCATTAAAATGTAACAGTGTGGTAAGTACACATCATTAGAACGTGACTGTAGGGAATTGTTGTGATTCTTTGTTGATTGCAGTGAAAGGCCATTTAGCGGTACTGAAAGGCTTTGTGACTTGGTAAAAAGCGAAAGTTTGGCGATGTGGAAAGAGAAAGAGGGACATGCAGAGGTGGAAAGCGTCTCTACATCTCAATGTTTCAATGTCCTCAAGACCTCCCTTGTCTACGACAAAAGAACGATCATGAGACTGCAGGGCAATTCAAAAGACCGGAACGGGCATCATCTCGCCATTTACGAGTTTGTCTCTAATAAACCCACCGAAGGTTATCAGAAGTTTCACAAAGGGACAAAGGGAAAGTGAAAAGGCTTCAGCTTCAGTTTGTTGGAGGGATTTGCTGTGATGTCAGGCCACGCCGTTACGATTTCCGTCCCGAAATGACGCCGGTTTAATTATTCATTTGCTTCAAAAAGACCGAAGCGTTTGGCTCAGGGAATTCCTCACGGCTCGTTTCTGTGTATGGACGTCCCAGGCGCTTTTAAAGTGTTCACTGTCCGCGTGAGGAGTATTGAGGCTCTGCGTCTGTCTTCCTGTTTCTGGTTATGCCGTCGCTGTTACTGCCTCTGGCTGGGAGCCACATACACCAAACTAACTGCACATACGGGCCTGCGTTATCTCCCAATGTCTCTCTCAGCTGCGCATGTGCTACACTCAGCAAGCCGTCAGCCAGACACTGAGGAAAAACGCTAACCGGTGGTAGCTATATGTGCCATCTGCTGCTGTGACTTCTCCGAGGTTGGTTATTGAATAAAAAGGGGGTGAAAATGTTCCGGTTGGTCACAAATGGCAGAGTACATAGGAACAGAGCGTCCTACGTTGATTGGTCCCCACAGGCATCCGCTGGGACGGAGGAACTCGGGTCATTCCCATTGCCCTTCAAACATCACAGTGCATATCACATGTACCACAGTATTATTAGCATTGTTTGTGTGCGTGTGTGTGTGTGTGTGTGTGTGTGTGTCTGCAGGTGTAAACTGGTACGTGCGCAATGTGAGCGCGTGTGTGTGTCTACACGTCTGTGGGCAAGATGTCCCTGGCCTGAAGGACTTCATCCGTGCATAACATGAGCGCTCCCTGCTTCTATCTGTCCATTTCCCAGGTCGCCCCCTTCCTCCCACGCCTGCATCCAGCCTGCTCCCTCCTGCCCCTCCTCTCCCCTCTGGCCCCCTCCACCCCGCCCCGCCGGCGGTCAGAGAGTGCCAGGTGCCACTGCTGAACAGCAGCTCCGCCCACACCATGCTGGAAGCCCATCCTGACGACGAGTTCTCCCCCAACTCATACCTGCTGCGGGCCTGCGCCCCTCCACCCCAACCCCCCTCCACGGGTAAGACCGGCCATTCTGTCCCACTCCGTCCTCTTCC
>JAOVYW010000002.1:4023540-4041499 GCA_025775045.1 Hiodon tergisus
TGCAACCCCCCCCCCCCCCCCCGTACACTCCGCACCCCCCCCGGGGGACTAGGGCCGGGCCTCCAACAACAGGTCCCCATCCCGGTGTGCAACTGGAAGCCCTCCCTGTAACACGGCTAACAGCTCCCCTTCACTTTGTAGTTAAACTTCAAAGTCTTTTTTTCCGATCGAGCCACTCATTCTCCGCGTCTGAGCGAGACGACATGCCTCGCGCCGGGGCAGAATGTGCTGGCGTAAAACAAGAAAGGAATATACATACTGATTCGCTGGTAAACAAAGAAGTTTTTAAAATCTGTCTGCAGAACCATCTTTGTGAACAGTGGAGTCCTTTTCGGCGTGTAAATTTGAAAGCTTCTCTCTGTTGTCTGACAGCCTCCAGACAACATATGTTTAAACATTATAAATGTTGCATAGAACTCATTTCAAAAAATATATATAAACTGTGGAATAATTTATATGTTAATATGGAAGTAAAAGAAAGTATATTTGACCGTTTTAACATTGGTAATCTAATTCAAAAGCTCAAGTGTTTGATTCACTAAATTAGAGAATGAGAGAGAGATGATGAGTAGAGTGATTAAAAGTAAACCTACTCAGAGGAGAAACAGTTACGAAGATGGTGAGCGGATGCAAAATTCACACCATGAGTCCTAAACCAATTACAGCTGCAGACCAGCAGAGTCTCGGCTCACAATTAGTGTTCTAATTGAGGTCAGTCTCGTTAATTTAGTGGTAAATTAGAACAGTTAATATGCGTTTATTGGGAAGGCCATGGGAGATGGCAAAAATAAGGTATGGGGAAAATGATCTTTTAAGTAATGTGAGACCCTCTTCCTAGTCCAATTATGGTTCGGTAATTGTTTGATGTCTTTAGTGAAGGGCTTTGATATCTGATGTCCTGGTTTCCTTACTCGCTGGTCCGGAAGCCAGCGTATTGCTTTGCGAGGACCTCAATGTCACCCTCTGCAGCCGTGCACTCCTGGTTCACTTGGCAAGGTCGACTGCGCGGATGTCCGACACAGAGCAGGGGTCCGTGTGAGGCCGCCGCAGCCACAGTGGTTTTCCCACCCTTGGTAGGGACAAACTGGCCCTGCTTTTCTCCTGCTATTTGGTTATCCGTCTGGTTTTTTGTTTTGTCACAATGCCGGTTCGTTATGGAGCCTGCCGCCACCAGTAGGTGTATGACGCAGACCCTCTCTGATGTGTTATAATTTAACTTCAAGGCAAAGATTCAGGGGAGAAAAATACCAGGAACAAATGTGCGTCACAACTGTTTATTTTCCTCATTAGTTAGACTGCCAGAAGCTTAAGGGTATGGACTGACTACGTAGATGAAAGCTGGTTAAATAATATAAGTATATATCTACAAATACCTATAAGACACAAAACTATTCTTTCTGTATTTTCATGGGGGCTGTGAGAACCTGAAGTGTGCAGTCACGCCTGTGTGTGCGTGTGCGTGTGCGTGTGTGTGTGCTTGAGCAAGCGCGTGCTCGTGCGCGTGCCTGAGTTTCTGCCTTCGTGCCAGCATCTGAGTGAGATTTCATGGGAAAGAAAGTGTGCATAGAGTAGACCCCTGAAGAATACCCAGTACGATACCCCAGGGAACAGTGGCCTCTTCGGGAGCCTTTCATATGCCTGGACAAGGAAGACTCCATGAATTGAGCAGCATTGCTGGAGTGCACCAGTCAGTGTCACAAAGCAATTTCAAAAGCTCCACTTTGAGTATTTTTAGCTTTTTGCTTGGGAGCCAGGATAAAACTCCACCTCCAGGTCTGCTCGCGGGTGGCCGGACGCTGCCCCCCCCCCCCCCCACTCCACTGGTCACTCATGTCCCAAAAACAGCCAGCACTACTGAGGGGCCATATGGGCTGGTTCTGTCTGGGACTTGTGTGTGTGTGTGTGTTTGTGTTGGTTAGGGAAGGTAAGTCTGGCTGCTACAACACACTGCTCTCCACACTGCTGTGTCTCCAGGTTTTCTCTGCCTTCCACCCCGTCTTCCCCTCAGTATCGAATGACGCTCTGTGTCCCCTGTCCAAGCCGCCCATCTTGGACAGCCCCTTCTCAGAACCTGGTCTACATTCATTTAATGCCAAACGCTCCTGAATCTGAATGTTTCCTTTCTCTGAGTAGTCACATTCAGAGCCAGTGGTGTTCTTTCATAGTGTGGCTCCACCTGAGCCAAAACACACATGCTCTGAAGCTGCCCGCCGCTCCCATCTCTCGCTCTCGCCCACATCCTCTATATTCCCCTGGAACCGTCCGGAGCGTTCCCTCTCAGTAAATATAGCCCTGTGTGACTGTAGTCAAAGGTAACCTTCTGGATCGGCTCTTGGGCTGTCTGCGATAACAGGCTTTGTCTTCGCGGAGCAACTGAATGCAAACGTCCGCTATCACCATACCTAGCGGGAGTGCAGCCTGTCCACCTGGGTGTGGGGGTGTGGGGTGGGTGGAGCATGCAGGGAGCTGCTGCCAGAGTCAGAGCCTGCTGGCCCAGACAACAGACTGAAGGAGCTAATGGCCAGGCCTGGTTGCCCAGCTGAGACGCTGGATAGAAGGGATTGAGGGTAGCCCCCGATTTCGCTGTCTCCATTCCTTCAGTCTCTCTCTCTCTCTCTCTCTCTCTCTCTCTCTCTCTCTCTCTCTCTCTCTCTCTCTCTCTCTCTCTCTCTCTCTCTCAGTTTCTCCCTCTTCCTGCAGTCTTACCCAGTGGGCTCCCTTTCCGGCCTCACCATTGGCTGCTGGTGTGTTGTAGCTGCAGGGTGGACAATGACGGCCTGTTTCTTCACTTTTCTCCAATGAAAGTTTAAAGGCAGGCCTGAGCGGCTGGGAGAGCTGCCCCGGACACAAGCCCCGAGGCAATGTCATGCTCAGCTATTTCAGCCCCGTCTGGCCCTAGGTGTGGAACACCCTCTGGGGTGGGGAGAATGTCAGTGGGGACCGGGACGTCCCATCCTCCTCCTTCAGCTAAACTCGTTGCGCTGTTTGTGTACTCTGGAAGTTGAGTTTCATGGCGAGCAATATCATGAACCACTTTGAGGAGGTAAATTATACATAAAGATTACATAAAGAGCTATGCACCAACTCATTCATTTTTAATCAAACACATTTTCTCGTTAAGCTTCTCCTTTGTAATTAATATTTATCGCCGGGCCGAAAATGGGTTTGTGTTGAGGAGCCCTGCAGATGAGATCGGCCCACTGAAGTACAACAGACACGGGAGGCCAGGAATCCTCCCAGAACCAGACCTATGTCACCCAAGGGAGACGTCGGTGGGTTAAGTTCTTGTGTAGGTGACAGTGGTGAAGGCTTTTAGGCTTACCTGTGGAGAGGAAGAAAAAAAGGAGGATGGCTTTAGCTTCAGGGCAAAAAACACAAGAAAAAAACATATTCACTGAGTGTTTGGAAGTGTGGTTTTCTGAGGGGGCTGGTTGCATCAAACAGCAGCAGGGCTTAGGCTGAAACCTGGGGATTTATCTTAAGACATATACAACTTGTCTTAAACAGTGTTAGATATCCTGTGCGTGGGCCACTGCAGGTGGGTTTGGAGCGGCATTGTTTTGAGATTCAATCCTACCTGCAGTGCACGCAGCAGAAAGGGTACCACAGGAGCCTGTTGATCAGCTCGCAGACATGGGCCTCAGCGAACACTGCCATCTACTGACCAAATATATATAGCTCACTAATCGCGCAGACTGCCTCTCTGGCTGAGAGCCATATTATAATGTACTGTTGGCTTATTGTATTTTATCGATTCATTTGGCAGGCACTTGATCAGGTGTAAGATTATCATTACCCCGGCTTCTCTCTCTAATCCTCCGAGACTCTGCAGAGAGGAGGGGATGAGGTGGAGGAGGAGGAGGAGGAGGAGGAGGAGGAGTAGGAGGAGGAGGAGGGGAGAAGGTCGATGAGGTGCCGGAAGATACGGCAGCTCGTTGTTTCACCACCTTCCTCCTGGCCACAAAGGGAAGACTGAACCGCCAGTGCCCGGCCCGGGGGTGTCAGCGCTTTCCTTTGACTGGAGAGGCGCTGGCAAAGGCGTCACAGAGGGCTGCCAAAAGGACGTCTGGCTCCCCCAGCGCCCGCCTTTCTCCAACCAGCCCTCCACGCGTACTCGCTGAGGAGAGATGGAATTTGACAAGAGAGAAAATTGATTTTGCGGGATGAGATTTAGGTGTGATAGGCAAGCGCTATGAAGACATGCGAGGGGGTGTAAAGCATTAACGCAAGAGCGTGGCCATCTGTATCTGGGGCCCGGTGTGCTTGTGCATGTGTGTGTCTGTGTGTGTGCGTGTGTGTGTCTGTGCATCTGTGTGTCTGTGTGCGCACGTGTGTGCGTCTGTGCGTCTGTGTGCGCATGTGTGTGCGTGTGTGCGAGTGCTTCCGCAGTTAAAACACTGAAGTCCACTGACCAAAAGTCAGTGGTTGGATTCAAAGCTTCTGGCCCACATTAAAGCCTGAGTCGCAGCCATGTTTTGTCTGCTTCTGTTTGTTTTTACTTTCCCCCCTATACAGCATGATAACTAAAGTTTGTTCCTTTGTTTTGAACTTAAAAAAACAGGCGGCCATGTTTTCATTGGGAGGAATTTTGTATAAAAAAAACACCTGTGAGGCTTGGACCTGTTGTGAACCCACCCAAATGGCCAGAGCTTTTTTTAAAAGTCAGCCATTTTAGTCATTTTGTAGGAACGTAGGAGTTACTTTATTTCACGACAGACAGAATCTGTCTTTATCTTTACGCTTGGAGAAAACAGAAACAAGCGCAGCGCCGTGCTTCATGTCACAGCTTGTGTAACAGTGATACACTTCCCCGCATTATTTCCTTTTCTTCGGTCAAGTTCGCAATCTGCTTCATTTCCCTACGTGCAAAAGTTACTTGCCGATGGTTGGAAAACAAAAAATAAAGGAAAACCAGCTGACAAACCGTGCAGAACTCTCCAGCTTCAGAGTCCGATTCAGCTTTTCCACCAGCGAGAAATGAAAAAATAAAAAATAACAACACAAAGGGGGGGAAGGGGAAGAGAGCTCCTCTCTTTTCTTCTGTCACTCGTTCGCCGCAAGTCCATGTCAAGTCCTCCCAGTAAATGGAGAGGATCTTGTCAGTTGCCTGCGAAGTTCTCGCCACGTGAGACATGCGCTGCTTTTTTTTTAACCTGTAAAAGGCTCTGGTTCGGTTGGAAACTTTCTTTCTTTTATTTTTGTTGGTGCATGCTGGGTACCTGTAGGACTTCTGCTGGGCACAGAGTCCAAGTGGAAACTGCAGAATGCTCTGGCATTTTGTTAAAGTGGCAATTACCAGCTATTTCAGTGCCTTTGCTTGAGGAAAATAATACAGAATTGAAGGACATAATTGCTGTTTTTTTAGACAGTGAAATTGTCTGGGCCTCCATCAGAGAGGGAGAGCCATAAGTGCAAAATACTGCTGTTGTAGGTTTCCAAGGCAATCATGTACCTGTGCTGAGACATGAGGTAGGCCAGAGCTTTGAATATGCTCATTTATGATTAACATAAACAGAAAAATGGGATGTAGGACGACGGTGTGGAGTAGCAAGGCGGGTGTGTGGAGTAGCAGGGACAGCGTTGTGGAGTAGTAGGCCTGCGGTGTGGAGTAGCAGGGTGGGTGTGTGGAGTAGCAGGGCGGCGGTGTGGAGTAGCAGGGACAGCGTTGTGGAGTAGTAGGCCTGTGGTGTGGAGTAGCAGGGTGGGTGTGTGGAGTAGCAGGGCGGCGGTGTGGAGTAGCAAGGCAGTGTAGAGTGGGGAGCTGAGCGTTGGCCTCAGAAAGGGTTGTGAACTTCCCTGGTTGACCTTGTTGCTCTACCCTCAACCAAATAAAGAAAGACAATGATCGAATAAAACCATGATTCTCATTAGCTTATTCGTCCTCCAGAAGAAAGAGGCCTGTTATTCAGTCGGTCTTAAAGGTCCTGCTCTGCACTGTAACAGGTGTGCAGTGTAATGCGGGTTCTGTGTCTGTCCCTTGTCTGCTCCGTGAACACAGGAGAGAGCCATAGTGGTGTGGAGCAGTGCCTTGATTTTTGCCCTGTTCCCTCCTCCAGCCATGAACCTGCTCGGACTCAACTGGCAGCTCCAGCCGGCAGACGGTCACATGGTAAACAACCGACTGAGCACAGGGTTAACGGGCAACGGCGATGTGGCGACAGTGTCCTCTGGAGGCAGAGGTAAGAAGTCCACCTTTCATCTACCGAAAGGAAAAACCTTGACCGCTGAAGCACGCAAGCAGCTCTTTGGGCTGTCTAGGAAGTGTCCATCAAACATTATTCATAACCTCTCAACAAAAGTGAGTGAAAAATTTACCATAGGAAAGCCAGCTCATTGATAATTGATTAGAAACTGGAACCTCTCTGGGTTTGAGTCCATGGTTCACAGCCTTTGATTGATCGTGTCTTGCGATATCTGTCTCTTGGCAATACCTGTTTTGGTATGAAATCTCCATGGGTGGATGGCTCTACATGGATTCTACATTCCATTTTTGAATTTTACTCCTTCTATGATGATTTTAAAGGGATTTTTCGAAAATGAATCCACATTGAAAATCAGACTGGATTGCCAAGGTTTTGAGTCCAGTGTCATGCTTATTAACTTCATAACCCTAGAATGTTAATGACATTTCAAGCTGATCATTAGTAAGCCCTAAGAACTGTGATATTTCCAGGGTAATTGGGAGCCAAGCAAATGCAAAGTCAAGGAGAGCTTGTCACGCGAAAGAGAAGATCTTGACAAACATCCACTAGCAAGTGCATCTATTTCCCAGTAGCGCTGTGACTGAGTTTGCTCCGAGTTCTCCGCCTCGCTCCCCCTGTTGCTCATTTCTGTACACCTCGACGTGTGTTTGTTCGTCTTCCTGGAAACGGGGCGCCTTCTCTGGGAGTGTAGTCGTTGAGGCTGTTGAATCGGGGGCGAAGACCGTAGCCGTTGGGGTGTATTTGGTGGTGCTGGGCTTGAAGGCTCTTCGTCTGAGGTATGTTGCATCTGGACTCTCCCAACGATCGCACAGATTCATTGCTCGTGCTCATCAGTGAGAGAAGCCATTGGCCTATGAATCTCGCACTTGTAGCCAAAATCAAAACTGTAATTAGCAGGGCGACTAACGTAGGCTGCAGAATGGTACAGCAAGAACATAGGAAATGGATGTCCCACCAGAAGTATGCAGAGCTCCGGTTTCCAGCAGGGCTGTGGGACCCTGCGGAAAGACACCAACCGTGGATTGGTTCAACAAATACTCTTCTATCTAGATAGGTTCGGTGAGATGCCCAGACCGAGAGCGTCTCCTAGCTCAGCAGAGTACAATAATGTCATTAGCCAGTCTGATAACCTGCTACCTTCTCTTTTGATGAGCAGCCAGAGGACAGAGCTCACAGACACACACTTCCATTAGTTGCCTATTTCAGAGCAAGCACGCAATGCTCCTCCTTGCACAAATGCACACGGCACTCTTCAGCTCTGCGCGGGTAAGAACGCGGAGGGGGTCGGGAGTAAGTGCACTACAGTCGTCCACTTATTCCCTAGACTGCGGAGGCAATTCAGCCCGCTCTCTAATACTGCTGAGAGTGCTGGATAAGAGGAGTGTTCTGACGTAGCCTCGCGCAGCTGCGCCCGGGTAACGTGGTCTTGCATCCGCGGGTCGTCCACTGCAGCGATAAACAATGCCCTGCATTCAAATGCTCCCTCTGTCTTTCGCGAGTTTGCGACGCTGCTGAGCATATGGAAATAAAACTGTCCATTGCGCTGGAAGTGTGCTGATTGAGAGCATTGTTGGCGGTAATGCAGGAAATACAACACAAAACCTAATTGTGGAATGGCTCTCCATGTCGTCCCTCAGGGGGATGTTTCTCCTGGTTGTTCTATTGCTTTCCTTGGCTGCGTCTCTCCGCTTGCGTTTGATATTAATGAGAAGGGCTACCTCGTCTCCCGTCGCTCTGGCCTTGTAGTGATTGTGTTTTCATTGTTTTTATTTCCTTACCATTTTTCACAGATTTTCCTTGTCAGGTCTTTTGGTCTCCAGTGTAGACCTGACCTGATTACTTTAGGATTGTGCGCTTCGGATGCAAGGAAAAGGAGGGCTTGAGACTGCTTGCGTTCCTTTTAACTTTCAGCCACTTGCAGCGTCACTATAAATAAAGTATCATTCGATTGCTATAAATCAAAATGGATGGCAGACACAAAACGTGCATAAAATGTTCTTGCCTAGGCCCGGAACCAGCCAATGGTAACGCAGCTGCAGGAGACTGCAGCAAGAAGCCAACTTGGAGCCAACAAGAACACAGGATGCAGCGTGGGAGCTGTTCTATTGACTCATTATAAGGGTCAACGTGCCTGATTCCCACTTTTCCTCTGGGAGCATCAACAAACAGGAGGGGGAATTCCAACGCATCCATCCCGAAGCCCACATGAAAGCCAGGCGCTGCAAATGACACTCGGTTTAATGCCACTGAGCCCCCTCTCACTTCCCAAGGGAATGCCAATTAGTTTTGTGTTGATGACAGATTCCCTATAAAAGCACTCCTCTAAGAACCAGTGTGTAGCATAACTCATATATAAAGCAAACTTGCTTTTGTAATATTTCTTCTGTTTTTCTTTACCTGGTGGCATTCTTTATTCACGTTTTAAAACCTACAAGCGACTGAGAGAGATGTCCATGTGTATGCATTTCAGTCTGGGTCGAGCGTATATCCCTTACTGGTTTTTGGCTACTCATAGACAGTAGTTTTGATTTGCTTTATATAGCCAACATTTAAATAGCCATTTATTCGTATAAGCTTGAAGCCCGCCTTAAAGCCATTGGCCATTTAACGCACTGCCCATGGAGTCTCTGGGGCATAGGGCTCATCTTGCTCATCACGGGGTGACCCACTTGGGATAAAAAATGTTGTTATTTTTAATCTGCGTGACTTGCAGTCTTCCCAACAGACCCATTGCCCCATTGAAGACTCATGTTAACGATATCTTGTCTGTCTCAGGGCCTTGGGCAGCCCGGAACAGCAGCATTGACACTGGCGACCTGGAGGTAGGCCGTCGGGTGTCCCAGGAGGTCCCGCCTGGCGTGTTCTGGAGGTCCCTTCTGCACCTCAGCCAGCCACAGTTTCTCAAGTTCAACATCTCCCTGGGCAAGGATGCACTCTTCGGGGTCTACATCCGCAAAGGCCTTCCCCCGTCACATGCACAGGTACGCGGCAGTAACCCCTGCCTCTCATTGGCTGAGATAATCCCCTCCCGCCCACCCTGGCTGCCAGACCACTGACCTAGATTATTTAATTGGCTGCTAATAACCATCACTGTGGATGGTTCAGATGTCTTAGGAGTCGATATGTCGGAAACATCGATGTATTGAATATCAGAGGCGAGGCGGTTTTTGCCCATGGCATGCCTGCCTTTGTGCGTGTGCATATAGGCCACAGATTTAGGATGGGGAAAGGCTGCAGGAATGTAGAAGGAAGGCTCAATTTGATTTATAGAAGCTGGCAGCCACCACATGAGCTATCATTGCAGTCAGACATTAACAGCCGTCTCCCGAAAAAGTCCGCAGGGATTGTCCGTGACAACAAAAGGAAAAAAATTATTCTCGCTAAAAAGTCAAGGGCTGTTATCGTTTCTCAAAAGAAACAGGTTAAAGGAACATTGACGACAACGTGGAAATCGTTATTATCGCACTTTATACTTATTGTTATTTAAATTCTGTCTCATCGTAGGTGTTATTTTATTGTGAATGTCACAGGAAATAACACAATTCCTTGGCTGAATAGGCCTCACGTACTTATATTCGGCCAACCAAAACCGTTAAGAAAGAATACTTTTTGTTTTTTCATTCAAGTGAATTCACCTACAGCCAGGCTTGTGGCCTGATTTTGTCTCTTTTCAACGCGCATGTGACATGTGACTTCTAGCGTCGATTTGCCGAAGCTAGACGTGATCACTGGTACTCTCCGTTCCTCGGCAGTATGACTACATGGAGCGTCTGGATGGGAAGGAGAAGTGGAGCGTGGTGGAGTCTCCACGCCAGCGTCGCAGCATACAGACGGTGGTTCTGAACGAGGCCATCTTCGTGCAGTACCTGGACCCAGGGACCTGGCACTTGGCCTTCTACAACGACGGGAAAGAGAAGGAGACGGTGTCCTTCAGCACCGTGGTCCTGGGTGAGTCCTGAAAGTTTGTCCTCCTCTCTGTGTATTCCCCTCCTTTGTCCCCCTTCTCTCATCTGCTCTTCTCGAGGAGAAACGGGAGAGAATAGGCAGTTTAGAGGGAATGTGTTTGTGGTCGGTCATTTCTTAAAGACTGTCCATGCTTATCTGAAATAGCCTTTTTTGCAGTTGCATCTGGCTATTAAATTAGCCTGTGGTTTTATTTGGATTACTGTGGATCTGCATTAAACCATTTCAGACTTATCAGATATTTGCCCTAGTTGGGCACTTTGAAGCCGAGAGCTGTGCTGTTAAGGGCTGCGAGAGTTACCGTTACGGAGAAAGAGATTGAGGTAAAGAGCCATGAAGAATACTCCAGAGTCTCTTCCCTTCGGCAACCTGTCCTGCCTTCACAACTGGGCTAACAAGCACTAGGAGAAATACGGGAGAGCGCACAGGCACCACAGGAAACGCAGATGACTCGGGTTGTGCTCAGGCAGATTCGGCTGGACAGGACTGGGGCTTCCTGCATGGGGGTTCCAGGGCAGCCATTCGGGCCCAGTTTGCCCTTTAGTTCCGGTGAACTGTACTGTTTAGTTATAGGTGGTTGTGGGGAGCAGAAGGGGGTCCTGCCATGTAGGGATGGGTAGGTAGATTGTAGACTGAAATTAGCAGCAAGCCCCAGAAATCCCCAAGTTTCCATCACATTAAATGCAATTTCCCCAAACAAAAGTATAAATGACCGGGTGACTGCACGGACCAAGTAGCCTTTTTGCATGGGAATCCTTGACTGCATGCATGACTGCATGCATGAGGTACAGGAAGATAATTATGTTATATAGCCGTGACCTTGCCAGTTAACCTTCTGCAGATGAGTTACAAAACGGCCTAATTTTTCTACTGCAGCGGCTATTTTGTCTAATTAGGATTCACAGAGAAATTTCCATTGTGATACAAAACAATAATAGCCAAGGGGAGCAGATGGCTTGTGTGCATAGGCGCACGTGAGGATGAGAAGGAGCAGAAAGGTCAGACAGCGTGGTGCGGGGCACAGCCAGGAGGGGCTAGCCAGAGAAGTGGAAACACTGGGCGAACAGCTATATACCTGTTATCATCATCATCATCATCATCATCATCGTTATCACTGCGATAGCAGCTGCTTCAATGAATCGCCTCTGATGTCCACGTCGTCAGCAATCCGTCTCGCTTTCCTGACCCCATCACAGACTCGGTTCAAGAATGCCCCCGGAATTGCCATGGCAACGGAGAGTGCGTGTCTGGCGTGTGTCACTGCTTCCCTGGTTTCCACGGTATGGACTGCTCCAAAGGTAGGTGGCCCCCCCGTCTGCGCGCGGAAGGAGGGAGGCTGGGCTCGGCGCTGGGTACATGGTCTGGAAAGCTCGGAGCAACAGGGCCGTGTTGTGAAGTCTCAGCTGCGACGTGACGGTGTGAAAGAGGTAAAGAGTCGGTGCTGTGAGACACGGCAGCTGACAGCTCTGGAGGTCCACGTGAGCGACTAACGGGCTGAACCCACGCAGCGGGGCCTGGCGCGATCCTGGCCTGGCTCAGTCTGCATTCACTCAACCGGTGCCCGGGTTTGAAAAGAGCACGGTGTGGAACGGGAGACGGACGAGGGAGGGGCCAAGGGAGGTGTAACGTCTGACATGCAGAGAGAGAGAGAGAGAGAGAGAGAGAGAGATGTGCAGGACAGTACGTATCTGCGGTGGTGCTGAGAGTCAGGCGCGAGAGTGAGAGGCACAGAGAAGGGTGTGTTGATCCATTTGGGTAGAGTGAAGAGAGGTGACTGGCCCTCTGACAGGACTCAGACACGGGGAAAAGGATTTTTTTTTTAAACCTCACAATTAATTTACATTACATTACCTCACGTGTCGTCTGTCTGCACACGCGCGGGTATGCATGTGTGTGAAAGAGAGAAAGTCAGAGAGAAAGTGAGAGACAAAGAGAGTTGCATAGTGACACGAGCTGCAGGAGTACTGCTTAAGTGTTTCTGTCGAGGTGGTTAGGCAGAAAGACGAAGTTATTTCTTCTTGAAAATGAGGGGGGGGGGGGTGGTGGTAAATGTGACAAGTGTAATGCCAGGAGTCCGACCTCAGGACTTCTTTATCGGGGCATTGAAACCTCCAGTCAAACAGCTGTAGTCAGCTATTTTCAGGTAAGAAGGTGGAAGTTTGAGTGACATTTATAAATATAGAAAAATGCAAATAGCCCGTCGCCGGCGGCAACAGATTCCTAAGCCTCCGCCGCAATCGGTGTAAACAGCCTCCTGGGCTGATTCAGCGGCTCGGTCGACAATGGTGTGTGCTGCTCGTGTTTTATTGTTATTGACTCATAAAAGAGTATAAAAGAGATCTGCCAGCCTGTTTTACTGTCCCCCACTCACCCAGCTCATCTATCACAGCTCATTAATAAAAACAGAGAGAGTAGGAGCCATGCCGGACGCCTCGGGCCACCGGTGAAGACCGCGGAAAAGATCACATTCATTACTGCACACAGGACCTCCAAACGTACGAGAAATAACAGCCTCTCTGACTTCCTGGTGGGTTTTCCCAGTAACGCACAGATGGATCTGCACTTTGAGGTTCCAGCTTCATTCCAATGTGTGGGTTCTCTCGCATGCACAGTAACCTGCGTGTTCTAGGGTTCTAACATTGCTAAATCTGCCTAAAACACTGCCTAAATCTTGATGTAAATATTGGTCCATTTCCAGTTATATACATATGTTTTGGGAACATGCAATGAAAAAAAAAATGTCAGCTTATTCTTATTTATTTCTTATTGGAAGTGTGATGTTTGATAGTGCCAACAAAAAAAAAATTCAGAGATTGTTTTGAAGTTGCTGGACTTGTTTTGGCTCCAGGGCTATTAATATTTTTGACAAAAGCTTGGTTATAGAGAGATTCCAATAGGGATAACAGGGTGTGCATTCTCTGATTAATCCATCAATGTGAAATGAATGGAATGGACAAATGTTTTGAATATTTAATTTTAAATTCCATTTTTGATTATGTATTTTTTTTTTCCTTTCCACTGCTTCTATCGAGATGCCGAGGACGTGCGGGCTTGTCAAGCCAGTTTATTGATGTGTGGACGTGAGTCCAAAAGTGAGGATTTACTGTCTGGCCAATGTCGGGGCAGGGGCCATTTGAGGCTAATCTGCAATGCAGTAGAAGCGGCATGAAACCCCAAACAGTTTATTTGGGGACAGAGGAATTCCAGACAAGCATTTGTGGTGCTTTCCAAATTGTTTAGATTAAGATGGTTGCTACTTCAGCTGTTGTGCACGGGTGTGGTCGAATAGTAAATAATCGGACTGCGCTCCGAGATGGAGCAGCATCTGTAAAACAAACCATGCTTTCAGTATGGGTCTGATGCTAACCTAGAGCCTTGGACAAGGCGGGTTTTTGGATAGATACTAAGAGTCCCTTTTTGACCCTCCTTGTCTGAAATTCAGTGAACATACAAGCAGTAGTGATGAGAGCTGGCTAAACACGGAGGATCAGCGGTTAACAGCGGTGTGTGTTTCGCTGAGGCTTTTCGGAGACGCGGACGCGGCTCCATCTGTTGCCTTTACAAAGTCTGAGGAAATTGGGCCAGTGCACGGCCCTAGGCGAGACGACCTGGAATTCTTTTTCCCCCAGACTTCACTGTCGTGCAGCTGTGAAGAGAATGGCGGGATAGAAAAGGGCCGTTGCTCTGCTTAAAAACACCTGAACAGGGGACGCTCTGCAGGGGACACGCACATTTGGATGAGGATGGGACACCTGAGGTTCTCCGGAGGACTAAATCATCCGAAGTGAAATTAGTTTTGTTTTGAGTATTTTTTCTTTTCTTTTTTCTGGTTTAGGGCCTTCCTAGAAAGGCAGCTGGATAACTCGGTCCAGGAAACCCCTAGAGACAAGAACAGGGCCACAGCCATAAGTAGACATCTGGCAGAACCGGATCTTTTGCGTGGGGAGGGGGGCGCCCATTGTGTCATCAGGCAGGCTCTCTGGCCAATGTGTTCTCTCAGTGTGGGCGTTTTGTAGAAATGTCGGATCCGCTAAGGGAGAGTGGTGCAAGAATTTACAAGATGTTATTCATGGGATGTTCTGATTAGCTTTGCACATAAATATATCTATGCAAGATGAAAAAAGCTTTGTCTACGTTTTATTTTTGTTTGGTCAATCTATAATGGCAAATTAGACAACCAAAGGGAAGGGAGTTAGAAGGGTCTGGTCAATGTTATATAGGGTCTGGTCTCTCTCTATCTTCATAAACGTTATATGAAGTCATATGAAGACAACGTTTGTGTGGGGTAGATGAACCTCTCTCTTAAAGGCTATGCTCACCACGTCTTCCACACATTGGTTTTTTTGTGTGTTTTTCACCGTGGATAGTTCTTTCGCAGCAGTGTGACGGTCTCCTCGGGCCTGGAAGACACTCAAGGTTCTCGTTATGTATCTCTGTGTATTTTTTAATACAATTTTTATTGGTAATTTTTTTCTGGCATTACTGTGGTTTCTTTTTAGTGCTGATTAATTCCGCGAGCCTCAGGGGTTAAGAGTTGCAGTTCTGCGTTGAGCCCTTGGCATTTCGGTGATTTGTAGTGGTTAGTAAGAGTCACCTTTTTATGTGCATTCAGAATTGAGTTGCCCTTTTTTTAATGTTAGTGGATGGCAGTACTTCATGTTGGTAGGCAATTTCTTTTGCACTTGAAAAATTATTCACTCTGCTTGCCAGCTTTTTGGGGGGGGGGGCGCGGGGTTCTTCTTGTTATTATTATTTTGATTTGGCTTTTTTATGACATGCACAGTTTATGTCCAGCCGAGTAGAATCTTCCGCCTCAAGTTGTTTTGGGGCTTGTGTAGGTGTAGTTGTTCTGAGCGGTGTCCCAAAGTTGCGTTAATCTGCTTTGTGTTTGTTTGACTTTCCCCCGAGATCTGTTCCTGCGTAGGAACGTAGTGATTTCTGCCCTTGTCATGTGTACTGACGCGATGGCACATTTTTGATGGCACATTTGCAGACAGTTCAAGACTTGTTATCGTTCCCATTCTGGTTCCATGGACCACAGCAAAACAAATCGTCCGGGTGGGGAAGAAATCTCATTTATTTATCATGAAGAGTGCAAACGGCTGCTGCAGGTTGTAGCCAGCAAAATCACTCTCAAAATTTGAAAAACTGTAGGAAGATTTAGTGTGACAGTCTGGAATTTTGTTCACTGAAGAAATCCAGAACTTTCTTTCTTGTAACGCTGCTGGTTTTCCTGGATTGCGGCTTGCACAATAATCTTGTGTCAATGTTGTTGAGGTCAAATTTGCCTCATCAATTATATATGGAGGTTATTAATCTTTTAGTCTTAGTAGTAGCTTACACTGGTAACTAGACTGAGAAGTTATATTTTTGCACCCCAATGTATCTTTCACGAGACACAAAAAGGTTTTAGCAAGTTTTTTTTTTTTTTTTGTGGCTGATGTGTTTCAGCATCTCATTGGGTAGCCAATGTCTGGTCTCTAAAGGGTGTCCTGGTCTTAAGGCCAAACAGGCAACAAAATACATCCTCTTTTGGGAGCTCCACGGATTCTGCTTTTCATTAAAAGATACTGTGTGTACTCATTTTTAAAACTTGTTTTTAAACTCCCCAATATGTCTCCATTTGTGGCTACAGCCCTAATCAAACCATGACTTCATTTTAAGTTTGATTTTACCCAACAGTAAGGTGGTTCTTATTTAACATGAAGTAATTCATTACTGTGTCCTATTGTAGTTAATATTATTGACTGGCAAATTTACTCGTTCATGGCAGAGGTATGGTAGTCTATTACTTCTTAAATTACTAGGCCGTTTATTTTGTGTAACGATATGTGCTGTTCTGATCCCAGATGCCAGTTTTTCCCAGAGGGCAGCTGGAGCAGCTGAGTGTGTATTAGCTTTATAGTTTCTGCCCTACTGAGTAATGTGGAAATTGGCCTGTGGTACAACAGAGGGGAATAACAGTGAGCGCCGTAAAATAGAATGCCGTAGAAGTGAAAGGTTCTAGGTCTGTGACCAGCTAATAAACTGTTATGAAGGCAAAGAGGTAAGTATTGGCTTGTCATTTCTATTTGACTGGCTGTCAGGGCCACTTCACTGGGAGTCTATAAACTTGTTTTTAGGGGAATTGTCTTGGAAGATGCATCTGTCTCTTTGCGTGTGTTTACCAGCCTGGGCTTTGCCGTTTCGGGTGCCAGCTCAATTCCGTGACACTTAAAGTAGCGCCCTTCTCCCCGCGCGCCTGTTCGTGGAGGCACGCGTGGTCTTAGCGGTTGCAGGAGCCGAAGGCGGGTTGACACATGTCTGGCCAAAGAGCTCACCCAGCCAGTGTCTCTTAGCATATCTCCTTCGGTGCCAGGGGAAATTGCAGGTCCCTTCAGGGACGGTGGAATTTAGATGGTTATTTCAGTGCTTGGAAAGGCCTCTGGACCACTCCACCGTTTCCCTGACAGACCGCCACCCTCTCCTGCTGGGCCCTCGGGTCATGTCTTCCTGTGTGAATTAAAATGTAGCCAGGAGCTTCGGGTTTAGATTTCGGAAAGCATCTGGAGGGCATCGAAATCGGACGCGGAATCGTAGAGACCTCCCGACCCGGGGTAAAAGTTTCGATTCATTATCATTAACGTCAATCAAAATCACTTCCTAGCCCGTCCTCCTTGTTTTTCCCGGAGGTTTCGTGCGGTGGGTTACTCTGTCCGATTTCACTTTCAGTTGTGGGAACGGTGTGCATGTCAGTGTTACAAGGTGTTTGGTCATTCTTTGTCAACTTTTAACAACTGCTAAAAAGTGTTCCTCTGGTATCTCCGGTGTTTAAAATATGGCTAAAGTATATGTACTTTCTCTTTGTATTTCCCAACTTTTTTGGGTTTTTATATATAAATATCACTGTTTTAGCCTGTTCATATTTATGTAGCTCATTTATTTGCGTTACTCTTTAGATTTTTACTATGTCAATCCAACAATGCTTTAAAATAGAAGACTTTCTGCATATATATATCATTTTTTTCCCTTAAGCCTGAGGTTGTGCCATTCCGTCTCTCCCTCCAGTGGCTTGCCCAGTTCTGTGCAGTGGGAATGGACAGTATGATAAAGGCTCCTGCATCTGCTACAGCGGCTGGAAGGGGCCCGAATGTGACGTTCCTGTCAGCCAGTGCATCGACCCCCAGTGTGGTGGGCACGGAACCTGCACCGAGGGCACCTGTGTCTGCTCGCTGGGCTACAAGGGCGAGAGCTGCGCCGAGGGTGAGGCCCGGGGACGGTTTGGGCAGGGAAGAAGGTACCGGTTCTGGGGTCACAGACAGGGAGGGCTGGGATAGAGGTACATAATACCCCCAGTGTACAGAACGATGGTGGAGTTAGTGGTGTTGCTCCTGCACAGAGGATATATAGAATAGCGGTGAAATACATCAGAAACTTTATTAAGAGGCAAAATCTATTTTATTGATCTGGCTTTTAAGAAGAATTGCCCTGAAGCTGGTACATTCACTGAGTTTCCTCTCCTCAAGAAAAAGAGGAAAATAGGAGGCTGGGTAGATCAGGGGAGAGAGGAGGATGTGAAATGGAGAGGGAGAGAGGAGGGTGTTAGATGGAGAGGGAGAGAGGAGGGTGTTAGATGGAGAGGGAGAGAGGAGGGTGTTAGATAGAGAGGGAGAGAGGGAGAGAGGAGGATGTGAAATGGAGAGGGAGAGAGGAGGGTGTTAGATGGAGAGGGAGAGAGGGAGAGAGGAGGATGTGAAATGGAGAGGGAGAGAGGAGGGTGTTAGATGGAGAGGGAGAGAGGAGGGTGTTAGATG
>JAOVYW010000002.1:4055884-4072208 GCA_025775045.1 Hiodon tergisus
GTTTTGGTACGTGGGCCCCCCCCCCCCCCCCCCCGTTCAAAGCCTGTTAAATAATGTCTGAGGGCTTGAGACCGCACAGCTTCTGGGAATGAGCAGGCAGGGGCAGACGGAGGGAGTCATTCGAAGCAGGCCGTGCTTTTGAATCAGACCTCTTCCACAACACGCATACGTGCCCAACACCGGGTCCCGGTCACATCGGCAGGCAGTGAAAAGGGCAGGCCAGCATTTTCTCATTTCATTGCGCACAGAAACAATTCCCCCTCTATCCTGACAGTACATCACTTCATATACTGCCATTCTCACCTTATCATGCAGTGCAGCCATGTGTGGTAGGAGGGCTGAATTAACGCGAGAAGAGCTGGTCTCGGCCTATCCCTGGGCCCCCCTCCCCCCACACCCCACTCTCATTAGTCCCTGCACCGCATCTGGGATCTCTGTCTGCCTGCAGGTTAAATGAGACCCTGAATACTGAGGGAACAGGCACGAAACAGGCAGCCAGCCTCGTAACGCTAATGGGGTTGGTGTCGGGAAAGAGGGCCGTGTTGATCCACAGGATTGCTCCAGTTTGCCTTGTGCCCATCTATCTCAGTACCCAGCGCTGACTGAACTGAAGCAAACCAGAGCTGGCCTTTAAAACGTTTAGTCTCTCAATTGAAACTATCCCAACGCCGCGCTTTCAGTAATTAGATCAGAATCTGTACGTGCGTTTTAACCGGACACGCGCTAGGGCTGCTCATGACACAGGAACACTAAAGGTTGGTGCGGTCTCAAATCGGGTCTGAATCAGGTTTAAAGGATGAGCACAGAGTGGGATTTTCGGGGTGGAGGTCAGGGAACAAAGGGGAGTGGAAAACGTGGTGTTGGGGACATCCATTGTGCGATCACCTTCGATCTTGAAAGACCTCCGATTCCGTCTGAACCAGGGATCCTTCACAAGGGCAACGGGGAGAACATCTTCATGTCACAGCAACCCCAGGTCATCACGAGTATCATGGGTAACGGGCGTCGCCGCAGCATCTCCTGTCCCAGCTGCAATGGCCTGGCCGACGGGAACAAGCTGCTGGCCCCAGTGGCCTTGGCCTCGGGCATGGACGGCAGCCTCTACGTCGGTGACCTCAACTTTGTGCGCCGGGTGTACCCTTCCCTCAACACCACTGGGATCCTGGAGCTCAGGTTGCTAAACATTGCCCTTCAAATAGTTTTTCTGGAGCCCCATTAAGGAGTAGGGATATTGCACCTCTTTCATTAATAGGAACCCCATTGTGGTACAGACATATTTCACGGACATATCAGCCATAGTATCTATTTTTCAAATCAATTTCCCCGCACTTTATTGAAGGCAATTAATCTAATGGGTCATGAAATCATCCACAGGCCGTTTCATTGTTATACTTTTCACACATTGTAGTTTGAAGCTCAAACTTTAACAAATTGTGTTGATTGTCTGACGCCCTGCCATTGTCCGCCGTCACTAACATGCGGCATATTTCCCCTCTCTTTCCGTTTCCAAAGGAACAAGGACTTTAGACACAGGTACGACACTCCAGCCAATTCCTGGTTCCTCTGCAACAGTTTCTGTCACACTGTTATCAAAAATGCATGTCATTATATTGCCTCTTTCTTTTCCCTCTTTCTCATTAAATATTAAGGCGCGATGGAAAATACAAACATTGTCTGGTCTGTTGGGATTAGAGATTTATACGATGCCATTTTACTTTCTGCTGTAGGACACCAGACTTGCCCGTGCTCTAAGTGCAGGAGAAATCGAAATTGACCGTTATGCGCTGGAATGGCGGTGCTTGCCCTGTATTCATTCAGTCGCCACTGTGATGTGTGTCCTGCAGCAACAACCCGACACACAAGTACTTCCTGGCTGTGGATCCGGTGTCCGGGGCGCTGTTCATCTCCGACACCAACTCCCGCCGCATCTTCAGCGTCCGCTCGCTGACCGGGGGCCGGCTGCTGACGGACAACGCCGAGGTGGTGGCTGGGACGGGCGAGCAGTGCCTGCCCTTCGACGAGCGCTGCGGAGATGGGGGCAAGGCCGTGGAGGCCACGCTGATGAGCCCCAAGGGTGAGGGTGTGGATGGGGTTGGTGGTGGGGGGGGGGGGTTTCCCTGTCTTGATTGACAAGTCTGTTACCCAGGTATACACCTATAAGGGATTTTTAAAAATCTTTCCTGCAGACAGTCAGCCTCCGCAATCAAAGAGAACACTCAACCCTAAAGCTGTTAATTAATTTCTTGGCTGGCTGTGGGGAATGAAAGAGTCTCTAGTGTCAGTTCCCTTTGTTACTCTCCTCCCTCTTTGGGAAGAGACGGTAAGTAACGTATCAAGCCCTCCATAGGTATGGTGCCTGGGTTAAATAGATCAGGGAACGGGATGACACTGACGTTTACTTCAGCCCTCCCGTAAGGCCCTGAAATGTCTGCCTCTCTCTGAAACAATAATAAATGCCCTGCTGTAAACTTTGACTTGTGTCAAATTTGACTTGTTTGGACCCCCAAATTAAACCAATTACTTGTACAGTGCATTATCAGGGTCTACTTGCTCAAACCTGATTCCAATGGTTCTACCACAAGGTTACCTGTCATTTCCGTTGGGCAGAGGTTTTACACAATATCACTATTATTATGGTTAGAGTGGTTATTTAAAATACATGGTTTTTTATTAACAGGTAAGATGATAAAACTAAAGCAGGACAGAACCAGGGGGAAGAGAAGGGAAAAAGGAATAATTAGCCAGCTGATCAAGTTGTGGCCTGGAAAAATGACTCGCGTACTGACACCAAACTGTCAAGGATGTCAGGCCATCACATATATTATCTCTGACAAGACGTCGCTCCCTGACGACAAGACACTGGGTGTCAAGCCGCAGAGGGTGCGCTCCACTGTTCCTGATGAGTTTACAAAGTCAAGTACAAGTCAGCTGAATTCATTAGGTATTCTGTGTTGGTAAACCTTCAACCTGTAGTTCTTTAGAGAATCGCGTAATTTGATCACGCAGTCAGTGGTAGCTCTCCAAAAGGCAGCGGTTTGTAGCTGTCGGTGTCTGCTGACATGTTGTCAGTCCGCCATGCGATGTCCCACAGGGGTCAGTCTTGGGTCCCCTATTAATTCTCCATTCATAGGCTTTCTTCAGGACACGTAGTAAACCAGCGTGGTTTTGGTTACAGGTTTCCACGCTAATCATATCAAAATCTACTTGCAGAGTGTGCACTTCAGCTGAAAGTGCCAATCTGATTGTTCATGACATTAAAAATACTAAGTGTAAAACGTTCTTTTGACAAACTCTAAAGAAAAAAGCAAAGACTTTTAATTGGCCGTAAAAAATTAAAAAGTTAGTTTTCCTTCATTTCAGAGGACTCGAAGTTTAAAGCCCGGCTGTTTTTCCTCTCCATACATTTTCGTTGAAAGCCCGCATCAGAAAAAAAAATCTGAAGACTTGCATTTTAGTTTTTCTTTCACCTTCACGAGATCACCAGCCTCAGGCACATTTTATCATTCAGCACTGCAGAGAAGCCTGCCCGTGTTTTTATTGGCTCTCGGTTAAATCACCGCAATGCTTTCCGGACCAGTGCCTGAGCCCGGGTGCTGAGCAAGCTCTAATACGTGCAAAACTATGTGGCTCGGGTGTTAAAACGTACTGTAGTGTTAGCATACATGCAGCACGCTACCCCTGTGCTGTACAACCAGGACAGCCTGTCAAATCTAGGGTCGAAGTCCCGGTTTCACACAGGGAGCTCCTAATGGCATATGTTGGAGTTCCGGCTCTACTGTGCTCTACATTCTCTACAACCAGCCTACGCTACATTGCTGAAATGTAAGGTTTATTTGGGCGCCATGCTTTCTCAGTTGCAGCCCTACATTTGTTAAAATCCTAGGATTTTCAGACACTGTGAGTCTATTGAATCTCTTCAATAGACCTTTAAAACATTACGTTTAAAACTCGTCTTTAATACGCGTTGCCTTTTTTATATCACTGTAATGAATTATGAAGTATGGAGGGTCTTAGAAAGTTAGGTTGATAAAATGCTCTGTAACAGATCAGAGTTTTGACATCTGAATGACATCTTTCTCCTCGCAGGGATCGCTGTGGACAAGAATGGGTTGATGTACTTTGTTGACGCCACCATGATCCGTAAAGTCGACCAGAATGGCATCATCTCCACCCTCCTGGGTGCCAATGACCTCACTGCCGTGCGACCGCTCAGCTGTGACACCAGCATGGACGTGAGCCAGGTAAGGCCTCTCTGGCTACGGAATTCGTCTCCAATGCTGAACTACCTGATCCCGTTGGAGGTGATAGCCTCCATCACCCCCATTTTGGTTCTTAAAATTCTCCTTGAAGACATTGTCCATCAATTTAATGTCAGATAAAAGCAAAAACATTTAGTAAAAACGGCAGAGCATTTGATTTTTTAAATAATTAGGCAAGTGACTTTCTATGGAAACATGGTTATTACAATGAATGGAACATTCTTGAAAACATGGAGAACCCTGGAAATTATTGCGATTGGATATTTAGTGTAATCAGTGATCAACTTTTTGTACACAAAAGCCCTAAATGATCCAAAGACATAAATTAACACCACCATCACTGCTTGGCCATCCAAGCATTAGTGGTTCACCCACTGCAGTCCTTACAAAAAGCCAATCAGCGAGAAAAAGCCATTTCAAGCTCATCCATTCTTATCCACTTTGGAATACAACTCCAAACTAGTTTGTCCCCCGACTGTGTTCGCATTCCGGAATCACAGAGATTCTTCTCGCCACCGCGTATTTAATTTACAGCATGAATGCCATGTACAAACAATGTGAAATCTCAAGTCACGCGGCTGCTGTTTTGGTTTCTCACCATGGATGTCATCACGCAATGGTTTGTTTTGTCATGCGTCCCTCGGCAACACAACTCATGTTTCTTAATGGCATTTTACCCGCAATTGACACAGGATTCGAACGCAGCTCTAATATAGTATGAAGAAGTAGATGCAACATCTGAATGGAAGTGCACACAATTATTCACACAAAGTGCACAAAGTGCATACAATCATGCCCGGCACAGCAGGCTGGATGAAAAAATGCAAAGCTTGAAAAGGGGAGGAGTGTTTCAGAGGAACATTTTAAGGCACTTTGCAAGGTTTTCAAAAACGTTTCCAAATCCTGTTCCTGTGGCTTGTGTATGCGTTTTTCTCCCTTACCTACTTAAATAATTGATTTAATTAAGGTTTAATTTGGCTGTTTATTTAAAACAGGCCTTTTTTGACAGACACGATAGTGTAGTTCTTTTCTTTTTTTTCTTTTTTTAAATCAAATGAAACTCTTTTTTTTAAGTTAAAAAAAAGTTTTTAAACTTAATTTCTATGCTCGATATGCGTAGTTGATAGGAAAATATTTAGTTGCTCTAGTTGACTAAGCCTGATAAGAATTACCAATTAATTTTGTAATTTTACCATTACTTACACATTCACTTACAGACCCGCATATCCAATTTTACAGCAGGAAACTGTCAAACCCAGACCCCATATTCCATTAACAGCTTCTTAATTAGAAAAGCTTGATTGCTACAAAAACCAGAATACTCCAGGAACATTGGAAGAGTTGTTTTACTCTGTAGTGTGTTGAAGGGTCACAACCCTGTGGCTTTCTGGATCCTGTCTACAGGTTCGCCTGGAGTGGCCCACAGATCTGGCTGTGAACCCCATGGACAACTCGCTTTACGTCCTGGAGAACAACGTCATCCTGCGCATCACAGAGAACCACCAGGTGAGCATCATTGCCGGGCGGCCCATGCACTGCCAGGTCCCCGGCATCGACTACTCTCTCAGCAAGCTGGCCATCCACTCGGCACTGGAGAGCGCCACCGCCATCGCCATCTCACACGCGGGCGTGCTCTACATCGCCGAGACGGACGAGAAGAAGATCAACCGCGTGCGGCAGGTCAGCACCAACGGCGAGATCTCCCTGCTGGCCGGCGCCGCCTCCGAGTGCGACTGCAAGAACGACGTCAACTGCAACTGCTTCGCCGGCGACGAGGGCTACGCCACAGACGCCAGTCTCAACTCGCCGACCTCCCTGGCCGTTTCCCCGGACGGCACGCTCTTTATCGCTGACCTCAACAATATCCGTATCCGGGCGGTCCGCAGCAACCGGCCAGGCCCCTCGGCAACAGGGCAATATGAAGTAGCCTCACCCCAGGAGCAGGAGCTCTACGTCTTCAGTAAGGAGGGGTTGCATCTGCAGTCAGTTAGCCTGGTCACTGGGGAGCCCCTCTATAACTTCTCCTATGGGCCGGACGGAGAGCTGGCCGCGATCATCGATAACTGCAACAACACGCTGCGAGTCCGAAGGGAAGGGGCGGGGCAGGGCGGCGTTGGGCTGCTGAGGCTCGTCATACTGCCAGAGAACCAGGTGGTGACTCTGGGCCTCGACCCGTCTGGTAGTCTGCGGTCTGTCTCCGCACTCAACCAGGAGGTGGCACTGCTGGGCTACAGTGGGAACACTGGCCTCCTGTCCACCAAGGCCGATGAGACCGGCTGGACCACCTTCTACGAGTAAGTGTCATTTGTACACATGTTCCATATTGCTGTTTGTCAGAGGTTTTTCTGGGAGTAAAAAGGTGGCTGAATGGAATTCTCTGGAGGTTCATTGAAATGAAGGACATGAAAGTCAAAGTATTCATACCATTATAATACTGGTGCATTGCTTGTGAATGTGTGAGTGTCTGTGAGAAGGGGGAGACAATTACAGTGATGCTCCTGTCTATCAATAACAGAAGGCTGAAGGGCAGCCTCAAGCAACACAGCAACCTATAGGCAAACAGAGAGGGAGGTGTATGCCAGAGTGAACTAATCTGATCTGCATTCCTACTGCTGTACCACACACATAAAACCGCAGCATACTGACTCCATCCAATATCTTTTCTCCGTCACTACATTTCCCACTGCAATATGCTGGGGAAAGCCACACGTGAGGAGACAACGATGCTGAATTCAGTGGATCTGTGCAATCGGTGGATATTTCTGATTCCCAACGTGCCTGGAGGTTTGTTGGAAGACACCTGCCAAGTCTCTACTGTGTCCCTTTATCCTGTACGATAGATACGACAGCGAGGGCCGCCTAACCAACGTCACTTATCCAACGGGCATGGTCACCAGCCTGCATCGAGAAATTGAACGCTCCATCAACATCGACATCGAGAGCTCCAACCGGGACGATGACGCCACTGTCATCACGAACCTGTCCTCGGTGGAAGCATCCTACACCGTGGTCCAAGGTATGTTAACAAACCGGAAAGATACCACACCTACTGAAAGACACGGAATACCGCTCTCTCAGCTGGGCAGCAGTGTGGAGTTGTGGTTAAGGAATTGTGGCGGGCGGGGGGAGCGGGACTACTCGGACCTAAAACGCTTGCTATCACACTGACACAGAGCCACATGCGTAGGCCCTGTCAGATGCGGAAAGGTCTCTCTCTCTCTCTGCCTGTGTCTGAGTATGTGTGCCGAGACGTAGCCTCTCCCCGGTGAGGAACTCGCCACTCTGAGCACTCTTGTGATGAATGTCGCTGGAGCAAAATTCATTACCTGCGACACAGTAAATCCTAATCTGTGTCTCTCTGTGCTGCGGAGGCCCCTGATCCCTCAGCTTATTTTGCCTGTTTAGCAGAGAGAAGAAGCAGAAGAATGATTGCATTTCCCCCACTGACCTGCGGGATGGCGCGACAGAAAAATAAATTCTAAGTTCTGCGCGCCTAGAACTTAGCGGTGCTGTAAGAGTGAAAAAGTTTTGAGATTTATAGGAAATTCTGCCCTAGGGGCTAGTAAAGCGGAAATGCTATTTGGCTACCTTAAACTGAACCATTTTGATCTCGTTCAAGAGTGTTACGCTGTCCTCTGTGAAATAAATCTCTACTTAAGAGCTTTGAAAGCTCCTCCCTGCTACTGAGAAATAATTTCGTTACAACCCGCTGAACATCCTTTAAAATCACTGTTTGAGTCTTCTGGTAAAGCACTTTGCTTTATCATTGTGTCTTAAATGGGCTTAAATTTTACTGTAAATTTGCTTTATGGAAGAGTCTGGTTTGTGCTGGATTCGGATGCTGTGTATGATCTTGTTACCACGGGCAAATGAAATAAAACACATTTGCTCTTCATTAGTTTACTTTGAGCTGAAAGCAGTCCTATCAAATTTGTTTTTTTTAAAAGGACAGTTCTTGTGTTTGGCAGAGAAAGAACTGACTAATTCAGAATAAAGACAGATCTCTTTGCATTGGGTTCAGTAAAATAAAGAGTGGGATTTTGGTGCTGGATGTTAAAAATATGAAAAAGACAGTTGTTCAGCAGAACTTCCTTTTTCTTTGGCTGTCCTCCATCCTCCCCTACAGACCAAGTGCGGAACAGCTACCAGCTCTGCAACAACGGCACACTCCGGGTGATGTATGCTAACGGCATGGGCATCAGCTTCCACACGGAGCCTCACATATTAGCGGGGTCAGTCAGTCCCACCATCGGCCGGCGTAACATCACCCTACCGACGGACAATGGGCTCAATTCCATCGAGTGGCGGCTGCGCAAGGAGCAGACCAAGGGCAAGGTCACCGTCTTCGGCAGGAAGCTGCGGGTGAGCGGAGACTACGGCGTTTCTTGTGTGCTTCTGATAAATGCCTATGCGGAGTGCGCGTTACTGCTCAGGCGTAACAAAGTCGCAAAAGTGCTTTTTGACGCCATTTTCCCCCCCGGGAATGCTGCAGGCGCATGGCAGGAACCTCCTCTCCATCGATTTCGACCGCAACACGCGCACGGAGAAGATCTACGACGACCACCGGAAGTTCACGCTGCGCATCATGTACGACGCTCAGGGTCGCCCGGCCATGTGGCTGCCCAGCAGTAGCCTGGCAGTGGTCAACGTGTCCTACACCAGCACCGGCCAACTGATGGGCCTGCAGCGAGGCAGCATGAGCGAAAGGACCGAGTTCGACCCCTTTGGTCGCATCGCTTCCCGCTCCTTTGTGGACGGCAAGGTGTGGAGCTACAGCTATCTCGACAAGGTGAGTCATCGGACATATGCCGCCTTACGGCACCTACACCTCCGCCTACTCTACTTTCACACTTAACAATTATGACTGTGATTTCTGTGCATAAGAGAGGCGCCATGAAAAGGCAGCCAGGGATCTTTTGTGACAGTATTTCTACCTTGATTCAAACTATATTAAAAGACCGTGATGCTAATAATTATAATGATGTCAAAATGATTTTTTGCAGTCCATGGTCCTGCTCTTGCAGAGCCAGAGACAGTACATCTTTGAGTTTGATGCCTCTGGACGCGTCACGGCTGTTACCATGCCCAGCGTGGCGCGTCATACCATGTTTACCCACGTGTCCATCGGCTACATCCGCAACACCTACAACCCCCCTGAGAGCAACGCCTCGGTCATACACGACTTCAGCGAGGACGGGCGGCCTCAGGCCTCCTTTTTCTTAGGCACTGGCCGACGGGTGCTGTATAAGTATGGCAAGTTGGCCAAGCTGTCTGAAGTATTGTACGACAGCACGGCTGTGACCTTCGGCTATGACGAGACTACCGGCGTGCTCAAGATGGTCAACCTGCAGAGCGGCGGCTTCTCCTGCACTATCCGATACCGAAAAATGGGCCCGCTGGTGGACAAGCAGATCTACCGCTTTTCCGAGGAAGGGATGGTCAATGCCCGCTTCGACTACACCTACCATGACAACAGCTTTCGCATCGCCAGCATGAAGCCCGTCATTAGCGAAACGCCGCTGCCTGTCGACCTCTACCGCTACGACGAGATTTCCGGCAAGGTGGAGCACTTTGGCAAGTTTGGAGTCATCTACTACGACATCAACCAGATTATCACCACAGCCGTGATGACCCTCAGCAAGCACTTTGACACCCATGGCCGCATTAAGGAGGTTCAGTACGAGATCTTCCGCTCGCTCATGTACTGGATGACGGTACAATACGACAGCATGGGGCGCGTCATCAAGAGGGAGCTGAAGATCGGGCCTTACGCTAATACCACGCAGTACCGGTACGAGTACGACGGCGACGGTCAACTCAGCGGAGTCAAGGTGAATGACTGGTCCACCTGGCGCTACAGCTACGACCTGAATGGCAACCTGCACTTGCTTAACCCTGGAAATAGTGCCCGCCTGCTCCCCCTACGTTATGACCTGCGCGATCGCATCACCCGCCTGGGCGACGTACAGTACCGCGTTGACGAGGACGGCTTCCTGAGCCAACGCGGCACCGATGTCTTCGACTACAACTCCAAGGGTCTCTTGTTGCGGGCCTACAGCCGCACACCCGGAGGATGGAGCGTACAGTACCGCTACGATGGGCTGGGCCGACGCGTCTCCAGCAAGACCAATCTGGGCCAGCACCTGCAGTTCTTCTACGCCGACCTGAACAACCCTGCCCGCGTTACACACGTCTTCAACCACTCAAGCTCGGAGATCACCTCGCTCTACTACGACTTGCAGGGACACCTGTTCGCCATGGAGGTGAGCAGTGGGGAAGAGTACTACATCGCCTCGGACAACACTGGCACACCGCTGGCCGTCTTCAGCAGCAACGGGCAGATGATCAAGCAGCTGCAGTACACGGCATACGGAGAGATCTACCATGACTCCAACCCCGAGTTCCAGATGGTGGTGGGCTTCCATGGGGGACTGTACGATCCCCTCACCAAGCTGGTGCACTTCACCCAGCGAGATTATGACGTGCTGGCGGGCCGATGGACCGCACCCGACTATACGCTCTGGCAGAAGATTGGCAAGGACCCAGCACCATTCAACCTCTACATGTTCAAGAACAACAACCCCCTCAGTGACATGCTGGACATCAAGAACTATGTCACAGGTATTCAAGAAAGGGCTTTCATTGATATACGTGTAGTTGCATGGCCGGCATTTTTAAAACTTAATTATTTCAAGGTTTTGGTTAGTTGATTTGTAGAAATGGGGAAACGGAGCCGTTGCTCTTGGAAGCAGCGTGCAAATCTGTTTGATTACCAACGTCACGTGCATTTATTACGGGACTCAATAGAAAAGTGTAAGTGTTAAAATAATATTATTTGTAAACTGTAAACGCAGAAACTATTGTTTTAAAGCTGTGATAAATTAAACTTAAAAGAACTTAAATATTGGCAATTCAGCTAGATCCGCTTCCATGAACTGCTGTTCAATCGCTGGGACTCGACTATATAAACTGAAGTGAATCCTGAAAATCAAGAGATCTCAGGGATTTTCTCTGAAAATCTTTCTTGTTCAGCAGGCTTCAGCTGCTTAGCTGCTCTTATCAGAGTTAGCCATTTTTGATTGTGGGTTTAAAGGAAGCTACAAAGCAGAAAAGCAGCTCACACTTTACCCCCCCCCCTCCCTTTCCTTTGTTGTTTTACAGATGTGAAGAGCTGGCTGGTGATGTTTGGCTTTCAGCTCAGCAACATTATACCTGGCTTCCCCAAGCATAACATGTATTTTGTGAATCCACCCTACGAGCTGCTCACCAGCCAGGAATGCGAGAACGGACAGGTGAGTCAGGTTCCTATGGAAACACTGCAGTCAATAGGGAGACAGAAGCAGAGATGGCGCAGTGCCACTGAAACAAGCTAAAATACTAAAAGTAATAATAGTATTTTACCACTGAGTCAGATATTGAAAGATAAGACTGTGTGAGTCTCTGATACCTGACCCTGTGCTATCTCTGCAGCTGATCACCGGAGTGCAACAGGCTGCAGAGAGACACAACCAAGCTTTCATGGCGCTGGAGGGACGGCTGCTGAACAAAGGTCGCGGGGCCAAGCGGGACAAGCCGGGCCACTGGTTTGGTACCACGACACCCATCATCGGAAGGGGCGTGATGCTGGCGGTGAAGGAAGGGCGCGTTGTGACCGGTGTGTCCAGCATGGCCAGTGATGACAGTCGTACGGTAGCACTGGTTCTCAACAACGCCATCTACCTGGAGGGCACGCACTACACACAGGACGGCCGCGACTGCCACTTTTTCGTCAAGGTGGGCTCAGTGGACACAGACCTGTTGGCCCTGGGGCTGACAAACGGGCGCAAGGCGCTGGAAGGCGGGGTGAACGTGACGCTCAGCGGGCGTTCGCGGCGGGGCGCCACGGTGGAGTTCCGCGCCGCATCGCTCTCGCTGAGTGTGCGCTATGGGCCGGCGCCGGACGTGCTGGATGAGGAGCGCACGCGCCTTCTGGAGCTTGCCCGCCAGAGGGCGCTGTGGGGCGCCTGGGTGCTTGAGCAGCAGCGGGTGAGGGACGGGAAGGAGGGGAGTCGACTGTGGACGGATGGGGAGCGACAGCAGCTCCTCTCCACAGGAAAGGTGCAGGGCTACGATGGGTACTATGTGTTGCCGGTAGAGCAGTACCCTGAACTGGCGGACAGCACCACCAACATCCAGTTCCTAAGACAGAACGAAATGGGTAAGAGGTAACAGAACACAGCACCCCAAGGACTCTCTCCTGGCCTCTCCACTCCCCTGCTTTCCTCCTCTCCTCGCCTCTCCTACGGAGAATTAAAGAACAAATGGGGTAACGCACTGAACGCTGCAGGGACATTTGATTACAAAAACAGTTCAAATTAAATAATTACTTAAAAAAAAAAAAAAGAGAGTTTTTTGACACTGGACTTGAAAAAGCACTGATAAACATTCAAAACAAAGACTAAACTTGCTTCAAAAAAAAGCATCCCCTTTTTAAAAAAGAATATTTTCACCCATTTTTGGGTTGTTGAGTAAGCGGACGTCACAGACAGGTGGTGAGATGTTCCGGTGCGACTTGACAGGACCCTTGAAGCCCCGGGGGACTGCAGGGAAACGGACCGAAACTCAGCAGAACTGCGAGAGACTCTGGGTCAGTCATCACAAACAATGAACAAGCCGTCACCCCGTCTCAGGCATGTCCAACAGAAGAGAACTGTAAACTGCTGGCACAGCAGGCTCTACAATTACCTACTCTGAATTCCTTAAAAAAAGACAACTTAGAAAAAGCTTTTTAAAAAGTAAAAGAAAAAATAACGATGGCTATATTTGCAGTAAATAATGTCATACATTGTTTTTATTTAAGGCTTTAAAAAAAAAAATCCTGCATTCTGTCAGACAGCACTAATGTTCAGGGTGTTCTTTAGACAATGGTAGTTTTGTATGTTCCAGTCGCAGTAGAATTTGTGAGACTTTCACCAGGGCACTTACAGTACAGGATGATCAGAAAATAAAACATTGTAACACAAAATATAAAGAAAAAGATAACTAGTAACAAAGCTATTTTTTATTTTATGCTTTTTTATTTATTTATTGTGCTTTTTTTTTCCTTAGTACTATATGACAATCATAAAAGAGTCATCCGTTTTATTGCAGAAGGTGAGCATCGGTGAGTTAATTTATTTTCCTTTACAATATGTAATAATTGTTTGTTGAGTTTTTTATATTCATTTTGATTTGCTGCTGAGCAAATTATAGTCACGGGGGAAAAAATAATTTATGTAAAGTGTTTTAAAATGGTTTATACTTTAAATAAAGTCTTTAAAACTGTGAAACCTGTTTTTCAAAATATCTGTATGTACAGTGTATAGATTGACCTTTATGCAGCACAGTAGAATATTGTTCAGAATATCAAGTTTTATATTTCTAACAGGAAGTGGCTTGTTATGTGCAAACCTATAGCTGGTATTACTACTCTAGAATTTTGTGACACTCCCATAACCCAAATATCAAGTATTCCTTTTTTGGTTTTGTTTCTTGAATTTTAATTTTAATTTTTCGACCCAGAGGAGTTGCTGTAATAGAGCTCAGACCGTAGAAAAGGATTCTAGTCACTGGAAAGAGCCTCTGTATGGATGTCATGACGTACCAAATCTGTACCGAGAAATTATTCTTACACTTACTCCAATGAAACCTTATAAATAAAAAATAAACAGTTGTTTACTTCATGTGTTATCGTCCTCTATTAAGAGTGTTCTGGCTTTGGAGCTCTGCCTGCACAGAGGTAACTCCTGGAGCACACCCTGCAGAGGAAGGTGTCTTCTGCCAACAATGGGAAATCTCCCTGTTTTATTCTGTCTTTCACACAGGTCTTTGTGAAGGCGTGATGGCTGACAGACCAACAGAGCAAAAAAAAAGAAGAAGAAAGGTTTTGTTACAAAACCGATGAAAGCAATTTCCAAAGTGATCATTTCCAGAATAGCACAGGCTTAAGTGCTAAATTGAATCCCCGAGATAATAAACCAAGCACCCAGTCTGCTCTTTGTCTGGTCTTCAGTGGTCCTCTGTTGCAGAAACCATCGCGGAGCTTTTCAAAAAGCCCAATTTAGTTGCAATTAAAGACTGAGAGACTGAGATTTCGCAGCGATTGTTCAACGAGGTGTGCATGGTGTGGCAAGTTTGTATTGTGGCAGACACTGACACGGAATGTTGGAAGAACAACTGTCAATCAAGCTTATTAGCCAATCACTTTTTCAAGTTTTTTTTTAATCCAGCCAATCGACTTTATTTATAAAAGGCAGAGGCAGGGACAGGAGGGAGGAAAACGTGTCCTGGTGTGTTCTTTTCAAAGAATTGGGGTTGATAAATGGAAAAATATTCTTTTTCAAGTCATTAATCTGGAGATGCAACTGTTTTTTTGTTTTTTTACAATCAGGCGAGTTCGTTTATGTACGATTATTTTGAATGTTACAATTGCTACATTAACATGCAAGTTAGCTATGAAAATCGTATTTGCTGGTTTTAAATAATTATCAGGCTAAACTCCTTACAAGAAGTACCATGACCTAAGTAGAAGTACACTTCATACTGCTGTCTGCAAATTTTAGACCCAAATTAGACCCACTTGTTAGCGCTAAAATATCAGCCGTTGTGCCAAATCACTTTTGGCATCAACAAGAAACATTGTGCAAGCAAAGGCCTCAACTCACATTAATTGCACCTATTATATTGTACTGAGGTTACAATAATGAGTTTGCATTTCATACTGTGTGCCAGGTGGCTAATTCTCTCACAAAGTTTATAATGTGAAATTAGCCCACTTTGAGTGTTCCTTAAATCAATTACAATAATGGTGTGTTGGTCAGTTAATAGAAACAATAAATACAATTTATACATTTTTTGCAAATTAAACCATGTGGCTAATGTTGACTGAAATAAGAGGACTGATTTCACATTAATGAAGGGCATCGCACTTTTCACTGAACATACCTGAAGGAAATTTCCCATGCCTTCTTTTTTTATCAAACAAAAATGGCCATTTGTCTTCAATGAGCTCCTTTCCTTCAGCCTCCTCAATCTTCCAGAGGATCCTCTTCTGGTTTTCCTGCTGCTTGATTGATCAACTTAACCAAACCTAATGAAATTAAGTAAATTTTCTCAATCATGTTCTAACTCCCTGTATTATGGCATGGTCTCAGAGTCACATTGACCCACGTCCAACAGCTGTTTGGAAGCCCATCTGAATCTATAAACTTTCTGACTGAATCTAATCTAAAAAAGTGATAAATATCTCTGTTGTCTTACACTGAAATTGTTATTCCCTAATACCATATTGGGAGATATATACCCCACACCATTTTACCAAATAACAAGTCACCTGGCTCATCGAGTGATTTTAGGTGTTAAAATCTTCTTTATCTTATATCAGAAGTCTTATTCCTTATCACCATATAAGGAGGCTTCTATCCGACAGATTTGTGCCCAAAATCAAGTTAATCGAACTTATGCTTCATTTTCAGTAATTTTTTATAGGTTTAACCAATTTTCAATTCTATCAAAAAATCTAATTAGGCAGACTTTATGGGTTCATGATACGTTTTTGTCCATTATGAGCCATTAGATAAGTATGTCAAGTTTAGTACATTTGTGTCGCACAGGGTAGCAATGGCAATCATTTTTAATGTCACCACTGTACCAAAGTCATTCGGACCAACGAGTGATTTCAGGGGACTTATTTTTAATTTTATCATTTATTCATTTCATTTCCAGTATTTCAAGATATTAACCTCAAACTGGACCGAGTGTCTCTTGGGGCTGTCAGCTACATGCATAATCATTTTCAAGTCCATATGATGTACAGAGAGTTGTGTACATATGAACTTGAGGTAATACATATTTGTGTAATTCTAACTAATATATTTTAACAGATCAAAAAAATCAATTGGTCAAAAACATAGAGCAATCTGATTGGTCGAACCATGGTGCGATTTGATTGGTCGAAAATTTGGAGCAATCTGATTGGTCGAAAAAACTGAGTGATCTGATTGGTCGAAAAAATTGAGGTTTTTGATTGATCCCTCCAATTATTTCCA
>JAOVYW010000002.1:4072308-4116567 GCA_025775045.1 Hiodon tergisus
TGATTGGTCGAAAAAACTGAGTGATCTGATTGGTCGAAAAAATTGAGGTTTTTGATTGATCCCTCCAATTATTTCCAATTATTTTCAAATAAAAGTATATAGTAAGTTTGTTGCGTAGTTCCTGTGATCCCATTAATTGTAGGTTCCTTCTTTGTGTGAAGGATTTAATTAATAAAAATCATACAATTTTTGAAAATTTTAACTTAGGAAAATAAGATTGAAATAATTGCAGCGATCTGATTGGTCGAAAATTTTCGACGATCAGATCACTCAGTTTTTCGACCAATCAAAAAGCTCAATTTTTTCGACCAATCAGATTGCACCATATTTTCAACCGATCAGTTTGCTACAATAAAATTTCCAGACCTTCCTGATAATGAAAAAAACATTGAGCAGACAAACAAGCCAAAAGCCGTTTAAGATAAATAGAAATAAAATATTCAATATGCAAAAAGACTCATATATCATTAGGTTATAAAAGGAATATTTTCGGTTATAATAAAATATCTATTGGTTGAATTGTGTAATTACGTCTGGGTTTTCATTGAGCTGCGTCAATTATTCTTGTTCCCAACCGTGCTTCTGATAATACTTATGATAAATGATATGATAATACTGTGATTAAACGGCCAATAAAATGAGTCTATTTAAACTGTGGCTTGAGAATTCCAAGTGCCTTCCCTCCACTGATTTCACCGCACTTACTGGTAAAAATTAGAATGCGATTTGCACACACTTTCGCTGCTTTTTCACTGATTTCACCGCACTTACTGGTAAAAATTTTAATGCGATTTGCACACACTTTCGCTGCTTTTTCACTGATTCCACCGCACTTACTGGTAGAAATTAGTAGGCGATTTGCACAAACTTTCGCACACATAGATAGCGATTGATTGCACTGAACATGCGCACAGCATGCAGGGAAGTACATTTCAGAAGGGGACTGATTTTTGAGCAACACCGATGCACATAAACAGATCTAATGTCCTATAACTATACCAAGTTCTTGCACTATCGTGGATTGAGAATAATGTCAGCCTGGTATGCTATGTAATAATATATTATTGTAATTGTATAGGCCATTGTATCCATGCACGATGTCCTACTGTATGTCTATGAGTTAAACCAATTTAAGACATAAATATTGTTTTATACAATTTTTTATACCTCTAACCCACTACTGCTTCACCATTTTATTGGACTGTCTAGGAAAATACGGTCTTCTTTCTTTAATATGCTGTATTGGTGGTTGGTTAAGATTAAAATTTAGTTGAGGGGTTTGCCGGATATATCCATTTAGATTGTAAATAAATCTGAAACTTGTGGATACCACGTGTTTATTCAGGCTTTAGTTTTTAAACCATTAAGTAGAGGAAAAGGAAATACAACAAAAAATATCACATATCTCTCAGACACAAGCTACGTTCCTTGTCAATTGTTCAAATATTCTCAATTACAGTATTGTTTGTTCACACACACAGTCATTGTTTCTGTTTTCAAAGCGCTTAGACTAGCACTCCCTGAGACCCCTGTGTGTGTGTGTGGGGGGGGGGGCATATTTGTTTTGTATCATTACTACAGAACCTTACTGTCTTACTAAGAAAATGCAACGACAGTGGAAAGGTAACTTCGCTTCAGTAACACTAGAGGGCAGTATCTGCATGACACACCAGACTTCAGGCCTGAAATTCTCAGTCCTTCTATAACATACACATCAGAGCTGATGCAAAGGAGTTCAATCCAATTCTAAAAATGGCAAGCTTATCTGAACAGGAAACTTATTTTGTTAAATGAGGAACTACATTCTACTGATCAAGTTATTTGAATTTCGTATGTTTGAATGTGAAGACCTATCAAATAACTGGTTATTTATTCACATAGTATATCGTGGAGTTATCTAAAATGGTTTTACCATTAAAGATCTATTGATGACACTCTGCCCACCTTAGGTAGTAGCAGCGGGGGTGAGGAGACCACTTGGCCCTGCTTCTGTGCAGTGAAAGGGCGGGGCTTGTCTATAAATACCCAATAGCACCAGGGGATTGGATTACACTCTCCCAGCACTTCTGAGGCAACGCAGAGGACCCTCACAGGGACAACCGTTAACCTGGACAGGTTGCTTTTTGAAGTGGAAACTGCTGCAAGTGAAAATGTTAGCAAGATACGAATGTAGTGGATTTTTCAGTGCAGTGCATTATTTTCTTAAACAAGAGTTTAATCACGTTAAAAGGCAGAGCATGACCCTTAACCTTGACTAGGAGCAAAATATAGTTGGGTTAACTGTGATACATGACAGACAAAAAAGGGAACACATATTGGCTTTATCCTCAAGATCACTACAACATTTGGCTGGATGTACTAAACCGAAGGGATAATAATGTCTGTTGTGTTGGCCTCCGTCTCAGGACACGGATATTGATCTCGCAGCTGGGCCTCACATCAGCATATGCAGATTTCACCACACACCCAGTGTGCTCCGTGGTTCTGTGGACTAGGGAAGTGTACAGAAAGCCTGCACGTCCACTCAGATTTACACCTACGCAGGTGTGGACGGAGCACACGGGGTGTCCGCTGCAGATGAAAGCAACCGGGGCATAATGGACTGTGACAGTAGTGCATGTGGGAATTTAAAGTCCGTTATCTGTCAGTACAGATCATTCAACAGTCCAAACTTAAGGCATCACATTGTGGCCTATTTCAGACCAACATGGTCACCCAGGAGTCCCTTTGGGAAATTTAGTGGCATTTGGTTTGAGTTCTAGGAACCGATCCATGTACAAAGATCCACTTGGGCACACACTAACAGACAGCACTCCCAACAGTCTGTATAAAGGTGACCTTTTTGTGCCCATACATGGACACGGGTCTCCAGCTTTCTCAAATTTCAAAACATTAAAACTGTACAGATTTATAACACAAAGACTTGTTATTGCTGTCCAATCACAGTACAGATACAACACAGAAAGAAAAAGAGAGAGAGAGAGAGACAGAGAGAAACACAAACTGCTGTAAACAAATTGACATTTTTGGGAATAATTTAATTTTTGTGCAATTATCATACCAAGCATAGGCAACAAACAATTTACTCACTTAGTTTTAATTAATAGTTTTGCTCTCGAGGAATGTAAGTATTAAATGAACAGTTCCTGTTTTAAATTTACTACAGAGAAAACAAAACGTTACTAACAATTCTAACAAGAAAAACATGAATCTGAATAGAAATCTTTTCAGATTTAAAAAATGCTATTAATTCGATATACTCTGATTTAACTTAAAGAGATACATCAGTTAATTTAAAAGCAGATTCCAGCACCCACCGCTGCCATGCAACATTGAACATTCAGAGCATCGATGTGGGTGGGAAACACTGCAGCCCGTCAGACAGGGCCATGGGTTTGGGTGGTAGGCAGGGCCCAGGAAGTTGGCCTGCTGAAAAAGGCTAATCTACTGAGCTGGAGAACAGGGGTTGGTGCAGGGCGCAGAGAGACCACTAGAGGGACCAATTTTTTGTGTTCTATTTGAACTCGGCCGGGAGAGGGGAGGCTGCAGCCGCTTCTGGTGGCAGGGGTCGGTTGGTGGGTTGGAGGGGGGGGGTCAGGGGAACAGAAAAATGGGGCCTTAGGTCAACATGTCCCAAAGACAGCAGCAACAGAGCGCCGTCCAGCAGGCCGTCAGACAAGTGTCCGCCGTATCGTCTCGTCTTCTCTCTTCAACCACGTATACTGTGAGGGAACAGCGAGGAGGAGACAACAAAGGATGAGTTCATAGAGTGTTTTACATGTTCAGTCCTGGCTAAAACCCCCCACCATATCAATTAACCAATTTATTTTCCAAAACAGAGGACTATTGGCACTGGAGTGGACCCTGCAGTCTCTGCTTCCGATGTAGTGTGACGGCACCAAACAAACCCCTCATACTCCATCTAGACTACCGCCTTGATCATAGGCAGGCGCAGCCCTTGCCCTGATAGCAATTACAAAGGTGCCTGGTCCATTTTGTCCCCTGAGTAACATATCTGTTTGTTCTTTATCTAAACACATACACCGATACACACACAAAGGACAAAGATTGCCTTTTCCATGGTGACTGACAGGAGCCAATAAGATAACAAATCACGTGTGGCTGTTACCAAGCAACCATAAAACTCCACCCTGAGGGCAAGTTGTTTTCACGCATGAGACGGCTAACATACGTCCCAACATCCAGATAGGCGGGGCCATGTTGCCATGGCTCTCAATGGATAGACTGAGCCTGTCACTCAGCCTTAGGCATCCAGTGAACACGCTGGGCAAACACTTGATTATCCTATAACATGAAAACAGGGTAGCGCAGAGTTTGTAACATGGTACCCCTAAACTTCTCCCGTTCCCTAAATGGATGGACACAGCTGTTGCGAAGTGGTGGGTCTGTATCACATTGCCTGTATCAAGACACTGCGATATACAGCACTTACGCAAGAGTAACCAGAATAGAGGCCTTGTGCAGTAAATATGTAGGTAAAAAGACAAGTTTTGCTATAGCAAACAGGGGAACAGACAGCTGCCACAAAAGATTCTGCCAATTCTGTCGCGATGTGTGGGGTTTGGTAGATTCTTCAGCACAGCAAACCGCAATACCAGCAATAAAATTGCAGATACACACTTTCTCGTGTGATAAAAACTTGTGATCTTTGAACTCCACTCAATCGTGCTTTCTGCAAAGAGAAGAACCTAAAGTCCCGTTTCTGTGATCCGTTAGACTAGTGCTTTATATCCACATTGATGTTGAATATTTCACACTGGTTGAGCCCATAAATCACTATCGAGAATTGGGGTAATTTCATGGCCACATATGCAATTTACTTTTGAATTAGGGCTTATTAGGTCAATGGCTTCTCTTATTGATTAACTTTCATGGGTGACTTTGATTTATCCATTTCTCTTAATAAAAAATAGCCCAAACTCTTCGTGCGTTCATTCTTAAGTGATGCAGTGTAAGGAAGGCATAAGTCAAATAAGTCGGCAGCTCATTAGTTATTAGATGTAGATCAGAATAAACAGCACTTATACACTAAGTTTAATTAAAGGCTGATTCCATTTGGATGAAAAGGAATTGGTTCGTGGGTAAGAACTTCGTTTGTTCGCAAATTTTCAGTTATGGGTGCGATTCCTAGTTTATATTTTGTTTTATTAAAAACGTTATAGAACACGTGTATTGGATATGTGGTTAGTGTAGGTCTGTTCTGTTCAGGAACGCCAACATACTGGCACACCAGTGCAACCCAATCAGTTTACTGCAGACTATGGACAATACACACTTCTGGTGTCGGGGAATAGAGAAGGTGGACGTTAAAAATTCAGACACTTACAAGCTAGTTTTACCGACTCTTCTAGGACACAGACACTTCCCTCAGGGCGTTTTCTTATTGTACTGTGGGTGTTAAAAAAACAACTGTGGGACTTCCTGGTTTAGCACTGTGATAGTCAGCTCTCTGCCGTTACTCTCACTTCGTCTGTACTCGTATTTTCCCATAATAACCATTTGAAATAGTAGATGTCAAATCACTGTGTGATTCTGACAGTGGCGCCAGTCACAATACAGCTATTGAGGAGACTCTGTCTTTGCCAATGGGGTGCGCTACTTAAATCCTGAAGATCCCCAATCTGCAGGTTTTAGAGTCATCTTTCCTTTAGCAACTGGTATACAACTAGAGCTCCAAGCTGATTTCCTATGTAAATAATCCATGCATTTATGAAGAGGTGAGTTAGAACCTTCTGGTCTATCCCTGCCCTATCAGCACAGCCGGGCCATACAGCCGGCCTTTCTCGGCAAACAATGAGCTTTCACACGAGCCAATAAGCAACACAGCTGCAGTATCAAGTACACTGGCCAATCAGGGATCCATCACTCAATCTGCTGTTGTGCCCAGTCACAATTAACCTTTGTCTTTATTAGCCAACCAGCCACACAGATTTCTCCATTCTGTCGCACTCTCAGCAGTTTATTTTCCGATTACAGGCCTCCCCTTGACCCAAGTGAAGGCTTTGTTTTAACACCTGAAGGGCTGCTTTGCAATGCAGCTCACAACCTTATGAGAAGCAGTAGGGTCTTCCAACCCTTCTATTTTCAGTCCACACTATAACTGTCACAGCTGTCAATGTGCAACAGAGCTGTAACTGCCACATGAAGTACAGAAGTTCTGTTTTCATGTTGTTCCTTATCTCAACACTAGGTCTAACTAGGTATTATTTCGTCGGGCCAAAAACCATTTAAAGCGTTCTGACCAATACAAAGAATCTTTTAACTCATAAGCCATTAAAAAAAATTTCTAAGCCATTTTTTACAATAGTTTACTCTATGCGAAGCTTCATATTATTCTAGATATGAAACAAACTTTTTCTGTCATTGGTTAATGTGTACCTGCTTATGCTATAATCGTGAGCCAAATATAACATGTCTCCACCGTGGTATTGTTTAACATGCTTACTAGTATGGTCACCTACTGACAGGTTCCCAGACAGGCCCTTAAAAGGTGATATATGAGGGAAAACAATTCACCAACAAACAACAATCTCAGTGTCACCCGCAGCTGCAGAAGGTTAATTTGGCAGAGCGAAAGTTCTTGAACTTTAAAGAACTCTCTTGTCTCTTTCATCCCCTGGGCCACATAACCTGGTGAACGGTCTTCAATCTCATCATTAGCTCACATTGGTGGGCCAACCAAACCAAGGTTACTTAGCAACAGCAAAGGTTTTGCCTTCTGTAACCCTTGGAGCCTTCTAAAACCTTAGGGGGCCAACCTTAGCCTATAGAGTTATAGCTATAGCATCTCGTATAGAGACTGCCCCAAAGGGAACCATGTCTAAACCTCACCTTCTATAGAGAAAAACAAGTGTCAGACCATACTTTATCCATACTTTGTGGGTCATTATCATGCCCACCCGGCCTGTTGAGCTGGTAAATTGTTTCAATATCAATATTTTTAAGACATATTTTAAATACTCTTAAATATAGTGTATACTATATTTAAGAGTATTTAAAATATGTCTTAAAAATATTTAAGGGCTATATTTGCCCACACAAATGTGAAATAATGAATCAATTGATTAAATGAATGTAATCATAACAAAACATTATAAAACGCAAACACATTAATATATTATATTTGGTTATATTCCGTTAATGTGGAAACCCCAGAGCAGATAACTAAAAACACACACAAACACACACAAATGGACAAACGCCAAAACAAATAAAGTAAATAATTTAACAAAACAAACAACCACAAAATAGTAATGCTCATGTTACCAGATGGGAAAACTTATTTTAATATACACCTCAGCTAATCCAAAAGCAACTCCAAAGCATTCTCCCCCAAAAGCAACTTTGTGAAAACCCACCTGAAACCCCTGTTACACAATAAGCGTTTTCATTACACTCCTACAATCTTAGCGCAGTGATTGACCCAGCGCCCTGAACTGGGAACTCCTCTTGAAGAACAGTATGTTGCTCAGGAGAGAAATAACCAAAATTAGCTCAGTTCCCGTTAACGAATTCCAGAAGTTTTACCCTAAGTTTTACGTGATTAACACTAAGAGCTAAGCTTCAAACCAAAGGCTGAAGCCAACCCACAAAAGAACATAAATGCCTCATTTCCACTAATACCAGGAAGCAACCTGCGCCGGGCTGACCCAAGCCTACTTATGCCCTTGTTGGCTCCAGGTTGCTTTCCACTGCCGTGGAACTGGAACCGGGCTAGACTTGGTTCATGGGGAGAGAAAAATAATTCTTAGGATTTTAACAATTCCTGAATAAAGGTGTGGTACGAATATCAACAAGAATAGTCAAACAGTCAACAATGCAACAAAGTCACAATGGTTGCTAAGAATAACACAATCCATTGACAGCAATACAGTCGAAGCAAATAATATTTCCCATCGCCAAAATATAAGGATCTAGCTTCTGAATTTTTACAACTTTGTGGAAAAGTTTGAGTTTTACAATTTACTTCATGTTTAAAGATGCCGTCAGTGACCCGTGCATGAAGTATGAACGTACGCAATCTGTGAGAGCCCCACGTGAGACCGATCATTAATTCTAACCCCACCCTCGGCCCTGGTTCCTGCAGGTTCCTGCTCGGTCCCAGATACAAATGCGAGCTGGTCAGCGTGCCGTGAGCAAATGGAAATTACAGAAGCATCTTGTGTACGCAGTAATCTGGGTGAAGCCATTTTGTCATATAATCAATCTCTGATTAATAGCCTGCCTTGCCAAGCAGGTCTTGAGTAAAAGAAAAATTGGCCTCTTACCAAAACACTGTGTAACAGACCATATTTAAATCTAAACACTCCTGGAACCTACAAAGGGCCTTCGAATCTCAGCCACTGAAATTGAGGGCACTTTCAAGATAAATACTCTTTTAGCATTCATGGATATTTGACAGCAGTAGAGAACCAGACCTCTGCAGCTGAAAATTGAAAGTTCTTAGCCTTTGCCAAGACTGTTGCTGTACCTTGAATTTATCTTGAATCGTTTTAGAAACATTCATTAGAGTAAAATTGCTAAATATATAAGAGGCCTGGTTAACAGCAGTACAAAATTGCTTGTTGTGTGTGTTCGAGTCCTATTGAATTTGACATTTTTCCAAGCATTTCACGAATTAGTCTCTGTAATAGAAGTAGGAGGTAGGTCTCCGAGGGGTTTTATATGCTCTTGTCTCATCACAGAGAAATTCGGCCTTTTAAAGGGACATTCACCTTCCGAATCTTAAAGAATCTAGTAGTTATTTTATCAAAACCATGAGCATGCTTTAGTAGTGTAAGTACAAGTACAAAGAATAAAAGAGAAATTAGAGTTACCCCATAACCAGGTTCTCTTCAGCACGGACTCACCTGTGTTTTTTGGGGCTTCTCCGTACACTGGTCCAGGCGGGGGGGCGTTTTGCCAACCATACTGGGGCTGAGGTGGGTACCCCTGGTAGCCTTGCTGCATTGGGCCAGGATAGGGTCCTCCGGGACCTTGGGGGTAGTTGGGGTAGGCTGGATTTTGGGTGGGGTAGCCGGAATTTGGCTCCATGTTAGTAGGGTATCCCTGGGGAGGATACCCAGGAGCGGTTGGGCCGGGGCCCGGGTATGGAGGGGGCTGCTCGAAATTCATCTGGGTCACAGCAGGATCACCTGGTGGGGGGGGAAACAAGCACATGTAAACAAGTCTGGGATTGGCCTCGGTTAGCTGGAAATGCGTTTTCCTTTTTCAGTAGTAACGTCTAGTTTCCAAGGAAATAAAAACCCGAACTCGAGCTTGAGTGGGTTCAAACATATAGATTTTAAAAGTAGGTCATGTTTTAGTAAATTTTTTGGAGCGGCATAGATGGGGAGAGTGCTTGTTTACAACCTTCTACAATATCACAAACCCTAGTTTGTCCATAATGAACACGGGACACGATAAGGATAAGTTCTGAAAACGGCTTCTATCGAGGAAGAATCGTCTTTACGGTGATCAGGGTGATAAAGCATTCTCAACGGTTCTGTCAGTGCCAGATGGAGGAAGAAATGTTTATCCAAAAAGAAAATGTCATTATACTGAGAAGGTCAAAATTCAGTGAGTAACTGAATTAAGTTACTGAACAATCAGCATATTAATAATTAATAATTTGCTTTACGGGAAGCAGCTGTAAGGATCATTGAGATCAGATTATCTCTGGGCTATCGGACAAAGGCGGAGCGTTGACGAATATAAGGGAGAGGCAGAGGCTCTACCTTATTTTATCAGCATCCAGGCTTTAGTCATGTTCAGTATTCACATCCCTGCGTAAATAAGGCCTTATTCCCCCTCTGGTTATACACGTCACACATACATTTTAATGCTGGCCCTAGCCATCTTCTCTGCTGCGCCGTTTTCTGAATGGCGTTGGCGAGAGCACAACATTACCCCGGTTATACATTAATGGAGTGTTTATGGTCCATGTGACGAGGCCAGGAAATGCCTTTAATAAAGAAGCATGCTAAGAAAAAAGTGCCAAAAGAAGAGACATTTGCTCTGGGCATGGTTAACGTTTCAGTCTTTTTTTCAGTTGCTATTATTTTCGTTAACTTTACAACGCAATCATCTGCAATCATCTTTCGGGGACTGGGGAGCGAAAGCTTGAGGGCAGGGCGAAAGCAACATGGACTGCACTTGAAAATGGAGGCCTGTAAGCTAAAAAACCTGACAAAGACTCTGCTACCTCTGAGGTTATTTGTCTGAACGGCTGCAGTTAACATTCAGCTGTATATAAATGGGTAAAGGGTTAAAAAAAAGTAAGTTACCCCAGATGAGGTTGTATGCTTCACACATACACTACTGTTCAAAAGTCTGGGGTCACTTAGAAATGTCCTTGTTGTCCATAAAAATACATGAAATGAGTTTGAATAGGAAATATAGCAAAATGAATAGAATATAGTCATTGACAAGGTTAGAAATAATGATTTTTAATTGAAATAATAGTTGTGTCCTTCAAACTTTGTTCTTGTCAAAGAATCCTCAATTTGCAACAATTACAGCCTTGCAGACCTTTGGCATTCTAGTTGCCAAGTTTGTTGAGGTAATCTGAAGAGATTTCACCCCACGCTTCCTGAAGCACCTCCCACAAGTTGGATTGGCTTGATGGCCACTTCTTACATACCATACAGTCAAGCTGCTCCCATAACAGCTCAATAGGCTTGAGATCCGGTGACTGTGCAGGCCACTCCATTATAGACAGAATACCAGCTGACTGCTTCTTTCCTAAATAGTTCTTGCATAGTTTGGAGCTCTGCTTTGGGTCGTTGTCCTGTTGTAGGAGGAAATTGGCTCCAATCAAGCACCGTCCAGCGGGTATGGCATTGCAAAATAGCCTTCCTTCTTCAAGATCCCTTTTACCCTGTACAAATCTCCCACTTTACCACCACCAAACTACCCCAGACCATCACATTGCCTCCACCATGCTTGACAGAAGGCGTCAGGCACTCCTTCAGCATGTTTTAATTTGGTATGCATCTCATGAATGTTCTTCTTAGTGATCTAATCACCTCAAACTTAGATTTATCTGTCGATAACAATTTTTTCCAAGCTTCCTCCATCCAGTGTCTGTTCTTTTGCCCATCTTAATCTTTTCTTTTTATCGTTTCTTTCATTGTCTGAGATGTGGCTTTTTCTTTGAAACTCTGCCTAGAAGGCCAGCATCCCGGAATCGCTTCTTCACTGTTGACGTTGAGACTGGTGTTTTCTGGGTACTATTGAATGAATCTGCCAGTTGAGGACCTGTGAGGCGTCTTTCTCAAACTAGACACTCTAACGTATTTGTATCCCTGCTCAGTTGTGCACCAGGGCCTCCCACTCCTCTTTCTATTCTGGTTAGAGCCAGTTTGCGCTGTTCTGTGAAGGGATTAGTACAAGGCATTGTATGAGATCTTCAGTTTCTTGGAAATTTCTCGCATGGAATAGCCTTAAAAAATAGACTGACAAGTTTCAGAAGCAAGAGCTTTGTTTCTGGCCATTTTGAGCCTGTAATCAAACCACAATTGCTCATTCTCCAGATACTCAACTAGTCTAAAGAAGGCCAGTTTTACTGCTTCTTTAATCAGCACAACAGTTTTCAGCTGTGCCAACACAATTGCAAAAGGGTTTTCTAATGATCAATTAGCCATTTAAAATGATAAACTTAGCAAACACAACGTTCCATTGGAACACAGGACTGATGGTTGCTGATAATGGGCCTCTGTACGCCTATGTAGATATTATATTTAAAAATCAGTTTCCAGCTACAATAGTCATTTACAACATTAATAATGTCTACACTATTTCTGATCAATTTGATGTTATTTTAATGGACAAAAAATTTGCTTTTCTGTCAAAAAAAAGGAAATTTCTAAGTGACCACAAACTTTTGAACGGTAGTGTATGTAATAATAATCTTTAATAGTAATCTTTAGTATCACAAGCCTTTTTATACAGCACAATAGTTTTCTATTTCTACAATATATTTTTAATGCATCATTCTGAATTTCAATAATTTCTTCTTAAACTTTTACAGTACTGTTATCATTTTATGTAATTATTCTTTTCCTTGACCAACTGCTTTAAACTGCTTAGTTTACCCACACTCTGTAACCAGTTAAGGCAGAATGTACATTTTTACCTGAGCAACTGAATTTTAGTCCCTGTTTACAGTGCATTCATATACCAGGTGTCTCCAGCATTGGCCTTTACTCATACACCATACATATACAGTGTTTCCACAACACAGACGACGCCGCTGGTGACTAACATGAGTGACGCCAACTCGGGTGAAAGCTCAGTGAACCACTGACAGCTTTGCTCTTGTATTGATCACGAACATGACAAAAATACCAACGGTCAATAATCATTCATTGACTACCCCACACCAGCACAAAAACACATAAGAGTACGCTGGTCAACACCGTCAGACCCATTCGCTGATCAAGAAAACAAGGGCTCCTTCACTGAGCGTGACATAACTAGCCTTGCTACTTGAAGAATTTTACTCCACAGTTAATGTTTAAGGTGTTAAGCGCTGTCCTGTGATCTCTTGCAGAGATCAGGGAGAATTCCACCCACGCACCACGGCGCCTCACTTTTCTCGGGTAATATAAACAGACCTGTGCCCGTTCCCGTGCCCATGCGTCTGACTGGAGCTCATTATCGATCGGACCCATTAAAAAAAACATGTACAAAACAACCCACCACCCCCTGCCTACTTCCTCTCACCCAACACCTGTCAAACAGAACATGTCCAAATCCACTCCTGCTCCACATGTCTGAGTGTCCCAAACAAGAAGGGGGGGCTTAAGTCTGATTATCAGTACCATAAAATATTGTCAATGATTACGTTTTTTTAAATCACTGCACATGTTTAAATTAACAGGAAACTGTTATTTTTAATATATATTATACATATATAATATTTAATGCCACTGAACACTTACGGATGTTGAGGGTGTGCAGTGCCGTAGACCCCTCGATATGGCAGCAGGCCCTTTGCCATATATATTTTAGAAATAATGGGGATTGCCCTAGGCCAATGAGGATGAGATTTTTGGTAGCGAGAGAAAAGCCAGGCACAACCTTTGTCAGTGCTCAGCGGTCAGAAATAAAACCTTAATCCTCTCAATCAGAGATGCAACAAACTTAAAGCAGCGGATTAAGATGGGATGATATGGAGTCAGGTAAGAAGCTGTGCACTACATTAACGTGCACATCCAATTGAAATGGCAAATTAGAAAACAATCACTCCCCATACAAACAAATAATAAATTAATGCTAAATGCATAATACTGGCTACGTTTTTTTTCCTAATTACTTGCATTTTAAACAAATCATAAGAATTTTTGCAGTACAAGGCGTTTCATTCATAAGAATTATCGTAGTAATATAAATAAATAAATATGCAGATTATTGTGAGAAGAGTCCCAGTTTTTCAGGTGGATAATTTAGCAATTTCCGACTTCACTGATATATGAACAAAGCACCATTCCCAAGTAATTGACCAAAAGAATCAGCTGATCTCCATGTGCAGACTTGTTTTTTTAACCAAGACTCATCACATTCTGTGCAAATTAACAAACGAGTGAAAACGAGACTTTAATTGAGACTGCATCCAAACTGATTACTCAAAGCATTATTATTGTTAAAAGAATCATTAATAATTAATAATAATAATAATAATAATAATAATAATAATAATAATAATAACAATGACAAAGGACGTAGGTGATAGCAAAAATAAATATACATTTTATTAAACTTAAGTTTATTATGGCCATATTCAATATTGTGTAGTATAATCTCTTAATCTCTAACTGTAAGGAAACGCCTGGTGATAAATGACCAATTCATTGCTGAATACAAAATAGAAAAAGGGTATCTAAATTGTAGGATGTTTGAGATAGTAAAAAAAATACTGAATCATTAATGACTAGGTTTTAGACTCAAGAAAAATGGCAGTGCTCAATCACATGGCAGCCATTTTGGAATTTGTTGGACTAGCTGATGAGGTTTAAACACCTACGATATTTCCAGCTGCCTTCCAGGAACAATTTCAACTTTGAAGTCTTATTTCTATTTTAACATCACAGGTTCTCAATATTTACTTACACCCACACACATACAAGCTCTCTTTCGTGATCTCTGATATGCTTAAGAAATTGGCTGTAATAATTATATCGCAGCAATATTAATGGCTACAAAATGTATATTGTTTTTAAAAACCTACAAAACATGGTTGCAAAGACCCTTACACCACGTACCGTTGAGCTCTAGTAAAAGTAAACGCATGCAGTATTATAATATTATTCTCTTGATGTTCAGAAATGGGCTCCACTCTCCTCTTAGGATTCTCCCTTAAAGTTTCAGAGAACTTAAATTTGAATTTGAGTTACCATGTAAATAGACACACGGACCCAAACATAATCATTTGAATTTCGGCATAATTTCAACAAAGGATTAGCCTGGTTTAATGTGACACTTCCTAAAGGCCACTATTGCTTGGCCACAGAGTAAAACTTTTGTTTATCAAGTAAAGATTTTGTTTATCCTGTCTAATTTGAGCGATTCACGGAAACTGACTAAGCCAATAACTGACTCACAAATACATACTTGTTGTGTGACATCAATGCATTGCACAATCCCGCAAATTAAATGCCAAATTATGGCAAAAAAGTCCTACCTGATTCAAGGTGAGAAACTAAAGAAAGAAGAGCGTATGTATTTTAGAGCAACTGGCCTGCTAATTATCGTAAAGCAAATATTAATTCAAATATTGGTTTAAAGCGTAGTATTATGTAGTTGAGGAATGTGGGAAGTAAAGTTTTTTTTCTCCTGATGCAGTCAATTTTCAAGATATTGTTTAGTTAGCTAACTTCCCTATGTGATTAAAGATTGCTTCTGCAATGTCAAGTAGCTTGTGTGACTGGTAGGCATCTTTATTGCACTTTATGTTTCCAAATAAGCTTAACTATATTGATAAAACTATTCTTAAATTAAATGCTATGCTATATTAAATATGGTTGTCAAAACTGTACTTTTTTTGTTTAAGTTTAATCAAAGGTGCAAGCTATTAAGTCAAGACTTGGTGTACTTACACATTGTTATTATTTATCATCAAGAATATAAAGCACATTGAACTCAGGACAAATGGGGAGTCAGCAGTATAACAGTAAATATACAGAGCATTTACCGTAAGTCACCAACTGTAAGTATTAGTTTGGTTGAATTTAAAAATGTAAAAATTCTAAAACTTTCCATTGTATTATAACTGAGGTGGGTATACATTAAACACCCGTATTGTTAAATAAATGGGGACTACTGGGCCTGACAAGTAAAATGTAGTCACTTGAGTTTGAACAGGACTTCAGCTGCAAATTTGTCCCCCTAGTGTAAGGAAATAGCATTTTTGTCCTTCAAAAATGGAGAGACAGCAGGTTTATCTTTCTGGTAGAGGTAGGTGCAGTTTCAGCACATTCCGCTTAGCTGCCCCTTTAGAAGTATATGATACGTTTCGCACCATACCGACCTGATATTAATATAACCAACCGGAGTAAATGTAGCGGTCGTACGACGTCATGTGATAGGATGAAAAATAAGTTAAACGGCTAGGCAAAACTCACTCATCTCGTCTTCTGTATTGAGTTATTAAGAAACATAAATAGAAACTAACTTGTAAAATGTAATGTGTAATATTACTTTTTTTAAAACAGCATGCTGGCAAAATTTTAAACTCCCCAGCTGCATTTTTTAATTATTATATATTTTATTGCAGTGAATAAATATAACAAGTTTTGTTTTTTTTGGTCTGTGGTCACTATTATTCGGATCCGATTTCGTATCCTTACCTTACTGATAATTTATTTGGCCTTTCCTAAAGTAGTGATCCTCTTTCTTCTGGTACTCTTCTTGGTGTGATCTGGTTCCAAGTATTTTTACCGCATCCAGCAGCCGCCTTGCCCCTGAACTACGCAGACAGTGTGGAGTATGAGTCGCGTGATGTCATCACGAAGGCCATCCTAGGAGTTTCGGCAAAAATCGTATTCAGTTACACTCAACGCACATTACTGATTGGTTCTGTTTTAATGTGACATGTGTCTAGGCCAATCATGATAAAATAAGTGTTCGTTAAAAAAGGCAGATCATTGGATCTTGTGACTTACATTTATCTGACTCCCCCTCACCTCCTCTCACTGCGATACGTCATCATCAGTAGTACCATATTTAGCCGGGGGTATGGCTTAATCATTTTTATAATACAACACAGAGGAATCCCTCAAATAAATGACCGTTACCGTGTTCTCTGAAACGAAGAGAAACCAAACTGATAGCGATGTGGTTATTTAATATGGAATACATCGAGTTAATAGCTTTTCGATTTCATTGTTGACATAGTCAAAGCTTCTTTCTAAGGAACATCACGTCATTTTGTTGGGAAAACCAAAAATGTTATATTGTGTAATTTCCCATGGTTAGTAAGACAAGTTAACATAAGAAACATGACACCAATGTGAAGATCAATTAACCACGTTTGGATTATGTAACTGTTTGTACTGTTGGGATAAAAATAAAAAAAATAAATTATTTCAGAATTACAACATAAGTCTCTTATCTTACGTAATGCTGAATTATTTATTTCAGTACATGCTTTCATTGCACTTTAGTACCTAGTACCTTAGCTATGATACCATTGCGTGTTCCACAATACTGTAGCAATCTTACCTTGTAGGTGTATTCAGCTTTAACAGAACTATTCATGGTTAATCAATTTTGAATCCAAGTGCATTAGCTTCGCAACATAAGACAAAAAAATAGCTCTGTCATTCAACTATTTATTTGAACCCATTTCCACCTGCGTCTCCCAGCTACTTCGTCTGCAAAAATATGTATGTCTTTGGCGCCCTCTACCAGGGAATTTCAATTAAATACTTCTGAAATCTTATGATTCTAATTGGAATTCTATTTGTATTCTAACTGGTAACTGGAATTGGATTTGAATTTAAATTTACACATTGCAAACCGGAATTTCATTTGGAATTGTGAGTATCTCATACTAAACTGTTTTGATGTATTATCTGTTCTTAACCTTTTTTTTTACTGATTGTGCTTTCATCACATCTTCCAATGATTTAGAAAATCACTCTGTTTTGTTATTAAAAGCACAATTAAATGCTTCTCAGCAGCTCTCAGGCCTCCATCTCCTTTTCCTATCCTGCAAGCACTAGAGGAAATTTTACAAACTTAAAGCCAATGAGTACCACAACCACCTAATCGGCACACATAGGAGAGTCCTAGCCTCGCCCTCTCATTGGGAAGCACCAATTAAGTGGACCATCTCAATGACTTGGAACCCACCGTTCCATTAAAGATTATTTTGAAGCATTGCCTGTGGTTCTGACTGACTGACTGTCTTTCTGACTGACTATTTGACTACCTGACTGTCTGTCCGACTGTTTGCCTGGACTGTTCAATGGACTCATCTGTACGGCTCCAGTCAGTCAGACAGAGTCCAGCATTTCATTTAAACTTTCCGGCTGTTTAACTGCACTGCCTAAATGTTTTCCTAAAAGCCAAAAGTGCAATTATCATTATCTAAATTGTTGAGGACGAAAATGATACAGCTCTGTAATTATTATATTCCAAATTAAATGTTTTACCTCCCGAAATATTCAAGTCTGCATATAAGAAACTCTTAATCTTAACTCTTTGAATATCTTCAAAGTGCGGCCATTCAATTTTAAATATATGGTAGCCTACACCGCATGCTGAATGTATGTCCAACATATATTCAGCAATTATAAAGCACACAGACATTTATCACTGTTCAAGTACATGATCTAAGTTGTCTTTTATGACCAGTTAGTTACCATATGGTATTGTATTCAGTACACCCAGTCATCTGCCTCCAGCAGTTCCCACACATTTACAGAAGCTTTTTCTATATATTTATACCTCTGAGGATAGGGTGGACTGGAGAATAAATGAACTCTGCGCTACAGAGCTCCAGGTACTATTTTGTCACTAACTAAAGGACTAATCCCATTGTTTTTCCTGTATTTTCTTGCTGTTGTGCTTTGCATTTGCTTGGTCATCCTGTTGGTGTAGGGAAATAGACAGAGGGGGCTTTATACACAGAGACCTAGAAAGGTACACATAAATTACATTAGGAAGCTTATCTTTAATTCACCATCTGGCTTGGTCGATTTCCAGAGAAAAAGAAACAGTTGCACATAATAAAAGTCACAGCAGGCAAGGATCATGAACAGTCACAAACGCAGAAACACATAAATATGGGTACGATAAGACAGATGTAATGTGGATACAGACGCAATTCTTTGGAACAGTAGGCACAATCAGCAACCCTGATGTTTCGCTTGAGATATGGACTTGCTTAGACGTGTTAAGGGGAGGGAAGGGGGTGGGCTTAGGTTTACACTGTTGCAAACTAGGAACATTTTAAGTTAAAAATGTGAGTTTGTTAAAGCACTACAGAGATCGGTCACGCAAAGAGAACTATCCACAGGCCATCGGCCTCAGCTTTGCTTGCAAAATGCCATTCTTTAACTTTGTACACACTTTGAAATGCAAATTATTTCAGCCAATTACGGAAATTGGTTTCTTTCTGGCTGTGTTTCATTTGGAATTTGTAGTTACCAATAGCAATGCAAACTATCTTAAAATTGTATGGTGACTGCCACTAGATGGCAACATAGAACTGTAAATTATTACCGGCTGATGTCAGCATTAACTTTATTTTAATTATTGCTGGTCCCTCTGCTGATGTACAATGACCCTCCGGGGCAGGTTCGAATTACAGTCCAGAACTGGACTTTTTCCTGGAAAAGGGGGTGTTACCGCGTCTTTCCACCCAAGATCCAGTTATTTGTGGAACAAATATGCTTTGTTCCTCTAACAGAAGACAAGCAGTAATACAATACATACATCACACTGTGGTTTGGTAGCTAAGTATCCCACCACCACAAAACATTCAAAACTCCTAGGTACAATATTTTTTATGCCATTGACCCTATTGACCACCAGATTAGATTGGTAATAAATAGAATTGGTTAAATTACGTTGGTAATAAAGGAAATGCTGTCTCCTGGTATAAGTCAGACCTAACAGATAGATTAAAATCGGTGCAAATAAACTACGACCCTTCAGATTCAACTGAAGTTAGGTATGGTGTCCCACATAGTTTAACCGAAGATCCCTTACTCATCAAACTTTACATGTTGCCACTAGGGGGTGTCATTCGTAAAAAATATAAACTGCTATGCAGACAACACACAGCTCTATTTGTCCGTTATTTTGTCACCTGTAGATTGGACTTTTCTAATGCACCACAGATCCCTGCACCGGTTGCCCATGGAGCACTGTGCTATCTTCAAGGTGTTAGTTCTTGCTTTTAAGACATCAAATGGTCTTGGGCCTTCGTATTGAAAAGACCCCCTAGTCCTTTACAATCCCTGGAGAGTACTTCACTCACAAGCTAGCTATTTGATTGTCCCAAGAGATTGTCCCCAAAATTGGGTGATAGAGCTTTCTCACACAGAGCAATGGAATAGTTTACCAAATTTTGTTCAAACTTTTGAATGCTGTCATAGTTTATTCCTAAGGGTACATAATGTGGCACAACACTAAATTAATATGCTATTCCTCCCGTTGATTGTCAGCATTTAATTGTTCATTTGACATTTTTGGTTTTAACAATGTGGATATAAGATCAATTAATTTTCCAGAAAGACGTGAAAACATTTATTGAAATAAAAGGTTAAATGTTGCATGACAGACTTACTGCTGGAAATCTTGGACCACAGAATGGGAGGTGTGACTGTTTCTCAGATCAGCGTCTGTTTGTCCTGCTGAACAAGCAACTGCTCGACCCAGTTGTCCGTCCCCTGGGAGGGAGGGGAGGGAAATATGAGCTGCTGGGATGTCTGTAACAGGAGTAGGGGTCCAGACACCCTGACACATATTTCATGTTCAACCTATATATATACATATATATATATATATATATAGTACACAAAAAACAAGGATATTTATATTTAAATAATTAACAGGAGGTTTAAGTAACAGCTCTTCTTCAGCTCAGAATGTATATGATTATATACATTATATACATATATCTGTTTATGAATTTAAATATATATATATATATTAATGCAATTAATGTAGCGTAGCGTGGTATATTCTAAAGCAGTGTTGCGTGACGCTAAAGAATGTCTGAAATGGTCTGACAGCTGCCTTCCGTCTCTAGGGTCCCACTGTTTGCACAATCACCAACCAGACAGGCATTGGTGAGGGCCAAGATTGACGCTAAGCTAAGCTCCTTCACCTTTATAGACATAGTTTACCAGCATTGCACTGGCATTGTTACTCTGTGTGGGCTTGAAACTGCACAACACACTGTTGTGTCAGGCAGTCCTTGATGCAGATATGCAGGTCTATCACAGGAAGTGGATTTATTGCCATGGGTCCAGGGGTGAAAAGTTGGGGCATGTTTGATGGCTAAGTCCTACATGCTTAACTAGTGTAAACAGCAGAAACTATGACATTGATCTAAATAATTGATTTGATTTGAAATTGTGTTTGTATGAATTTGTGTTATTAGGTTAGGTTAAGGTTAAACTTTATTGTCCCAAAAGGGAAATTTGGCTTGGGCACAGTGCATTGTTGCAAAACACATCACATTACATCAACAAGAACCTGAGAAGCATTGACATGGTGTAGGAAGAGGAAAACATAAAGACAGAAGAAAAGGGACGTTGTTGACAACATGAAGCCATGGATTAAAGCGCAAGTGCTTAAGGGCTAGTTGTGAGTATTGCGCATTGCTCTATTGAACTAAGGTGTGTGTAGAATCCGTATGTCACTTTCCTCTTCAGGAATGTGATGAGAAAGTGTCTTTTCCTTGCAAAATTTGAGTGACCCATATGCGGGTGAGACAGCTTGGCCATCGAGTGCTTCCCATATTCTCAGACAAGGGAATGTTTGGCTCTCCAGCTCTGGTTGGCGCCAGAGTGATTGACAAGATTTTACACCAATCATGAGCAGCCGGTTAGTGTCTGTGTTTGCTGTGCATGATGGCCCCAGCTGTCACTCGACTGATGTGTGCGACTGGATATGTCTTGTGTTGGCAGCACTGTTGCCATGACGCCTACACTATAGCTGCCATGTTCGGAAATAGAGGACAGGAATAGTTCCCTAATTCCTAAAAGTGAGCGGGGGCCTGGGAGTTAGGCAGGGCGAATCAGGGATAAAGGATCCTGATGAATGTGTGTATTTGTTACTTGCACAGTCCTCATCTGTAATTTCAAACTATAGATATATCTGTCCTATGAAAGGCTTATTGCAGATCCTCTCGCTGAAATAGCACAGCTATGTTATTGTTATGTTGTTTTTTTTAAATCTCAGGCTGCAGAAGTCGGTTGAACCCAACTGGCAGTTAGAGTCTGTTGGCACACAGATAAAAGCGCCCTATCAGTGCTAGCGGTGAAGCGGGAACTCAACATCTTAATCAGCTCTGAGCGTGTTGTTACTGTAATGTAAAAAATGATATCATTTAAGAGCTGGACTTGATTGGGGGAAGGGGGTACACAACTTTAGGGTGATTATTTGGTCTCTGATCTTGTTGTCCGTTTCCTACAAAGTTCCTCTCTCTCTCAGCCATGCTGTCTAAGCCTAGTCATCATGATACTATAACTCCACTCAAAGTGAGATCACCGCAACTGACAATGAAACCACAACTACATACACATCAACCACAACTGCACATAGAACATTTACCCACGATACACAAACCAGCCACTGGTACCACAGCTCCAGATGACTGCCGATTTCAGCACGATGAACCCGCTCCAAATATACTTTCCTCTTTCATTCCTAGAGAGATAACACGTGTGCCAAATATGTAGGTCTTTTAGAGGTATGCGCCACCTGACAGTTTCCCCACCACTCCGCAGACACTAATAACCACTGGTTATCAGGCCACCCCACTTCAGCCCCCAGTGTGTCACATGCCACCGGGTCTATGGGAGCTGAAACAGCTGCTGAGAGTGACGGAGCTCAGATCAGATCGTTAAACTCACACTGTCAAGTTAACCTGCCTGTATGCCAGAAGCGTGTACCGTTAGCACCTGTGAACATTCACTCATCACTGCCCGGTGTGGATGATTGTTTTCAGAGTAACTAAAGTCAATAACAAAGGACAGGAAATATCAGTGATACCAACGGGGGAGAAAAATTAAATAAATAAAAATGTCTTTAATAAAATAGTTTTTAAGCTCAACAAACCATCATTGTATTGCATTTGTGCACGTATATGGGTATGGGTTCATTTATGTATTTTAAGTTTAAATTTTTTTGTAGGTCACATGGTCTTACTTATTAGGGTCTATACGTTATAATGGACCATTAGATGTCTTGCACAGAATACCCTTGAAAATACAGGCTTTTATCCTGTAAAACTTGAGTAAAAACGGGATTTAAATCGGGATGCAGATCAAAACTTGCTATAATCAAATTCAAAAGGATATAAATGCAAATTAAAACATTAAAGCAGAGTACTTACTGATGAGAACTAGTAGCAGGACATTATGCAGTAATACAATAGTGAACAGAATCATTCGGTTTTATACAGATATGCGTCCAAATTTTAAAAGTTTTATTAGAATATGCTTTTACAGGTCTCATCTCATCATGTTTCCTTACTGTCTGAGTTGAGAGCTGAATCGTATTGACCTGCTAATTAACTCCACTGTTTTTAAATATCGCACCATTGTCTTAATTCATACAGAAAACTGTTTTTTTGGTAAAGAGCCATGCGAACAGACCCTCCTGTTACACAGGCCATGGAGCAGAACATCACTGTGATCTAAAGCATTGGAAACGGATTCTGAACTTCATTCTGTACACATACGAGTAATTAAAAATATGCAACAGTGTATTTATCACCCGTCTAATCTCACCGGTACCAGCATCATTCACTTCCATGGATGTTCTGTACTTTTCCTGATTAGACAAGGGGAACATAATGACGAGCTAACAGCCTTGTGTACTGGGAATGTAACTAGGTCACTTACACCATACGAGAGGCAGTGCTGATATAGGAGATAAAGAAGGGAAAACAAACAGTCAGAACCCATCCCTCTTGCCTTGGAAAGGTTCAATAAGAAAAAGGAGAGAGAATTAAATAATAGAAGAACACTTGGAATTTTTACATTTTTATTTGCACACACATTTCCCTCCACTGGCTCACGCAGTGCAGTGGAGTGTGTGGACAGCCTTACCCAGACCTCGCTCAGACAGCCAGGTTACCCTTGGCCCAGTCTCACAGCTGGCAGCACTAGCTTACGAAAGGCTAGCTTATTAAAAAAAAAAAAAAAAAAATTCTGCAGTCTGTAAGCACCCTTCCTATTTAAATGTACATCGTCATACATTTATTTAGCATTATAAAAGTACCAAAATGTACAAAAGAAAATAAAAATAAAAGTAAACTGCATTAAAAGCAGCCCAACAACTAGTTGAAGAAAAAGGACGTCCGCTGATCCAGAGAGCGAGACCGCAGGCACGTCAGAACGGAAAAAAGCCTTCTCCACAGGAGGCGAAAGGGGGGCTCAGATGTCCATCTCGAACTGGCTGTCATCAGCTGCAAAGAGAGGGGGAAAGCTCAGAGTCGCCCCAGTATTCAGCATCAGTGTCCCAGTGACCACATCAAGCTCTGTCAACAAGTGGGATCTAATAATGATCTAATAAGAATGTCAAAAATGAAGACAAAGGGCACAAAAATTCACAATGAAAGCATGACTTACTGGAGAGATGACCTCCTACCAGCAAAAAGCATGTGAGCGCATGGCTATGTTCCAACCTTCTGCTGTATCAGATACTTTACAGACACAATGTTTACTTTCCAGAAACAATTCCTAAACTTCCTGATCAAAGCCAAACAGATCAGCTTGGGCAAACTTAAGTTTAAAACAACTTGTCCTTGTTAAAGCTAAAAAGGTCAACAGGGCTGCATGAACACTCCACTGAGCAAGTCTAAGACCAGAGTCTTCATTAAAATAGGAACACAAAGACACTCAGGAAATGACTTGGCTGAAGCCAACTGGCCCTGGCCCCATACCGCTTACAGCGAGTTAACTGGTCTGAAAAGGTGGGTTTTCAGGTTTGGGCTACCTGGCAAATTTGTCCCAGCACATTCCCTATGAAACCAAGCAGAGCGACAGAGCCGTGCTTTTCCACACGCTCACCTGTCAGCTCCTTGTCTTCATCCAGCTCCTCTTTCAGCTCCTGGAGCTTGGTCATGGGGTGCAGCGAGGGGACAGTGACCCCAGGAATCTGGGGAAGGCAACAGGGCGGGGTGCGAGCAATCGGAGAGTTCCGACAATCCAGCAGGAACTTCCTGTCATAGATGATCCGAGTTCCTGTAAAATACACAAGAGGCATGTGGCTCACCTGCTCTGTGTATTCACCCAAGTACTCACATTTCGTCCAACAGACCCTTTTCACATCAGGCATGTGTGAAGGAGTTGGAACATGCATGCACATTTATAAATTGTATGTACACAAGGGCAAGGTAGAGCCAAGCTCTTCTACATAAGAAGCAAGAACACGTCTGTGGTTTTGTGGGGGCTGGGCGTTGTTGTTAAACAACTCTGGAGCGTCGGCTGGGACACCCTGCCAGAAATTCTAAACACTGAACACTGTGGCGGAAACTAGAGAAGAGGGGTGGCTGGTCTTGGCGCCAGTGAAGCAGTTCTAGGAAATTTAACCACAAATGCATCATTACTCTCTGGAGTGAAAAAGGCTTCTCATGGGTCAAGTCGGTAGCTTGTTCTTTAAAGCCAATGCGTTCAAAATGCTCTCTAAAGTCAACAGCAAGTTCCACGCCTCTTTCTGCCTCACAAAACGGTACTGGCTCGACATTCTTAACGGGCAATGTGCATTTATTGTATTCTATTGCTTTCTACTGAACCTCGGAGTACAGTTTGCCACGTTCTTTTTCAACTGTAGTGCACAGCATGAAAAACATGTTATGCAACACAGTTTGTTGTGCACCACGCATGGACAAAAGAGAACATAGGGGAGAGAGGAGGGACACACTGGAGGCTCAGCGGTGACAGTAACCAGGTGGAGTGTCACAGGAATGCAGAGACGTCCCACCCAGTATCACCAGCTTTCTGAATCCAAGCGGACTGGTGTGCAAGCCCATACTACCCAGTTGCTGGTGCAACATTGCCAGAAATGAACATTGGTGCACCAACATTAATATAAAAGAGTCTTGCAGATGACTGTCGGAGATATTTGTGACACTTCATTTTCTATTTATGAAGGCCCAAGACCAAATGTACGCACACGTTTATGACTTGGTACGTTACATCCTTGGTAGGAATTTTCACATTCTGTTTTTGAGAACCAACGGCAGAATATATATATTTAAAAAAAAAAACTCAATGGTTAAGCTTAAACTGCTAAGATTAAACAGGATAACAATTAGAGGACAAAAACAGCCACCCGTTTTATGCTCAGCTAAGAACCCACCCTTCACATATCCCGTCCTAAAATCATCCCTCAACGGTGCACCCAACATGATCCAACATGCTGGTCCCCTTGCAGCCGGGCTGGGCGTTCGACCTCATCCCCATGGACTGCACCTCTAGCCTGGAGTTTCCTATTCTTAGAAAGGGTGGCGTTTTCTGCTCCAAGTCCTCCCAACGGTGCCTCCGCTTGGCCGGGACAGAATGTTCTGAACTATTCCAGCGACGCCGCTCAGCAGCTAAGCTGGAGGAGGTCCCTCTGTCCCACCCTCCCGGCCTGGCCCCTTGGCCCACAGCCAGTGACAGAGCGGAGAGCTAGAGCGAGCGCTTTTCGGGTCTCAGCAGGAGCATTCCTCTTCACTGCAGCCACCCCACCCCCATACATGTTTTTCACATGTTACAAGGGGCTTGTTCTTCCTCAACCAATAGACTGGTCATAGTGTTTTCACCCACATTCCTTCCCTCCCCTTACCCAGAATGTTATCAACTGTAGCATACCGCATTAGACAAGCCAGTTTTGTGTAAATATATATTTTAATAATGCTCAGGTAAGACGCACCTCAGTCCACATGTTTGAAGCATAAGTTTTCGTGCTCTTGAATTTTCAACTGATTAAATCACATATTTCCAATGCTGATTCAAATGATCTGACTAAAGGGGATGGAGGCAATATTCACCACCATTTAAATCACTATGTGCAATGCGCAAAACACACATTATGCTATTAGACGCCAGAAATTGTATATCGTTGTAGGGACTCAAAACATTTTTAAAACGAATTTCAGTTAATTTACTGTGTTGTCGCTTAATTGTTCCAATGACTAGTTTGGGGATAGTTGCTAGCTAGCTAGACATCTATATTAAAATATTTGCGTTTATTTCTTAACTAGATAGATATTACTGGAGGAGATAAACTTCCTGGACAATTGTCTGCCTTACTTTCTAAAAACGGCCACACTGAGCTTTAGAAATATCGTTAATAATGACAAAAGGCGATGGGCGAGTTCAGAGTTTAAAGAGTACAGATTAACGAACAGTTCAACACACAAACAAAACCACAGGCTGACACTGCAAGCTCAGCAGAAAACAGAATACCCAGAATCCACCGAGACAACTGTACAATTCCAAAATGTTGTTTTGGAGGATGAATGTGCTCAGCCCTCATTATGGCCGTTGAAGAGACAAATCCCCAAAGGCGAGTTTCCACTAAATGGCACAAACATTTTAACCGTTTTCAACAGTTTTAAACATTAGTAACGAGTTACTATATAGTGCAGCGTATCTCTTTATCGCGCCAGTAAACTACTTTTTTGTAAATTAACCATGCAAGTAACTCCAACTTCAATTTCAATTACATCCAATATCATGCAAGACATTTAGCTAACGTTATACGTAATAAATCCATCCATCCATCCTGGGTACGAAAAATAGCCATTAAGAACGTCTCGCCAAATTACAACCCAATTCAAGCAAAATAATCGAATTAGTCGACAATTTGATTAAGTTAAATGAAAGACACGACACTCAATCGGACATGGACCTTACCACCAGGTGTGGTGGAGAAGAGGGTACCCCCAGGTGTCTGGCTGTAACAATCGGGGAGCTGCGACCAGTCCTTCAGATGTAGAACTCGGGTGGGAATCGGGCAGCTTTTTGTCTGATTGCAGTTTGCAGACATCGTGCACGGTTCTTCGACTTTTTTTATTACTAAAATGCGAAGTTCGTGATCGACCACAATAACAAACAACCCTTAATATCGACAAAATCCAAACAAATATATAACTAGTACCTTGCTAACCAGCCGGAAAGTAAATACGTATTCTATATTTAACGGATAAAATCAAACAGTCTTCTGAATGAACAAAAGTGGAAAAACGTTAGCAACGAAGAATGGTCTCCACACCAAGAGACGAAGCACAAGTGCAGACCGAAGACCATGTGCACGTTTATTTGCAAACTGCGGTCAAGAAAAAAAGAAAAAAAAAAGTAGTACGTGACTCTGCTCATGTGATGTTTGGATGTTGCAAGAGCTCAACCACTCCAGGCCCAATCACGTGGGGGAACCGTGCACATGGCCTGAGGCTAACATTTAAAGCTATCTCTGCCGAAGTACCAGCTTGAAAATTTCTTCGCAAGCACGCGACATCCTATCTGAATCATTCGCTCTCGTAACATTGTTCGTTCGGGAAATGAACCGCAGAAGCCACAGCTGCGTGATTTCCATGACGTTGTTTAAAATTACGTCTTTAAGCGTAATCCGTTTCAAGGTAAACAATCGACCACATGTACTCGGTATTTTCGGCGAATTGAAAATAAATACCTTAAGATTTAAATTGTATGCATGTATGGTGTTTTTTTGTTTGTTTTTTATCACAGGAAAAGTTCCCGTTGCTCACGTCTGTCGAAGGCGAACTTCAAAACAATTGTAGAAAGAAAAAAACAAGTTGCCATATTAAACTTGATAAATATATATTTTTTTGTGGCTCCAAAGTTCCTTGCGAAAAAGTAATTCCCCCCTAAGTTAACAACCTATTTAAATGGATAATTAGTATTAGCTGTTTGAGTACTTAGGTTAACAATGCCCTGATTTAGTCCAGCCCTGCTCAATATAAATCTCACAAACTTCGGCCCTTATCATCAGTCTAGTTTTCATTACTAGAGTGACACTGAGTCACATTCAGAGCTATATTTTTCTAATGCAGGAAGTTTGGGACAGAAGTAAATCTTCCTAGGAGTAATCATCCTCCAAAATCCCCTCCAAGAGCAAGATGCAAGTTGTCCAGGAAGCCAAAGAACGGGCTATACGGACATCCATGGATCTTCAGGCCTCTTGCCTTGGAGGCCTACGGTCAGTGTTTATGATTCAACCATCAGAGGGGCAGGTGGAAACCACCTATTATTAACACCATTAATGCTTGTCTCAAGGTTGCCAAAAAGCACCTTGGTGAGCTTCAGGAGTTCTGGACCTATGTTTTATGAACCGATGACTTAAATGTCAAACTTCTTGGATGGCCCTCTTGTCGGGCCAAAACTAAACCCTGCATTTCACAGTTAGAACTTAATACCAATACCCAAGTGTGGTGGTGTCATGGTTTTGGGATGCTTTGCTGAATCAGGACCTGGACAGGTTGCTATTGCTAAAGTAACTTAATTCTTCTCTGCTTTCAGAATTCCAAAGAATGTCAGGCCATCTGTCTGTGAGCAAAGTCTACGTCAGAATGGTTGAACAAGTGACATTTTGGAATGGCCTAATCATAGTCTAGACCTAAACGCCATTAGAACTAACGGTTAATTTTGTAAACCAAACATGTTCCGGAGTTCTGCAAACAGTGGGCAAAAATTCATCTGCATTGTGAGACCAATAACTAGGTGTAGTAACCAGTTAGTCTAAAGGGGTGACTTATTTTCACAATGGGTGTTCCATAACTATTAACTACCAAAAATACTAGTTCACTTGGTTTCCCTTTTAAAACTAGGTTTTAGTTTGGTTAAGATCTGAACATTCACGGTCAAATCAGATTAAGTGTACCGTTTTCAATATCCATTGGAAAGTAATATATGGTAATTCTCTATGGTTACTCATGCTGAACAAATTCACTTGCATTTTTAATTTATCATTTGACCAAAAAAACATGACGATTTAAGTTGCAGAGGTGCTTTCTTTGGCTCTAAATTCACTACTGGCAGCATCATTCTCAGACCAACTACAGTGCAACTGCTACTTGCAGTTTTCACTTTGTGCATTTCTGTTTAGTGTATTTAAACTTTCCAGAAGGAAAGTTGAAGAGGCTTGCTCGGTGAAAAGGCAGATAAATATGGCCCGGCCAGGGCCCCTGGTCTCCACTACACTTTGACACCAGATGGCAGTGAGGAGGCGTGGGTTTCCCTTCACCCCACAAAGTCCGCATGTGGACGAATCGCAGCCAGTTCCAGTTTGGAATAAAAATGGAATGGGTACAGTTTGTGTTTTTATTGAATATTAAGGTAAATATTTCACATTAATACAGGCTACATAAAGTAGAGCCACTATACGACATGAAATTTACTCTCATTTTAACCCTTTTTAGTATGTAAACAATTATACATGTATTTACCACTCTAAAAGGTCAGGTTCATTCAGTTTTATGTAATCATCTAGTTCTTGTCCGAGTATAAATAGCTTACAGTCCTGTTGAGCCCTGCAGACCAAGAACAGTTTATGTGGGTCTTGAAGTCAAAATGGCTATACTACGCAGAGAATGTATCCTGTTGAACAGGCAATCGATTTGTTCATAGACAGTGGTAAAGAAGTAACAGCCCACACTGAATTCGTTTTAATTAGGCACATCAAAAATGGTGTCCTTCCTTCCAATTCTAAACTCTTAGGACACTGCTAGGTTAACATTTTGAATAATTATAATTTCCTTGTTCGTTAAAAATTCATGTTTCTTTTTACTGGTCATCTGCCTCGATTGCGGTGTTCAGTTGACGTGGTTCACATGCACATTCCCAACGTGCGGGGCCCAAGTACCAGGCCAGACCTGAAACGAGAGGTTTTAGTCAGTCAAAGGGTCAGTGTTGCTTAACAACAGCAGAGAATTTAAAGACCAGACACGCAAGCATTTGAGACATGTATAACCAAATAACAATAACACACCTGCTGCGGGTCTGAGTTCTCTGCAGAGTTTGGGACAACCTTGAGAATTGGATTCCAGGCAGGATCGGCAGTGTGGAGGCCATTGAACATGGGGGCCCCTGGGCCCTCAGCCATGGGGGGGTGAGGTGGGATCATTGTCCCACCATACATTGACATTGGCATTCCCTAAAAAAAAAAAAAAGGGTGAGAAATATCAGAGAGACCTGAAAAACACAAGCCTGTTTATTTCAGATTTAAGGACAAATGGTTAATTCATTAAAGGCTTCTATAAAAGGTAAAGACCGTCATGTGGACTTGAGCTCACAACACAGCGAATGGTAAATTCCAAAGGGCACACATTGGATATCGTCTATGCGTCAGAACAAAGTTTTGAAAACTATCCCTGAGGCACACTAACCCCCACACTTATTTTTCAGTCTTCAATGTGAACTAATTCATTGCCGTACGTGGTTATAGCCAACTATAGAAATGCATTCTTTAGCAGGGACAGGTGGGGAGGGGTAAAAAGACTCAATATTAAAGTACATTACAGATGATGAGATTGGCCTCCGGGAGTCACAGTAAGAGCACAATTTGTCCCACTTGGGTGGGAGCATGCAAACATTTTATCTAATCAAAACGTTTAAGTATTATCTTTGAACACGAAACAGCCATGTAATGTAAATAACCACGGCAGTAATGCATTATAGCATCATTGTTCAAAAGCACAATAAACACACCTTGGGGAAGTCCATGAAGTTGCTGGGTATGGGCTGGTGAAAAGTGTTGGAGGGGGCCACAATCCCAGTGTCGTCCTGCTCCATGGGCTGGTGCTGGGAGAAGGCCGACTGCTCTGGCATTGGCTGGTGCAGCATGTGACCGCTCATCAGAGGCTGCGACCAGCCAGACATCGTCTCTGCAGGGGCCACAGCAGTACCAAATTAGAGTACCCACTTTACCACCAAGCTAACATCCTACATTCGCCAAACAGATGGCTATTAAACTACGTGACAATCGGCCTCTCTGCCGCCCAACCGCTCACAGAGAAACGCTCTGCTCGCGTGCTCTGACTACAACAGCCACGCCTCCCTCTCCTCCCCCAGCCGGACATGGTCCCGCCCTTCCCAACCCGACACTCACCCGAGGCATTGCCCACGCCGAAGGACCAGATGCCCCCCTGCCCGACGGGTGCAGTGTAGCTGGTGGTGAGCAGCGCCGGGTTGACGGAGCCCGTCTGCCGGATTCGGGCCAGCCGCTCGGTGCCGATGGGCGGGGGCACCTTGCGGTCCTGCTGGCTGGTGATGCTGGGCTTGGCCTGGGTCATTGGAGGCGCCGACGTGGACGCAGAGAGTGGGGAAGACGCCCCTGAGGAAGCAGCAGCAGGCACCGGGGACTCACCTAGAGGAAGAAGAAACGGGGAAACTGACACATGGAATCAATCCCACGTTCTTTCAGGGATGAAAGGGGAAAGACATTTTTAAAAGCTGAAAATCCATGCAGGACTAGCTAGGACTGGGGAAATTTATCGAGTGCTTAAAACAGATTAACATGATGATTCTCAAGCATAATAAAAGATCATCATTCAATTGTAACAAAAGACTTTCTCCAAACACACTGATTACAAAGTAATATGTTGATATGTATGTCACACATACCAGTGTAGCAGTATTTCTGTACACGTTGATATTGCACCTTTACAACAGTTAATTTTTTTAATCTAATTTACTTAAACAATGCATGTCATTTACCAAGTTAAGAGTTGGTTGTTTGATATGGAATGCCAATCAAAACAATTGCACGGGTGTATTTAAGACCCATGGCATAAAGATTGTGTGCAATAAAAACCCAATCTAATTGCACCTGCCAAACAATGTTACCTAATTTGATAATAGGAGTAGTTGGGACAATTTGATTTGGGGGTGGGGGTCTTCCGGCAGTTTTTTGGTCTCACCACAAGGTGGCATACTGCTCAATCAAATTAAATCAACTGATCGTGTTACACCTGCCCCTGAACCTTTGGAGTAGCCAATTTCAACCTTATATACAAATGTTGACTGATCTTTCAGTAACATTAACCATCCATTAAAAACAGCCACCAGCTGTGCACAGTAGATGCTACCAGATTCCTTCATTCCATATTGGCAATGACAGCTAGCCATTGTTAGCAGAAATTTATCATCTGACTGATCATAGTTAATTTAGGAAAGGGAATTTTTAAAAAAAAGTATAAAATCCATAAATCCGTATAGAATCCCAGATATTTGCCGAATCTGAATCAATTGAGTTTGAACCACTTTCCTACCTTTCGTATGTAGCTTGGGAATGTATTTTTATGGGTAAATTGATCCACCTAAGTTCATGTTTCCAAATGTTGAATTAAAAGAAAACCCATGATTCATACATAAACACACCTACCTTATTTTAAGAAAAAATCAAATCTCTGCTATCAGTGGCCCCTGGCTAGATATCTTCAACATTAGAACTGGCAGCTGAATTCTAACGAGCCGGCTATTTTACCTCCAGGAGTACAGTATATTCAATAGACATGGGAATATCTGCTGTAAAGCGGGAGAATACAGAATTAAACCGCTAGAGTCGCTCGGCTCAGGATTAGTACATCCAGTCAAGGCGTCGGATGACAACGGGGGTCAGGCTTAAACCTACACACGAGTTGGGGTGTGGTACCTACATGACGTGGAGGCGCTCCAGGGGTGGGGAGAGAAGTGCTGACGACTGAAGGAGGGCGTGCCGACCGGGGCCGGGCCTTGCAGGAACACTGGGCTGCCGGAGATGCTCGTGGCGAAGCTGGTCAACGCTGCAGAGGGTGAGGAGATTGAGTTTCCTGAATGGTCCATTGGGTGCACGGCTGACATGCCCAGGGAAGAGAGGCACATCACAGACCACGGGGGGGGGGGGGGAACCCGCCACTCAACTACAACACCAACACATGACGTTATGGCGAGCGTCATCATACTCAAAGCCTTGGCTATGGGCTACATCACGAGAACTAGCTTATAATCAGTCTAGAGAGTCAGCAGAAAAACATTCTCACCAATGGGACTGGTGACAATCCTCTGGGAGGCAGAGCGGTAACCTGGAGCCTTTGAGCCATCATGAGGGGGCATCACACCCTCCATCTGTCCCATGCCTAGGTAGGCGGGCGGAGCACTATAGGCCTGCTCGGGGGGGTTCCGGGAGGGCAGGTGGCAGGCGCCCCACACCTGGTTGGAGCCCACCTGGTTGCTGTCGAAGATGCTGCTGAAATGGTTGAAGAGGGCGGCGGGCCCAAAGTTGGGCGGCAGCTGAGCCTTGCCGCCGTGAATGTGCATCTGGGAGCCGTTCATCATGCTAAGGGGGGAGGACACCTGCAGCGAGGGCGGGGCCATGCCGGACTGCTGCTGCTGTTGCTGCTTCAGGGGCTCCTGCGGCGCGTTAAGGGGCACGAACACAGACTGCTGCTCCGGATGGGGGTAGAAGGGGCCAGTGGGCTGCATGCGGTGGGACACTCGGGGTACGGTGTTGCTGGTGTGTGTGACGCTGCTGGCGCAGACGGGGGCGGGACAGGAGGAGGGTAGGGTGGAGCTGGGCGGGGCCGTCAGAGGCACCTGCTCTGCGCTGGAGGAGAAGGCCTGGGGCAGCTGCTGCCTGGAATCGGGCTGAGGGGGTAGGGCTGAGGGTGTGGGAGGGAAGGGAAGGGAGCCACTGGAGATGATGCTGTCGGTGGCTACGCCCCCCGGGGCAGACACAGGCTGGTCCTCCAGAGAGGGCCTGTCCTTCCCAGGGGTGGCAGCATTGCAGGGCTCTGATCGGGCCGCCAGGAGCTGCTGTGTGGGAGGGACAACGGGAGGAGGCGTCAAGGGCGTAGCGGGCGGGGCACTGTGTAGGTGGGCGGGGGAGCCAGCAGCACGAGTGGCGCACACACTGCTCACAGTGGTGGTGGCTGTGGCGGCGCTGCCCGTCTTGGGGTCGGGGGCAAACAGCTGCTTCCTCACCGAGGAGGGGGTGGGGGCGCTAGGGGCACTGGGTTGTACCTGCGTGTTGTTGGATGAGGGCGAAGAGGTCGCGGCGGCGGCGAGGGTTGTGGGATTGCTGTTAGGGGCAGCATAATCGACATGGGAGGCAGCGCTGAGCCGAGGACCGGCGTTACTGCTGTGTTTCGGGGAGCTGCTTGTGCTGCCAGGGCTCACGGGCCGAACTGGGAAGGGGCCCCAGGTGTTAGGTGCAGGGGTGAAGGTGCCACCGAAATGCGCCATTGGCAGACGAGGGTGCCGAATCTGCTGCATAGTCTGGGCGGCCAAGAGGGCGAGTTGTGGGTGGGCATAAGCCAGGGGCAGAGAGACGGGGAAGGGGGGCCGTACGCCTGATGATAAGCCCTTGCCCATCTTGCCCCCTGGCTGTGACACAGAGGATGAGGAAGGCTGGAAAGGCATGGAGGAGGGCACCATGGAGGCCAGGGCCTTGGAGCCAGCTGCCGTAGTGCTGGTGGCCCCTGTGGAGGTGGTGTAGGTGGAGCCCACCTTGGTGTTAGTCCCCGGGGTGCGGATGTGGTTACGGGGAATTAGGTCCTCCAGCTCCTTGGCAGGGTCCTGGATCAGCGCGTTGATCAGCTGCACGGCGTGCCGCGTAGACTCTGTGCCCCCTCTGCAACACATCCTCAGATCAGAGAGGCACTGCACTCACCCCGCCCATTCATCTCTATAAAACCACTTCCAAGCAGAGAGCTACAAAAGACACAGAAACAACATTGGGGCCTTGCCTTATGGTGATCATCCTCTCTCCGTTTTTGTCCTTCTGCTTGTCCACGTCAATGTGTGCCCCCGTCACATCCTGGATGGCCGTGATGTTGCAGCCCCCTCTTCCCATGATCCGGGACACAACCGAGGCCGGAACGGAGAGCTTCTTAGATCTGAGCAGACACACACCATATGAGATGGCTTAATGGGGTAAAACCTAGCTTTACAAATCAGGGAGCAGGGATACACCGGGATATAAAGGAACGTATGAAGGAGGTGGAGAGAGACCCGATACCCAGCAGGCTGTTATACAGCGGATTGAGCGACTGAAGTAACGAGGCAGAGATTTCCAGCAGGACACCCACCTCCGAACCACCTCCTTCCAACCTTCCTCTCTCTTCTGGCCCCTCTTGGGGCTGGTGAGGTTCATCTTGCTGTTGGGCGAGGACACTGGCAGTGAAATAGTCTTGAAGGAGGAAGGGATTGAGCTTGGAGTCAAGTCATTGATGCAGTCTTGTATTCTAGAAGGGAGAAAGATACAGAAGCCACTAAATACTAACAGCAACAACAAAATACTGATCTCCCTTTCATTGGGATAACAGTGTAGTAAACTGCCAGAATCAGAAGGGTAAGGACATAATACATATTTGTGTATAAACAATGGGGAAATAAGACCGTATTCCTGAGCCAGAAGGTTACAGTGCGCAGCAATACATCTAACCCCTGAGCTCCGAACTCACTTCTGCTGGGGTTTGGAGATGGAGACCGTGACCTTGTCATCGCGCAACCCGTGCTGTGGGGCACCCTGCCTCTTCTCAAGGGCAGGCGGGGCGGGGGAGAGGCCCGAGGGAGCAGAGGAGGACGAAGACGAGGAGGACGAGGAGGAGGAAGACGACAGAGAGGGTAGGTCGGGCAGGTAGTTGAGCTCCTGACTTTTGCCGCCGCTGCTGCTGCTCTCGCTGTTACAGTCAGTGCTGTCCAGGTTGTCTGAGTCACTGTTGCCCCCCGGCGCTCCGCCGCCCCGCGGCTCGCCGTGGATCTTGTTTTTGTCGGCTTTCTGCTGCGCCAGCGCCACCTGAGGGTCCTGCAGGATGATGGGCTCATTGGGGGTGTCCTTGGTCTTGTTCTTCTTGCACTTGCGGTTGGCGCTGGGCGTGGTCACCATGTTGGCCCGCTTCTTGCCGAAGGCACAGGTGAAGGTGGCGGAGGTGGCGGAGATGCCGATGGTTGTGGTGGTGGTGGCGCTCGGGGGCTCGATGGGAACCTCTGCCTCTGCAGGGGGACGGGACACAGAAGCGATGGAATTCAGAAACTAGAACCTTCACCCAGTTTCCCCATAGTTAAATGGTGACGCACACACCCACGGTGCTTACCTTCAGCAGAATCCTTCTCCTGGTCCTGCGTGTCCGAGAACTCCTCCTTGACCTTGGCTTCCTCCTCCTCCTGCTTCCTCTTCTGCTCCTCCTTCTTCTTCTTGCGCTTCTCTTTACGTTTCTCACGCTTGGCCGCTAGCGCCTGCTTCTTGCTCTCCTCCCGGGACTGAGGGCCATTAAAAACATCTCAGAAACACTTTGGCCAACATCTCAGGGCCCGACACGTTGTGCCCAGCACAAGATCTCTTACCTTCTCCAGGTCCAGCTCTTTGAGCAGTATGCTGGCGTTCTTGTTGGCCTCGGCAGCCTGCTGGTCTTTAGCTTTGACGATGGTTTCCATGCACTGGTGACACTTTTTCAACAGCTCCTGAGAAAACAGCAAACCAGTTAATCATATTTTCACGGACACTCCACCCACCAACAAAAGGTCTTATCGAACAGGCGCGCGAGCGCACACACACACACACACACACACACACAGAACAATCATCCAGAACATAAACACTTACATGTTAGACATACTCAATACAATCCTATTAGGGGACCCGTCAATCAGAAAATCACTTTGTCAAGCTCAGGACTTAGCAGATGCTTGTATGGCTGCAGATGACAGAACCCTGTACCCAAAGAGAAGCTCGACCTCCCTGGATCACAACATGGTAGGGATCGTAACCACTAACCCATTGACTTGGCCTTGACGCAGCCAAGGTTTAAGTTTAACCCAGCGGAACTTGCGTACCTTGTCAGTGATGGTGGCGATGTATCTCATGCACTCAATGTCGGAGGGGAACTGGTTGACTTCTTTCACCAGGTACTGCACCACCTTCACATGGCCCTAGAGACAGACGTACGTCAGAGCCTGACAGACTGGAGAGATTAAACCCAGCCAGAGAATCACGTCTCGGTGCAAGCTCGATGCACAGCAGATTAGAAGGCTGCAGAAGCAAGTCCATCGATTTTCTGTGGACCAGCAGCTCAGAAGGCTTACCTTGCGGAAGGCGGCCATGAGCGGCGTGATCTTGCGGTTGTCGGCAGCGTCCACGTCGGCGCCCGACTGCACCAGCAGATGAACCACATCGAAGTGTCCCCCGTTTGCGGCTAGCCACAGCGGCGTGTTCCCCTTCTTATTGCGCACGTCGATATGGGCCCCTCTGTGGTGGGCGAGACACGACACAAAGCGTTAGGCCCCCTACTTGGCTCAGTCAGAAAAAAGCGCTAGCCCTATGGATCTGGATTGTGCCGGTTCGAATCCAGATCAAGTCATCAGCAGATTGCTGTTGCACACGACTGACAGAGCACCGCCCAGGCTGGGGTGGATGGAAATCAGCAGGGTTTCTCAAAGCTCGTCGCTAACCAGCGTCTCCCGTTGGCTTTCCTGGTGCCTGTAGGCTGGGAAGAGAAGAACGCGTCTCTCCTCCAATTGCCGTTGAACCCCGGCGGGTAGCTCGAAGGCGATTGTATTGGAGGAGACCAGTAGTACTTCCATTCTCTCGTTACGAGTGGTGGCAATGTTAAAGGTGAACAGTAAGACATGGTTTTAAACGACATTTCATAGCTGTGACCATGCAGGCGTACAACACACTACCTGCTGACCAGGGGATTAGAGATGAAGCTTGCCTGTTAAGGAGGAGCTCGCAAAACTTGTAGTGGCCCTTGTCTGCAGCGATGGTGAGAGCGGTGTCCCTCGATGAGGGGACGGGAGGGGCATTCACGTCGGCACCCTTGTCCAGCAGCACACGGCCCACCTCGGCATAGCCCCCAGATGCAGCCTCCATCAGTGGGGTCAGCCCAGTCTGGAGTCCAGGGGGTAAATTGGTGTTGGCGTTTAGAGATTCATCCTCGTTTTCACAGTCCCCTGGATGAGCTGTTCTGACACTCTCAGGGGTGTGTATCTTGAACCATCAGCCTTTTGCATTCAATTATTTTGATTTTAATGCCCTTAAGTACAGTGCTTAATTTGTAAATCAGGAGGTCCCGGAACACAGAGAGGGTGCAATCAAAATAGGTGCAGGTCTGAATCTGAATTGGACACACTGGGAGGTCCAGAATCCGGCAGAAATTAAGCCCTGGTTAGGTATAAGATTATATTGCGCAGGCTCAGAGAAAAATAGCGCTCACCTTGGCACGGTGCTCCACGTTAGCCTTGCGGTCCAGCAGCAGGCTGACCACCTCGGCCCTGCCCTGGAAGCAGGCCAGCGTCAGCGCTGTGTTGCGGTTCGTCTCGATCTGCGCGTTGATGTCAGAGCCCATGTCCAGCAGCAGCTTGACCGCAGGAACGTGCCCATTCATAGCCGCCAGCATCAGGGGTGAGATTCCCAGCTTGCTCCCGGTCCTACAGAGACATGCCAACGGTGAAGAAACGGTGAGACTACACAAAAAAAGCCAACGAAGGGGACACGCACACAGAAAGGCTGGGGTTTCACACCGGTGAATGACAAATAAGCAGTCAACAGACCAGACTGATGTATTGGACAAAACTAGACAAAAATGGTCAATGAGGAACACACACAGGGAAGGGGCAGGGAGCTCTACCTGGAGTTGATCTCAGCTCCAGCGTTGAGGAGGATTTTGATGATGTTGACATAGCCCCCCGAGGCGGCCAGGCTGAGAGGAGTGTAGTCCGAGACGTTGCGGTGCTCTTTGTTGGCTCCGCGAAGCAGTAGGAGCTCCACCACCTGAGGGCCAAGTGTAGCCGTGTCACTCACGTCCCTGAGGAGTGATACTGCAGCTCATTCCTGGTATGCCACTCACCTCTTGTCGGCCCCCGGAGCAGGCCAGGGAAAGCGGCGTGTCTTTGGTTCTCTCAGACTGGGCCTCGATGTCTCCTCCTTTGTCCAGGAGGACCTCCACCACACCCACGTGACCGGCCGTAGCGGCCAGGATCAGAGGGGTAAAACCTGGAGAAGAGTACATAGGTTAGAGCAGCCCGCAGTGGAACACACTCCGCTCGCTCTGTGGGTAGGGGGGGTCCTGCGTACCCTTCTTGTCCCTGTGCTCAATGTTGGCCCCCCGTGCAATCAGCACAGACACCAGCTCCTCATGACCCCCGGCACACGCCAGGGTCAGCGCAGTGTCGTGGTTGCTCTCCGTCTGAGGAGAGACGGGGAAGAGACAAGGCACGGTTAAGCTCTTCTGGGGCCCCACCGGCGGGACAACCGAGCGGGCGGCGTAGGGCGGCCGAAAGGCTTACGTGTGCGTCAATGTCCACGGAGGGGTAGAGCGGCAGCATGGAGGGCGGGGAGGCGGAGTTGGGCGTCTGCTCTGGAGGCTGGGACTGGGGTGGGGGCGAGGATGTAGTGTTCAACAGGGGCACTCTGCTGCTCACCGCTGTCACGGGGAGAGAGGGAGTGAGGGATTTTTGTTAACGCGGTGACACCTCACATGGGAGTCCCAGTCAGCGAGGGGGGTTTTCCAGCTGCTGGCGACCCCGCTGGACGCCTGTAGGCTAGCAGTGCGGTCAGAGGGTCGTGCCCGGTCCTCCACCTCTACTGTGTTAACTGCTAATGACTGGGAGACCGGTGTGTTGGGAACACCTCATCGCCCCTGTGGTTGTCGAGGTTAGTATGGGTAGCTGACACCAAATACAAAACTGGCTACTATTAAATCCCCAAGCAAAGTTTACATAAGTGTCTACACAAAAAAGTACTGCCAGATTTATACATCCTGTTGAAAAATGAAGTCTAAGGCGAGTAGAACAACAACCATTGTTGACAGACAACAGTCACGATATTGTTGTGTCCGAGTAATTCATCCTGGTCTTATTGTGTAATTCAAGCCAGAATGGCTCTAGCCTTGAGCTACCTCTCCTAACTAGGAAAAGAGCCACCGTCTCCTCTTCCACCACAGGCGCCATTCGCCCCTGTGTCACCCGCGTAGAAAGGCCAAAACAGCAAGCGGTAATGGACCAAACGGACAAGGTACACTTTAGCCCCAGGGGGCCTCACATTGACTACTGGAGGGCCACCCATCCCAGACTAGAATATTTGCCTTACCGTGTGAAACTATAACCAGATCAGCGGAACATCTGTGTACGTGTACAACAATGTGATAAAGTATAATCGCAATTAACTCTGCATTCTGCAATTGATTCAGCACGTAGGGTGGCCAACACACGCTGACCGTAGTGGTGTTGCGATGCGAACCCTTTCAAAGACTGGGCCCTCTAAGAAACACCATCTGTGCAGTTAGGGAAAACACCAACGCCGCTGAGACTCATCGACGCCCCACCCAGAGATGCAGCAAGAGGAAAGAATGAGTCTGCTGGCAGACACACCAGTCGCGCTCTCACACTGCGGCCTTCGTAACAAACTACACTTCCACGCAGACAAACGAAACAGGGAGAAGTAGGAACAGCACGCTGGGCGTTAGAAGCGTGGGATCTGGGAAAGTAAAGCGTAAACTCCATCAGCTGCCAAACCCCAGAAGACGATCAGCAGACTGACAATGAGGTCATACAGGGAGAGGTCTCTCATAAGGAAAACAACGCTGCAGCTCCGCGCCAACAACAAGCTAAACGTTACGCAAGCCACCTCACAGAGAGCACATAAAGACTGGTTCTCGAGAACCGAGCACCAGGACAGACCCACTTGTATAGGCCGGCCAGTCTGTCTGAAAAGCAGCAGCGGGACTCTCCGGCTACCCCGGTTACATTACTGAGGAGGACGTGAAGGGCCAGAGAGGAGGTGGACCCCATCCATGAGTGTACTGCTCTGGGTCAGACGCTGGTCACTGACAATTTCTGTCTGGGCTTTCGGGTGAATGCGTAGCTTTATAAATAACCATAAAAAGCTTTATTAAAAAAATAAAGAAATAACTGCAGGGTGAGGCCATGATTGCTGGTGATAAGCAGAAAGTAGGATAATTAGAAGGGGGAAAAGAAGCTGATTTGTTAACGCACCTGCCATGATGTCGTCCAGCGTGTCAGTGAGCGTCTGTGCTGGTGTGGCCACCATAAGGCCGTCGGGTGCCTGGGTCAGGAGGCCATGCCCCTGTGGCTGACCTAGCATCTGCTGACTCACCAGCACCCTCTGCAGGTCAGGGCTGGCATTGATGGGATAGTCTGATCTGCTGAAATCTGTCGACTGCTGCGCAGCCAATGGCTGGATGGGTACAAAGCCCACCTGTAGTGGTGGTGGTGGTGAGGGCCCTTGTGGCTGCGGGGTCTGTGGAGGTGGAGGAGGTGGGGGTTGCTGTGCATCTCTGAAGAGTATGGGGTCGACCTGTGGCAGCTTAGCGTAGTCCTCGTCCTCTTCCTCCTCGTCCTCATCCTCGTCACAGTACTCCTCCTCCTCCTCGTCATCTTCGTCATCCTCCTCCTCCTCCTCCTCCTCGTCATCTTCCTCCTCGTCCTCCTCCTCCTCCTCGTCCTCCTCCTCCGCGGCAGATGGCTGCTCGTCTTCTTCATGGCGGTTGCCCTCCTCGTCTGTGTCGGAGCTGGGCAGCGCCGGCAGGAGGGTGGGGGACGGAACCGGGTCGTCCTGCAGCACTTTGGCCTCCATGTACTCTTTGGTGAACTGCTGCTGCGTCTTCAGCTGCAGCTGCCGCTCCACCTTCTGCAGCTCCTTCAGGATCTTCTTCTTCTTCTGGACCTGCTCCTCGCGACTCTTCTTCAGCTCCTCGATCTTGTCTTTGGTGAGCGGCTCGCCCTGGATGAGCTCCAGCGACTCCAGCTGGGCCTTCTCGATGGCGCTGATGCGCTGGCCCAGCTCGTTCAGCTTGCCCTCCGTCTCCTCCACGATGCACTCCAGTGGCTGGTACGGGTGGAAAGGGGGCAGCCCGTCCCCCTCAGGGCGACCCACAGTACCAGCGCTTGCCTGCAGGGGGCTGGGCCTTTGCTTGGACGCACCTAAGCACATGGGACAACAAGTTGTTGCAGAAAGAAATTCAAATAAAAGGAAAAACTAATTGCAGATAAGCTGGGACGCAGAGAGGTGTAGAAATATTGCCATGCAAAAAAATATATAAATTTAAAAAGCATATGTACGGATCTTCAGCATGAAGAGAACAGCAGGAAATGGTTGGGACAGATAGCTGACCACAAAGGACAACACATAACCATCACACGACTTCCTGGACTGCATGAGCCCAAGGACCCCAAAACAGCATGTCACCAAAGACAGGACATCCCCCACATACAACTCGACGTCTTATACAAATCAAACTTCCTTCGAAACGCCACGGGTAGCGGCAGTCGATACGTGCACGTATTGGGTCAATCAACGGTCGCCCAATGGACTTGTAGTGGGAGTTTAAACCGCTTAACACAAGCGTAGTAGAAACGGAAATCAGCCGGAGAATGAGGTATGAATTAATAACAGGGTTTTAAATCACGAGATATAGATAACCAAATAGCAACCAATAGTAAGGCCGTTCCTGGCACAGGCACTGACTGACGTCTGCAAACCAGCTCCAAGGGATCACCAGAACAACTCCAAGCACTTCATCGATTAGAAGTTAGCCAATCCTGAGCTGATTAAAGTAACACATTCCCCTCACCGTTCTGCAGGGATGCATTGTGTAAAAGGGCAGCAGGGGCTTCCCAAGAGGAGGCCGGTGTCGGGATGGACTGGCTCTGGAGAGCTAAAGCAATCAGCGAAGTGTAACTCTTCCTAATTGGAATGGGGACCGGGCGTTTGGGCTCGACACCGTGCAAGCTATTGGTAGCTGTCGGCTCAACATCCAGCCAAAAACTGCTACAGTAGCGGAACTAGCACCAAACCAGCCCCCGACCTCCGTAGTCAGCCTGCTTTAGTGAAGATAGCCTGAAGTCATGTCTTGACTCTACACACACCCAAATTGATGTCATGGCCTGGGTTAAAGGTGACAGGTGACAGTGCGTGGCGGGCTAAGCTGTAACCTACCCTGTAGAGCCGTTTTTATTTCCACATTTACATAAATGCGACAGCTGCCCCTTCTCCATGCGAGCGCACACACCGTGTCCAGTATGAAGTGTGTATGCAGCCGTTTGGTACCTCGCTATGTGAACTGGAGCTTGTAGCAGCTGCCGAGTGGTCTAGGGGAGTGCAAATGACCCCATCAGTTACTGCGTGAGTGGGCGCATGTGCGTGTGCATGGCTGATAGAATTAATGGTGGGTGGCGCATAGACCATGTCTCCTCGCCAAGGTGTCATTTCACATGAACTAGTTGGATTAAACTTTACTGGCACAAGCCTTAACCTTCATGCTAGTTGGCGTAACCTGAAGGAACTGTCTTTTAAACACTGATAACCTTCCTAAATACTTTTGCAGTTTTGTCCAAAACACTGTACAGAAGTCAAAAGTAAGTTCTGCAAATAATTTTCTACGATTAACAGTCATCTGAAAGCTGCTACTTTTACACATACACAGGCCAATTTAAGCTGTAACACACATCCACGGCATTTACTGTTCTGATAAAACAATCCACTTCAGACGCAAATCTCCAACATCACTCTCCAAGCTGATGCAAACCCAAGGCAGGTGAGCGTCCGACCCGGCGCATGTGTCAAATTCGGGGATATTTTATTTTACCCCCACAAACCGGTATCAGTGTCCACCACACTGCTGTTCACTGGGGAAACAAAGAACGGAAAAGGGAACATAAACTAATAATAGGAATTCCACAACAAACAACGGGACGCACACTTGTCCCGAGAGTCAACCGAACGACAAACACACACCAAACAGAACCTGGCATTGTCCTTCTAATGATACACAGGAAGGCAATCCCCAAAATGAGTGGTCAACAGCGGGATAATGTCGACCGAAAGAGACACCTTTGCTTCCATTTACACTTGTACATCCCAGCAGGAACTACTCCCCATCCCGGCTCTTGCTACAGAACAGAGGCGTGCCCCTGAGTTGTTGCATAGTTCCCTGTGGGTTCCCCCGGTGCTAAGGGGCAAAAGACAGACCACTCGGGCACACGTATAAGAGACAGACAGAGGAGGAACTGACTTTTGTTTGCCACGGGAGGTGGGGTGTTGATGGTAGACAGACAGAGACAGACAGACAGA
>JAOVYW010000002.1:4121939-4142460 GCA_025775045.1 Hiodon tergisus
TATAATTGCCCACCAAACCATGTTTATTGCAGTCACCACATTTCGTCAGATGAGCAATTAACCCAGTGGAACCACCATAAAGCATATAGCGTGTGAAAATACATTCTAAGTTCCAAACTGCCTCTGGAAGAAATGTCAGCTCAAGAACTGTTCATCGGGAGCTTTATGAAATGGGTTTCCATAGCCGAGCAGCCGCACACAAGCCTAAGATAACCATGTGCGATGCCAAGCGTCGGCTGGAGTGGTGTAAAGCTCGCCACCATTGAACTTTGATCTGACTGTCTGGCGATCAAATCTAGATTTGGCAGATGCCCACAACTTTGTGGCAACAATTTGGGGAAGAGACTTTCCTGTTTCATTTACATTTTAGTAATTTAGCAGATGCTCTTATCCAGAGCAACGTATGGAAGTGCCATAGTTTGGGGGTTAACATGCAATAGCAGATACTGAGCTACCAAGCCCCGTTGATTGAGTTCTGCAAGTACGTACAAAGACAAGTGCTACAAAGGAGATAAGGTACAACACAAAGAAAGCAATATAATCAAGATCAATTCAAGGATTAGCAGTTCCTGGGGAGGAGATTCAAGATTGTGGTGTCAGGTGTTGGAAGAGGTAAGGGGTAAGTTTCAGCATGACAATGTGAGGTCCATACAGAAGTTGTTTGTCGAGATTGGTGTGGAAGAACTTGACTGGCCTGCACAGAGTCCTGACCTCAACCTCGTTGAACGCCTTTGGGATTAATTATATTACCAACAGTGGGCCAGGCCTAATCACTCAACATCAGTGCCCACCCTCACTAATACTCTTGTGGCTGAATGGAAGCAAGTCACCACAGCAATGTTTCAACATCTCGTGGAAAGCCTTCCCACAAGACAGCCGTCTGTTTTACCTGCCAATCGTGACTAACTCTATATTAATGCCGATGATTTTGAAATGAGGTGTTGGAGGAGCAAGTGTCCCAATACTTTTAGCTATGTAGTGTATGTCTGGTCTACTAATTGCATGGGATTTATGGAGGGTTAAAGGTTGTGTTTGTGGGGGATTGCTTCTTCAAAGAAATTGAATCATTTGTTGCAGAAATCAGTCGTGTAGTTAGATAACTATTAACACCGTTGAGAATGTTAAATTAACCAATAGTGGTAGAAAATATTGTGTCTAACTTTATCCATGTTAACTACAAATGTGTTTCTCCTATGCCTTACACCTCTAGGCTTCATCTGGGCTGAGATTAAAGAGATGTGGGATGGAGGTTTCACTGAGTACATTCACGACTGGTGGAACCTGATGGACTTTGCCATGAACTCCCTCTACCTGGCCACCATCTCGCTCAAAATTGTGGCCTACGTCAAGGTAAGCTGCAAATCAGAGGACAGTTGCATTTTAGTTATGTCTAGATCTGCACGTTTCTTTCTCAAATGTAACAAAATAAGTGAACCTTCCATTCCTAAAATTATCTGTCTATTCTTACCTGAAGTCAATTCACTGTTGCACCGGTTAATCAAGCTGGTTTACGTTTAAAAATTCCATCACACGCAAGCCACAATTGAGCCTTAAATGTAGATACTGGAGCAGAAACGAGTGCAGAATTTTTTTAAAAAGACACAGCAGCCGTATCCAATCTCTACATGCACGGTCCGTGCAGGCACAGGCCAATCATGCCAGACTGCATGGCCACCTGTCACTGAGTCATCCTCCTCTAAGTCGAGGGCCTGTATGACGATTAACAAACTCCACACTTGCGATTCGGTGCCCTGCTAAGGGGGTGGTACCCCAAAAAGAGAAATTCTCCAAGCCTTTCTTGTTGCTTTCCAGTTTGTTTGCACGTTAAAGGAACAGTAACACTGCTCAGTTTGGGCAATCATTTGACCTCCTGATTTAATGTTAAACTTAGTCATTTATAAAGTCCTATGACTGGAATTGCATACATAAAGACTTAATTGCTATCACTGTCGACACTATTGATCTGATGTTTATGAAAGGTAGACGGTAATTTATTAAGGATGCTGTATTTGTGCTCATTTCCTCAGCTAAGTGTTTATTGTTTTAGATGCTCTCATGTCACACAGTATTCAGTAGCTCAATAGTGTCCTGTCCTCTGTTCTACACTGCCTCTCAGCACATATCCATCTCCAGCAGTTAGTTGACTTGACCGATTTTCCCCATACCCCTCTCCCCTTCTGTCCCTGAAAGTACAACAGCTCGCGGCCGAGAAAGGAATGGGAGATGTGGCACCCTACTCTGATCGCTGAGGCTCTCTTTGCCATCGCCAACATCTTCAGCTCGCTGCGGCTCATCTCCCTCTTCACTGCCAACTCGCACCTTGGGCCACTGCAGATCTCCCTGGGCCGGATGCTGTTGGACATCCTCAAGTTCCTCTTCATCTACTGCTTGGTGCTGTTGGCCTTTGCTAACGGCCTCAACCAGCTCTACTTCTACTACGAGACCAAGGCGGCGGACGAGCCGAACAACTGCAAGGGCATACGCTGCGAGAAGCAGAACAACGCCTTTTCCACGTGAGTGCCCCATTACTGAACATGGGACTGTGTTTGCCCTTATGCTTCTCTGGTTGACGTAGAAGTAAAAAAAATATATTGTAATAATACAAGCCTAATAATAATAATAAAGCTTAAAATGAATTACAGCTGGTCAAATTTATACAGCTGGTATCTAACCAAAAAGGTAGAATCATAATTTTATTCAGGTTAAGTTAATGATATGCACTAGTTAATATCATACCTTGCAATTATGGGTAATTTATCATTTGTATATCCAAAAAAATCACTTTGTACAGTTCATTTTTTCTAATATAAAAATGTATTCTTGTGAGATACCCTCCCGAGGGGCTCAATCAGAAATGGCTCTTGCCCGAGTGCAGACTAAGCCCCATGAACTGGAAATTCCTCGGTTCAAATCCACAATTCGCAGAGTGCCAATGGGACTAGGATGGGTTACATTGGCAAGGCTTCTCTCAGCTTGTTAAGTGGTACTTAAACCTGTATTCTGGGCTGCCTTGCCTGTAGGTTTTTAAAAAAGGCCGATGGGAAACTCGGATTGGAGACAAGGTGTTCTCCTTGTGAGGTCGGGAGAGGTGCGCTAGCACAATTGGTTATTCCAATTTACAAAAATTATTGTGGAATCCAAATGACGCTCATGCCCCGTTTAACCAATCTGGAAAGAGGAAATACAGCCCGACTCTTCTCAATCAAGCAGAAGAAGAAATGCTCTCATTAGTCAGCAATAAAGCTTGAGGATAGAGCACAAGCAATTATTTGCTTGGTGACTGAAGTCTGAATAATTAAAGAGAAAATCGTTTTACCCGTTTGCAACAGATGCAAGCGGAGTGAATAAATATAGGCCTCTAGAGCTCACATTCCAGCTCATTATAGAGTCAGGCACGTCCTTCTGCCGGTTTTATCTGCTTCGACAATAAATTTCATGAAATTAAACTACTCTGCAAAACATTCAGATCATTGTTTGTGTTTAATACCTTAGCGATATTATAGTATAAAGAATGATGCATGGCTTATTTTTTTCTTCGCACCATTTTCTCTTTTTGAAATAACATTTTCCATGCTGCAGCCACAGGCTTGCAGGTTTTTGTTTAATATTCCATTGTGCATAAAGGGAAATCTTGCCCGAAGGAGAACTGGCTTGAGCCACACGGCTCATTTAAACATGGATTCTCCTCATCGGTGTGTTTATATATTTATAGAGAATAGTACATCCCTATCATTGTATTGTTTGTTACACAACACCCAGTTTAAAATTTAAAAGCATCTCCTTTAAAAAAAAAAAAAAAAAGCATTGGGCCAACTTTTTTTTATGTTAATTGATATTTGTTTTAAAAGTCCTAATGGTTTCTATGTACCTAAAAATAATCATTCCATTACTATAGAACCTGCTTTCAGGACTTAAACTATAGTTCGCCATTTTAAATCAAAGCTGGATATTTGTATACATGACACATAGGATTGAATTTGAGTGCACTGATTTGAACTGAAAACAGACCAAAAGTAACTATAAATGTCAATGAATTATTAAAATGTGGCAAGAGTTCAGCCCAGAATAAGGAAAAGGCCCCTCTCCCCTTTCCATCCACTTCAGGTTGTTTGAGACTCTGCAATCCCTGTTCTGGTCAGTGTTTGGTTTACTAAACCTGTACGTCACCAACGTCAAGGCCCGGCATGAGTTCACCGAGTTTGTGGGGGCCACCATGTTTGGAACCTACAACGTCATCTCCTTGGTGGTGCTGCTCAACATGCTCATCGCCATGATGAACAACTCCTATCAGCTCATCGCCGTGAGTCACCTCTCGCGAACGGCAAACATAAAAAACACATTAACGGCAATTACAGAAACATGTCATTACCTGTAGGCTTGCCTCCGTGAAACAGTGCTGCGAAATTTCAAACAGATCTGTCAGAGCTTTTTTCAGCAGAAAAGTTTTCTAGTAGAGTTTATGTAAGCCCACGTTGAAGGACCTTTACTGCCCACGTGGGTGCCTATCCCTGGGAGCCGCGATGTACCGCCTCAGCACTTACTGCTGCTGGTACCAGTGCCAACCTCTTTCAGAGCACAGTCCAACCAATCAATATTATTCAAATGAAACAACAATCAAGCTGAAAAAATATTGTACGAGTGAGGTACGATTGCCTCACTCAACATGTTTCTTTTCGATCTGTTAATAGATCTGCATGGGGGAGAAGGGAGGGGGGGTGTTCACTTGGCCAAACCGGTGAGCCTATGATGGCTCCTCCTCTCCCTCTGACACATGCACGTCGATCATTTAAACAAGCCAATTCCCCCGTCCCTCCATGCAGGACCATGCCGACATTGAATGGAAGTTTGCGCGGACCAAGCTCTGGATGAGCTACTTTGACGAAGGTGGCACGCTGCCTCCGCCCTTCAACATAGTGCCCAGCCCCAAGTCCGTGTGGTACCTGTGTGTGTGGCTCCATAGCCGGCTGTGTCGGCAGGGCCCACCTCAAACTGACGACCAGAAGAGGCATGAGAATTTCAAGGAGTTCACGGTAAGACTCATCCTCAGCTAATGTCCATCACCTGAGGACAACACTGCTTAAACCCGCTTACATGCAGGAACACTGAGCTCTCATCATGCAGTGCCGCAACTTCATAAACTATAACACATTTTACATCTTACATCTAGAACTATCTTTAAAGTGTTTTAAGATTTCATAAATTTCAAATCCAATCTCACAGTTTTTATGCATTTAAATCCCATTTCCAAAAAGACACTAAAGGTTATAGCATTGTTTTACGCAGTGTTGCTTTTAGGCAGTATTGAATTGTGCCCATGCTCATTGAATGATGGTGTTTCACTGTTACTTAATTATCAGTACTGTTTCCATTGCCATTAACTGACATTATTGCGTTGGTCATCATCCTTGACTTCGTTGTTCGATGGTAGTGTAGAAATGTATCGCCTTTCCCTGGTAAGGGGAAAGTGTCTGGCCCTGTACTGTGGTGGGCAGGTACATGTTGCCACGCAGTTCTGCTTCACATTCCCTCTGCCCCCCATCAGCTGAACCTAATGTGCTCCTTTGTCGGTCCACATCAGCTGGGTTAGCACATGCTCCCACAGACTCACCAGGCACAAACACTCCTGTTCACCCACACAGAGGTGTGCGTGCGCGCGCACACACACACACAGCATGTTAAAATATTCAGCTCAAACCTTGCCAGCATTATGTAAGACAACCTACTTTCAGTACTTGACCCAGGACAGGTACTGCAAACAATAAAAATGTTTAATAAAAAAACCACCCAGTTTTTGAGAGGAAAAGGAAGTGGAAAGAACAGCAGAATATAACTGGAAGATCATTGTAATAATTGATAGTAAAGTTTGACGTTTCTCTCTGTTATGATTGAATCCAGGAACGCCACGCTGACAACCTCATCCAGAACCAGCACTATCAGGTAAAGATATCATAAAGACTCACTGAACGGTGTGCCGGAACCTCGGGTACACATTTACCCCTCGAAAGAACTCCATATACTGTAGGAGTCATCAGACCATTCCCACAGGATGCCGTTCAATCAATATATTACATAATTGAAACATTACACAATGAGGCTATTGTAAGAGAGCCACATTTTGAGCCACTGGAAGTATCAAAATCCCTGCAACGCATAACATTTTTATTTTTATCTTAGACATTTGCTTGTTTGTGTAATTATTTTTATTTAGCGTAATTGCAATTAGCCCAGCCGGGGCTCCCCTTGGGACGGGGTAAATGGGAAGGGGTAGACCAGCTTAGACAGGGGCCACACCAACTAATTAATTTGATGAATTTGCATCCTCAAATAGGTGGAGCTGTTCCTTTTACAAATGAATAAGGGAATGGAAAAAGTCCTGCGGCCCTTGGGGCAGGGGGTGTGTAATTCACACGGGTCAGGCAACATACCTGGGGTCTCCATGTCTACTGCGGCTTCATTTTAACCATGTGGAAAACTGGAAGCTTAGGCTTCTTATTTGCTCAGAGGAACCGCTCCACAAAACAGGCTTTTCAACAGCTAGCTTGATCAGCTAACATATTCCTGAAGGAATCCATGTAAAATAGCAACAGCCAATGTTGTCTCTCCCTATTTATATATGCAAATAAATGCACATCCAATAATACCACATTATCCTGACTGAACTCATGCTTCAAATTGTACATACAAACATATCCTCCCAAATTTCACATCAGGGATATCCAAGTAAGTATCTGCAAGTATGACTGTCTATTCCAAGAAGTACTCCTAGTTATCAGATGTTCTTATTGTATGCAACTAGGCCAATGATGTGATTTTAATTGGTGGAAAATGTAAAATCTGCATGGCCTGGTGAAGCATAAGCCATGCCATCTCTCGCCTCTTCAGGAGGTCATCAGGAACTTAGTGAAGAGATATGTGGCAGCCATGATCCGCAGCGCCAAGACAGATGAAGGTTTGACGGAAGAGAACTTTAAGGTACAGTTTTCTGTGACACCATGACATGCCACAAAAGATATATATTAAGAAAGATTTTAATTTGCTAAAATAAAAATGATACCCAATGTTAGCTGTAATTCAGAGATAAGAACATACAGTAGCTACAACAGCTATCTAAGACCAGGGGTGGGCACCAGGAGTCGGAGCCCCCAGTCCTCGAGGGTCCAAGTCTTTAGGTCAGTTGAGAAAATTCTCATCCTGATAATGATATCAATTAAAAAATAATGTGGCAAGGTTGAATGAAAACCTGCTGGCACTACAGCCCATGAGAATTGCAATTCTCCATCCCTGACCCCTCTCTAAAACATTGCTTAATTCAGATGGCTGAGGTTCTGAATGTACGCATTGTTTTCTGTATAAAACTGCACCTCTCTCTCCTTCTGCTCTCTCTATTTGTCCACTTGGCAGGAGCTAAAGCAGGACATCTCAAGCTTTCGCTATGAGGTCCTGGACCTCCTCGGGAACCGAAAGCCACCACGTCGTACCTACTCTTCCAGCAGTGAGGCAACCCTGAAGGACAATGAGAATGAAGACGAGGAACAGCTGGGACAGGGCAGCAATGCAGGCAAGCCAAAAGGCGTGTCCTTCAGTCCGTCATCGGCTGACAGGAGGAGCCGGGAGACAGCCTTCAGCGTCTCTGCCCTCTTCAAGTCCATGTCGGGGGTTGACGTCTTGACAGAGGATAAACCAAAGAGCAACGGTCTGAAAAAGTCGTCGTCCTCCTCTTCCTCCTTCACCCACAATGGAAGCAGGCTGCAACGGTTCTCTGGCTCTAAGAAGGACTCAATTAAGAGGCTGGGTCTGCTCTTCTCCCGTATGAATGGCCATCTGCCCGAGCCTGCGGCCCAGCAGACGTACAGCATCTCAGGCGGCCTGCTGCAGCCTCCGAGTGCCTGTCCAGGCCTCAAGCTTGCCCCGGATCGGCAGGTGGCGCGGAGTGAAATGAACCTCAGCAGGGTGGGGACGGGCCAGAGCGGGCAGGACCCACTGTCGCCCGCTAGGGCCAACGGTCGAGACAGCCTGCTGCTGCGGCCGCCCAACTGTGCCCCGGCTACCCTGCACTGCTCTTCCAGCTTCACCGCCTCCAGCTCCCACCTGCTGGACTCCAATGAGGACGTTTTCGAGGGGCTAGTGGGGCCCTGCGACTGGCTGGGCGCATCCCACTGGGGGTCGGACCAGGAGGACTCAGTCACCACAAAACTATAGAGGCAGAGGTGCGTCTGGGGAACAAGTCTCAGGCATTTTAAAGAGAGATGACGACTGGTGTCCTTCAGTTCACCGTATCATTTCTCTACTTGATCGGCAGCATTAGACTTAAAAACTCAAGACTAAAATGAGCAAGAGTGGTGACAGGTCCAGAAACGCTTACCTTTAGTTTTTAACCCAGGGCATCTTTACTACAAAATATTAGCTTAAAATTAAAAAAAATAATGAGCTTAGTTTATTGCAATAGTAGTACACATAAACATAGCTGCCACTCATGCACAAGGCTTCCTGCGATCCAAAAATATTCCTATAACCCACCAGCAAATTTGCAAAAAAAGACAATTAACATTATAATCACCTTTCTATTTACATGGAATGGGAAGAAACCTCATATAATGCCTGTCTATCCAAATTATTAAAAAATTATTTTGGGAAAAAACTCCTGATGACAATTTGGTAGGAAGCTTTAGAGCATATCAATGATGACCTGACGGAGGATATGTGACAAAAGTGTATTACGGGCTCTCAAGGGCTAGAATAACCCACTTCGCCACTAAAGGGCCTCTGTGACTGATGCTGTTTCAGCAGGACATTCTCCTGAGTTAGCAGAGTTGTTCCGGTTCAGTCAGGAAGTGCGAGTTGGTTCCCCTGCAGCCCCTGAGGAGTATAGCCTTTGCACGCAACGCCAAATTATGAATGAGAATGAGCTTTCATGTCAGCTTCAAAACAAGCTATTATTAAATCATAAATAATTCAAAGCGCTACTGCCAAGCTTCTTACAGCATCATTAAACATCTTTTTGTTAAATCCAAGGTCACTTTCTGCACTGGCAGTTAGTGGTGCCAGTGAGCTGAGGGTACAGTTTTCACCCTCTGGTTGTGCCAAAGCCTCCTTATTTAGGACACGTTGTCTTCTCCCCTGCATGGTGTCAGTCTTCTCTCAGAAGGGGGTGGTGGGGTATTTATGGGTGGTTAGTTTTGGAGACATAGGTGTTGGTAGCAAAGGACTGTCCTTACATTACTTAACAATAATGAGGACAATAATTTATTGTGTTGATCAACTTTGTCTCTGTGTTCAAGAGCGGTTTTGAGGACAAGTGGACTGAAGACTTCTTGGGCAATTATTGTGATCTACATACATTTTTATCCCCACCATTTTTGCAAATGCTTAAAAGAAAAGTCTTTGATGTTTAATTATTTGTCGAAGTAGAAGAGAGGTCGTTGAAGGTTTTTGGGGGACATTCAGTTTTCTTTAACAAAATTATTTTTTATCAAACATTATTTTAAAAAAATTTCCTCAAAAACACAGTATTATTACTTTTTTCTTATTGTTTAGTTACAATAGAAGAAATTGGATTGAACCTTATTGGGCTCTTTGGTGTTAGTGACCATTTTTATTCCTAAAAATAAAGCGACCAGCATACTAAATAAAAAAAACAGCTTAAAACTTCTGCAGAATGTTTCATAACTGTACCAAACAGGCTAATTTTACAAGAATTGTATTTTTAATTTGATAATTACACAGAAATGTTGACTGAAAATATGTAAGTCCCAATTCCCTATCCTGTTAGTGTAACAGTTTTCCCAGAAGTCCCCTATTATTTTTTTCCTGACAGTCTATTATGCCCCCCCGGTTATCACCAGTGAAAAGTGATTGGCATAGCGAAAGTCAGAGGGCTATACAGAAATGCTGAACTGATCACTCCAAATCGGCTACATTGATCTAACTAAGTTTCCTCTGTAGCTCCTATTTTTACTTTACTTCATTTGCAGCTTCCTATTGTTTTAATCTGTCAGTGATGTGTTTACATTTGTATGTTTTGCAAAGACATAGAGAGACTACATGAATCTCCAAAACGACCTGAAGTGCTTTGTTCCCTGCATCATCTCAAGTCTTTAAATCTTCCATTGGCACAGGTCTGTGCGGCACTCTGTTTTACCCACCCAAGGCATATATCGATTAATGCGAGATGAAGCAAAATCCAAACATATTGCGAGTTATCTGTGGGGTTAGGGCACAATATAGAAAATAACCCAATGCAAGCATGAAAAGAGGAGGGGGGAAATGGAATAGGTTTTATAACACTTCAATATATGCACATCTATAAACGTGCCTTTGACACTGGATACAAAAATAAAAATTCAAGAACCTGTAAAAATATCTGTGCGCTACCGTGATAACATAACCAAAGCCATCTTTTATGTTTTAAAACACTAGTACATCCAAAGGGAGCATCCCATTATGCCAAATTTTCAAAAACACTGAATTCATTCGGACAGAATGCTCACCACTGATGCATACTGCCCACCCGTGTTGCAACCATTTTACAGATCTGTTAATACTGACACCAGCAGAACTAACTGAATGGTTAGTATTCTAGGTTTAGATAACCAGACTGGATATCCTTGAGTGTCAAACTTCATTCTTTGTGAGCCAGCTGGTTTCCAAAGCTACTTAACTACAGCCCCATAAATCCACAAGAGATGCTGGTTAACGTCAAGCCAAAGGAAGATCTGATGCGTTTTGCCAATTATGTGCCACCACTGTAGTCTCCCAGTAACAGCTGGCATTTGAACCTGTGAAATCCAGCTCAGGGCTCAGTCTTCCCTTAAGGGGCGCATTTACCGACTATGATCAATTTGAAACCAATTTCTGGTAAAAAACCAGGTGAGATTATTTCAAATCCAAATGACAACAATAAAGTGTTAAAACAGAAAAACTCAGTTTGTGAGGGCTAGAGTTTGACACTTTTGACCTTAACAGCCAAGGTTAAAATGTGCTTAGTGTCTGGGGTTCCAAATCCTGGTTCAGGAACAGCCCGAGTCCAGTTGGTTTTCCATCTCTTTCTAAATACTCATCAGCCTCTGTACTCTGAGAACAAAACTAGATTGAACTAATCAGGGCAATCATTTGTTGCTTCAAACACATAAGCGCCTGACTGGAATAAATACCTGTACAGGTGTTCTCCAGGTACAGGATTGGGGGCCAATCAGGGTACAGGAAACAGAAACAGTATTTCCAGTAATTGGCCATCTGAAAGACAAAATGACTATACTGGACCTTGTGGTTTGAAGACGTAAAGCTGTTCTGATGAGAAGGTTGCGTTATCATCATAACACTTCAGTTACCTGAAATAGAAATATTAACCATTACAAATGGGTTATTTCCATAAGAACCCAGAAATAGAGCAGTTAAGCCAAAATCCTCCAGAGTGCATCTGACGTCATGCATCTTATAAAGCACCCAAATCCATTGAAAATTTGAACCTAATTAGTCAGTATATGCAATCTACCGTGATAACAATACAGCTCTACACAAGCCAAGTGTCACTCATACATTGCACATACAGACAGTCCCTCTCACCACGCAATAGGCAGCAGTGGAAGCCACAAAACCACCAAATCCAGGGCACTGTGTATCCAAGACAAGACACTGAGCTGATTGAACCTGGTGAACATGAGTGGTCGAGGCATCTTTTCTGCCTGAGCCACCAGGACAATCCACATAGGCAAGACCTGGACCTGCAACCATGGTCCGTAACAAACATCTGTTCGAACTGACGCAAACTCTGCATAATGTAAAACGAGCATACAAGCTCTGAAAACGGAATATCGTGGAAATTTCTGAAAAGAGAATTGTATTAATTCAAAGTTCCACCAGATGAGATTTTCCAACAGAATTGATATTTGAGCTCAAGAGAAAACGTTTGCATGTCCACAAACAGCCAAAGTAGTTCTGATTCTGCATAGACAATAATAAATTTTATAACTCCAACATGTTACACATCACTATGCATTTCTCTTAAGCCCCCTGACTGGTTACATATTCCCATCCAACTCCCACTTAGCACTTAAATAGCAAGTCTCCTGTTGCCTCTACAGCCCATTGTTTATATTCTGCTGATAGATGTCCAAGTGGTACTGGGTTGACCAATCAGGGCTGCCCAATTCTGCACTTACTAGGCCACATATCACAAGAATGGAGGCCAGAAAAACCCATATAATACGAGGTGGACATGCATGAACTGTGTGGACCAAAAAAAAAAAAAAACTTGAACGTTTGAGCTTCTGTTATTTAAACAGAGGTAGAATCAGAGAATAAAACTTACACTATAACCACCACATATTTAACCACAAACTTGTAAGTCTCAAGAGTAAATAAAACCGCTAAATATCCCCCCCCCCACAGGACAATTCCAGAAACTCACTGACCCACTTTTCAGAAGTTACTGCCAACAGAAGCCGCCTTAAGAAACGAGTCGGTTGGGCAGAGACTCAAAAAGGTAGGCCTGAAGCACAAGACTTAACCTCTACTGCAGAACAATGTCCTTCCTCAGCATTCTTGGCCAGAAAAAGTTTTGCTTTTAGTAGTAAAAAGGATAATTTGAATGTTAGACCCAGCCATGACTGATCATATTTCAGATTTGAAAGGAACCGTCAGTGCCATGGACCGGAAGAACCTTTTTTTTTTTTTAAATGGAAGTGATTGCAACTTCAGATTTGTCTGCCTATAGTAATTTTAAATATAAGTGAACTTTATATAAATCAATCCCAAATACATTAATGAGGGGACAAAGAACGGTAGTCTTTGCAGAGGATGTTGGGGAAGGTTTGTACAAGACGTGCAACTGAGAAGCTAGGCACTTTTTTGGGAAACACAACTTTATTGATGCAAAAATAAATAACATACAAAAGTACATTAATATGAACATAAATGCATCCCCGTAAAACCAGCTGGGATGGAAATGCAGAGACTAGCGTGAACAGGTCTGTAGTTTAATAGCGATTGCAGCAGGTTGTTAAAAAAGCTGCCATGTCAGGGACACAGACTGAAAACCAGTGATAAACTTCGTGAACACTCAAACGAAACAAACTTCTAAAGGTGTGAAGTGACAAACCCCTCCCCAACCCCCAAAGAATGCTCAAATTACATTCCAGGGGGTACAAAATGTCCAGGGTGGGCAGGAGCAGTAACGTAGCCGATTGGGTGGGAGGAGGTGGGGCAGAAGGAGGTGTGGAGACGGGGCTGGGTGGGGCCAGGGTTCCAGGGAGTGAGATAGTGGTAGGTGGTGGGTAGCACAGACACATAAGGCTCATAGGTGTGAAGGGTAGGTTGGCTGCACTGCTCTTGTACCAGAGGGTAGAACACTGTGCCCGGGGCCACTGCTGAGGGGGGGTCCATGGGCAAGGGGGCACCTATGGGATGAGCGGGGGGAGAACCACACTGCTCAGAATCGAGACACAGACCCAAAACACAACAAACAAGAAATAAGGTGCTCTGACCGTTGGAGGATATCTCGCCTTGGCCTTCAGGTCCCACTCTCCCAGATTCCGGGAAGGACTGTGGAACGGTGTGGTCAGTGCTGGCGTAGGGCTGGAATTGTGGATCAGCGCCAGGCTGATGGTAGGCCTGCTGCATTTGAACCACAGTATGCCAATAGTTCTGCTGATACCACTGAAAAAAACAGAAGCTGTCACTGCATATCTCCACTATACTAACTACTGAAAAAGCTTCACTTCTGTTGGCGGGAGGGAGAAGTGGCAACCCAGTCTTTTTAATATTAAGTGCAGCAAAGCAACATCTTGCCTCCATTTCACCATTAACCCCAAACTTCACCATGCGTCTGTTAACATAAGAGTCAGGCATTTTACGTGAACAAGTAGCACATAATTTTGTAAACACTGGCTTAAAAACCAATGGACAGAAAAACACCCAATTAAACTGCCATCATTCATATAGATCTTAAGCTACCTTTAAAACAAAAGACCAAAACAGCTCTGATAAAAGCTTATCCTTAGTAAATGTCACATTAAATTAACAGTCTGCCACTTTTTTCCCCCTCATGCAAGCTTTGCCCACAAGATCTGTTGCACAACTGATATAAAACTAAAAAGCGTCAGAAAAAAAAGCTTCAAAAAAGCTTTAGCACTTTACAACCATTACGGTTTAAAAACTGGCTCAATGGCTGGCTGCAGTACCCAACATGAAGGCGGAAGTAGCAGCCATGTTTTCCCTGAAATGAACGAGGAGGCATAATGCACCATCTGTAGGCCCAGGAGACAGGCATGCAAATCCAATCAGTTAAGTTTTCATAAGACACATGCCTACACGTAAAACTAAATTACAGTTTACATTGCTTTAGCCTTCCAGAAAGGCAGGAAAATAATGCAACTAGAACTTGCCACAGTACATGGAGTGACTGACTGCAACGTCAATGGAAAGAAGCACCAGTTCTACAAATTGGGCAAAGTCAAACATTACAGATGCGGCCACTGACAAAGGTTTTCCCACACAGATAACCATCCAGATAAACAGAATGCCAACTCTAATAGGGACACTGAGCCAATAGCCCATTGCTTCTCATTGTTGCAAGTCTGGTGATGGACCTGTACTCCAAATAGCTCGTTTCATCTCAAACCACAGATCACCCGGTGACTGGGGAGGGCACGGCAGTAAGCCAAATTCAGTGTCATGTTCCTCAAACCATTCCTGGACCATCCTAGCCTGGTGCCATGGAGCAGCATCCTGCTGAAAGAACCAAGTCAGACGGATACACTGCGGATATGAAAATATCATGTGGCATTCAAATATTTTCTCCACTCATATCAAGGGACCCAACGTGTGCCATGGACACCCCACACCGCCACCATCAACAGGCATTGTTGACACTCGATTTTCCAGCTTTTGCATTTCATAGCTCAATGCAATGTAGTTTCTAGTTTTTCCACTAACAAATATATACTATCCGTGACATGGTACGCCGACTTGGGCGTTCTGACCTGCCTCTCCAGGTGCCATTTTATTAAAGCTATTTTGAGCCATCCGTTACTCGGCAAGCCTCTTCTCAACGAGCCATTTCCGACCACAGCACCACTGTGGGCCGGACGGTGTACCCTTCTTGATGCACCTGTGCGTTACAATCCCAGTAGTGTTACCATTTCTAAAATGCTCATACCAGCTCAGTCATGCAGGCATAGACACTTCACTTACTTGCACTCCTAAATTAAAGTAATACTGGAGAACCTTGCAATCTGGAGAAAAATAAAAAATTAAATCAGTGGGCAGGATTTTAATGCCCTCAAATGAACACATGCAACATTTTGCGCAGATGATATACTAGGGTACTCTAACCTCGTGGCAGGTCATTTCCGTTGGGGTCATACGAGTACGGTGGCGGGGGGGCAACACTGACTGTTTCCCCAATCTCATTCACAAACCATGGAGAGGTGGTAGGGAAGGGAATGGATACGACTAAAACAAGCAAACAAATTAATAAATCAATGTATAATTTTTGCCTTGTCCTTCACATTGAGACAGATACCCAGGTAAGAATTAAAAGTGGCCAGAAATAAAACACCTGGCCTGCCCATGGAGTGTGGAGGCTGGAGAGTGGGCTGGGCCAGGGTTGAAGAAGCAGCCAATGAGGCCGATTGGGTCTGGGAGCTGCCCAGGGAGGAGGAGGAGGTAAAAATGGCTGCCGGGGCGGTGTTGACTTCAGAGGATGAGGAGGAAATAACAGCAGACTTCACAACTACCTGGACACAGAGGATATTTAAAACTTTCAGTTTTCAATACGGTCTCACAAGTAAGAACAGGGAGAGCAAGTGGATACCTGCTGCGAGTAGCTGTAGGTGGCTACGCCCTCTGGTGGTGAACCAGCACGAGAGCCTCCCTCCTGAATAGTCTACGATTGAAAACCAGTTTTCAATTCATAACCATTTTTGATTTCCCCCATTACCAAACAGACCATCATAATGGATTACATTGAATTATACATGTACATTTAACAGCACTGTCAAGTGACAATTATTTCAGGGGAAACAAGTACAATCAATTTAAAGCAGACGGCACGAGTACCAGGTTGGCTGTGGACTCAGCAGCTGCATACACAGAGGGACTCTGGTAACCTGTGTCTGTCAGCCAGAGAGCAGAAAAATGTTAGTATTAGGAACTCCTGGGAATGCAATACTAGACGCTTTATTTTGGTCATCAAGACATATATTGATATCCTCACTGATTATACATTAAATGGTAAATCTCAATGTTGAGGTCAGGAAATCTCAGTGCAGACTGACCTGGTGCTGTGTAGATATAGTCCTCCGCATATTCACCTAGGAAAAATAATTTAGTGAGAATACCGTCTTATCTGGGGATTAATTACATTCATGGACAATTGACAGATGCAAGGAGGGGGGAAATATGCTTGCAGAAAGTAAAATTTATCCCCCTTTATCCCAGGAAAAAAAACTTTTAAAGTATAACACTCAAATCAACCCAAATCTCGTAATGGAATAAACCGACTGAAGGCTTCCCTTACCCTGCTCACCACTGTTGCTCCTCTCATCCGGGTCCTCCTCCGATGAGGTTGTGCCCTGTTTGCCAGCTGCAGGGATGGGGGTGTGTCCCCTTTGGACCCAGAAGGTGGTGGGTGCTGGCACCATGGAGTTAGGGACTGCTTGACCCTGCAGATGGGGAGATGCTCACCAGGTTGAACTGGATATGGTCATTGACAGCCAAAATCAGCCGTCTCCTGCATTCCTCCCCCCCACAATTGTGTCAGGAGAATTATGCCTTGGCAATTCTTTTTAATTGGTTTATTGAATATATTCCACTAAAGCAGAATTTTCCACAAAAGTATCAAACTGCAAGGACTTCTAATATTGCTAGCAGGCGAGAATTGTTCCCGACAACATTGTAATGGTAACCAAGCAATTATCGAAATAGATTTGGAAAAAAGGAAACTGCAGGGATACCAAAACATTTTGTTAATCAGAAGATTTATTAAATATTTTCACCTAAAAATTGGGTATTGAATTTTTGGTTACCAACACCAGCAGAGTTCCTCATGTTTACTACAAACAAGTCATGCGATCCCTTGTTCAGTACAGTAGCAGAAGTAAAATGTGAAGGAAGAGTTCTGGGCTTGAATGAAGCATTTACATTTTAGTGTTAACAAGATGACAGTACATTCTATCTAAACTCCTTACTTAAAACCTAATATGTCCCACACAGCTGTGCACAACCACAGATGAGGCATACTTTTTTTTTTTTACGGCACAATAGAGCAGCATCCGTTGAAACAATTTAAGCAATATATAAAAGATCATATTAACTTCAGACTAATCACAGCCACCAGCCTCTAGTAACAATCCTAAGCAGAGGCACAAAACCGTTCCCTGAAGAGCAGGTCCATTATCTAGCGCTTACCTGGGATAATTTCCCTAGAGGCTCCAATCAAAAGAAGATATTCTGAATTAAATGTGTCAAAACTAGGAGGGATTTAGGCGTTTTACAATTCAGACAATGCATTTCAAATTAAAAACAAAAAACACCATTATATTGGAACAAATTTTGGTATGAGTCCACACAAATGAGAATACATATTTTCACCATTTATTAAATACAGAACATACAGCTTATAAATTACTCGTCAGAAGGGACTGCATTAACTATTGACACTGACATCAATTTATTATGGCGAATGGTATTGACTATATACAGAATTCTACTTTGTATCGTGCAAGTGAATCCTTCAAGACTAACACGACTCCTTCACATCTTTTAACATAAGGCTTTTCTGGCGAGCTTCTCTGCATTTTCCCCCCAGTGCAGGCTTTTAGATCAAAACACCTCCACTTCCAAAAAAAAAAAAAAAGGGGGGGGGATTTCCCCTCACATCCTGATTAATTACTCCCAACAGGTTTAATCAACTTTTCAGCCACACAGACCTGAGCTCCACCCCATGTTAAAATTAGTTATAGAAGTGCATAGTTAATATGGCAGCTGTTGGCTGTGAATTTCTGGTATAGCCAGATCCTTCATGTGCTCTGCTGGCCATAAAACTCACCGGTAGGGGGGGAAAGTCTGCTTCGTCCCCTTCCTCAATCTCGTAGAAGGTAATTGTTCCATCCATGTCCTGGTGCTCCTCTCCAGCTTCGGGTACAAAGCTGAACTGGCACTCCTTGTTGACACTATGCATCTGGCGCCGACTTCGGCTACAAGACCTCATATACAAAAACAGAAAATCAAACTTACTCAATTGTCATCATAGTAACGTGTACGAAAGATTTTCAACATCCATTGGCGTTTCATCCGTGTTACTTTTAGTAATAATCCAAACAGTTGCAGCACCATCAATGCAGCATAAGCCTCTAAGGCCTTGATCATGTTTCCATAAAACCAAGTTTCCTTTTAATTTGACGGTTCAAGGTTCAACAAGGTCTGCTTACCGTGACCTATAGGAGTAATTGTCTAAGCTCTGGTAGCAGCGTTTGCCTGGGTTGGGATAGTAAGCCACATCTGGTCCCATCAGGTGGTTCCGGTTCAGAAAGCGGGCCGAGCTGCTAGCCAAAATCCGAAGGAGCAGGGGGGTGGGGGTGTTGGCAAACAAGATATTTTTAATGGCAGGAAAGGCAATGCAGACAGAAGGAAAAAGCTCATTGTCAAGAAACAGCCATTTTTACTGGAGGGAGGGCACACCACAATTATCCACTATGAATTCCAATGCCTTCCCTTGGTAGCGAACATAAAATGTCAATCTTAATAGTAATTTATTCATACAGTAAAAGTCACAGGGAAATATTATAGCACTATTATGTAGACTTGCCAACTGATACTGCTGCAAACCATTACGAAGATATTTCCAAGGGTAGTCAAGGACTAAGACTGGATTTACCTAGTTATATATGCTGGGTAAAACCCACTATACATTCATGTTGCAGATACAATGCTTGAGACTTAATTCCCAAGAGAAAACCGACTTTTGAAATTTCAGTCTGGCTCAAGTTTAATTATGCTTGCATCATTTGAAGCTATATAGACCCTTGAGAACAACATTTGAAACTTGACTCGGAGTTCCCCTTAGAATTTTTTTTAAAGCCAACAATGGTTATTTTAGTTAGTGGTTATGTAAACATTCATGACAAAACTAAAACAAGTGCAAATTCTTTAGTGAGGAAACAAATCAAATTTTTAGATCACATGAAAACCAATGGTATTTACAACCAACTTTCAAATCTGACGTAGGCTGCGATGCTTCTAAATAAGTATTGCTGTGCACAAGAATCGCATGCATGACACAACTGACCTGGGGGGGCCATAACCACGTGGAGGCCTAGAAGTGGCATGTGGTCGGTAGTGCTCATAGGGCAGGCTGGGGGGCGTGGGGGGGCCGTGCATGGTGGGAGGTCGGCCTGGGGGAATCCCACCAGGGCCTGGCTGGAAACGTGGCGGGAGGCTGGTCTGGGTGCGAGCGTAGGACACCGCCATCAGCATGTCTTTCCCACGGGGCTTTTTAAAGAAGCGTCGACGACCGCCCCGGCTATCAGCGTCTAGGAAGGTGAGACAATAAGTACATTTACACAGAACCCATCACTAAGCAATCCCAAAATGCCAGTTTAAAAAAAAAAAAAAGTAAATTAATGGCAACCAAGAGTCATTACTAATACACAACATTCCAAAAATCTTGGGCGGGAAAAAAAAAAATCAAAAAATTGCCCAAGCATAAGTTACTTTACAGGGGAAAGTTTAATTCTTATAAAAATCAGCAGACATCAGTTTATACAATAGCCAATCGAGATTAACTTCTTGTTTCAGCAGACTTATAGGATTGAGTGCGATAAGACACTTATGTCAATCACTTAACATGTATTCAAATGGGTAGCATAGACTGTGGCTTCCAGTTCTTGTGAGCTACATGGGTCAGTGGTTTTCATCTTGCTTTTAAAATTGTTGAATGCAAGATTTATACATGAAGTGGGGCACTTCAGTTGTATCTTGTATATAAATCAGCACCAAGGCCATTCATAGCCGTTGTCTTGCACTTTGATCAGTCATTAAAATTACTATTTTTCAGACCAAGTTATTTGGTTAGTGGCAAATAACCCACTTTCAATTGTGCTTCAAAATGCAGTTTTAATTATACATGGATGTTTAAAAATAAAACCAACTGGACTAGAAAAGCCTAATCATAAAATGCAATGACAAGCCTTGATAAGAGAAAGCGTTGAGACCTCAAAATGCAGCTTTCCTCACATTCTAGACAGTTTCAAATTCCAAAGACATCAAGGAATTAACATTTAAGGCAGCTACAGATGACACTGGTGAGCATCTTATTTTAGAAATTTTTTTAAAGTTGTATAGGCACATGCCACCGTTTAATGTGCAAGCAACTGAACGCAGACCTCAGATCCTGACAATAATCCTGCACATCTACAACAATACCAGCAAGCCACCTTAAATTCGGTTTAATTCAACTAATTTAGTTCATTTGCAAAGGCTGCATGGTAAATATAGATCTGGACAATTTACATGAGCTCAAGAA
>JAOVYW010000002.1:4152255-4165988 GCA_025775045.1 Hiodon tergisus
TATTTTAAAACACATTGAAGTGGCAATAACTGATATTTTTTATATTTTATACAAACTGATAAATGATTTCCTTCGGGGATAAGAGGCAACAGATTGGACTGAGTGACAGAAAACCAACTTCACACCAAAGTATCCTCAGTTTCCCTGCCGTGTTAGAAGGAGCAATGTACATTCGTCAGAGGGGGGGCAGCCAAAAGGGTGGTTGGTGGTTTCTCAGGTATTTTAGGCTGTGCGTTGCAAAGCTGTTGCAAAGCTGTTTGTCCTGATAACACTCGAGTTGTTGTAATTATAAAACAGGGAGATAGGAACTCAAGCACCAGCACCCAGTCATATCACAAAGCCTTGCTGTTTAGGTTCCAGGGTAGCTGTGGCAGACACGGTGGACTGAAAAAAGTTCGGCATCCCATGGCGGCGTATAGGCAGGGAACCAAATACCAGGTTTCATAAGGAATCATAAAATAAAAACAAGTTCATGGTATTTTTCTCTTTTTTGACCCTACAGATGGGTAAAGAGCACAACGTGAGAGAACAGGTAGAGTCAAAAGTTAAGTGTTAATGCAACCATCTATTCTGTAAAGGTATGTGAGGCGTGCCTTCGTAAAAAAAGTCATAGGATAAAAATGTCTGTCCCCTTGAGCCCCACTTTACCCCTGCCCATATCATGCAGGCAGTCCTGAAGATGGTATCCCAGCTCCATTAGCCTGCCACACATCATGCTTTTAATATTTCCTCATAGCAGATTCTTTCAGCATTCAACAAGGCCTCAACAAAGCCACTGTGAGCCATGGCTCTGGGACAGTGTGTCACCCCACAAACCGCGTAGAATTAAGAGGCACTGGGAGTGAAATCCTGGTAGCATTTGGCAAGCTGGGCAGAAGAGGTGGAAAGAGGATCCTGTTTTTTTTTTTTTTGTTGGCATCTGCTTTGCAGGATCCAAAAGGCTAGTGGCAATCAAGGAGGTAGACGGGAATCTAGCCATGGTCTGCGGACATCCTGAGGGGTCTGGTAAGAGCTTGGGGGGGGGGGGGTGGGGGGGGGACTCCACCCCATAATTGTCAGTATGGGGTGGAGTTCAAGACCTTGGTTAGGGGGGATCTAACCAAGGTCCATAGACATACCACTAATAGCACTGAACACATGTAACGAGTTTTGTAGCAGGGAACACATCATGTCCTCCTGGAAGATCTGGAGGAAAGAAATGAAGATAAACATTACCACAGGTCAATAAACTCATCCAGGAAAAAAAGAAACACCACCAAATTAACCACAGGTCAAAAAATAAATGGACAATATCATGAGACAAGCACACAAAATCACATCCACAGGCCAAAACCCAGCTAACAAAAATAAAAAGCAGTCACAAGTCGCAAGCAGACATGCACAGTACACCTACCGGCAGTGCACAACGCCCAACAAAAATGCATAAATGCTAGAACAGGCAAAACTGAGAACAAATTGTGTGGGTCATGTTTATATTACCCAAGCCTTCCTTAAATCTGAGGAGCACGTGTCAGGATGGAGGAGTAAACAAAAAGAAAAGTCAGTAAAAATAATCTACAATCCTGCCCACATTTTTTTTTTCATCACAAGTCAGGCCTTTCTTATTAAGAAGCTCTACATATTTTAACAAACTGAAAATATTATATATAGGCTAGTGGATCACTGGCACTTTCAAATCTGCAGCTGTAGAATGCACTGCAAAACCTTCTAGTACTTTTTTTTTTTAAAGAGCCAATAATTTACCTAATTTCTAAAGTACCAGATATAGTGCAGATGACATTCTATGAGACTGTGGCAACATAGCCAAAAACAGTGTGAAGATTCTCAGCATAAAAAAAAAAAACCTGGTACGTTAATATATAGCAGTTTTTTCTTTATATTTGATCAAGAGGTGTAAGCATGAAAACTGAATTGTCAGTATGGGGTGGAGTTCAACATTTCCATTGCATCTGTGTGAGCCTTAAGTTCAAGCAATTTTTAAACCAGCAATTTAAACAGAGGAGGGTATCTTGCGCCAATTAGATGCAGTGTGGGAGCACTGTACCAGGAAGCAGGGGGAATCTAATTATCTGGGACTTTGATAACAAACCAGCATGCTTTTGTTGTTCATTGAGATCCTGGTCTAAAGCTCTAAACGGCAAGAGTAATTGTATAATAATAATAATAAATATAATAATAAATAAAAAATTATAATCATTTTAAAATATTATAATTTATCATTTTAAAATGTATAATATTCTAATATTTTTTTCAGATGACCTCACGGTGTCCTTTGTTGTTTACATTTTTTTTGGCCACTGCCTGTAGCTCTTCCTCATTCTTCACACCCATGCAAAGTCATTCACCTCCACGAAGTGCAAGCATTGTGAGGGACCACGTTTCTGGTCATGTTAACGATAAGAAAGAGCAGAAACCTCTAATGAGCCTCTGTGGGAGCTTTAACTCTGACCCAACTGAAGCGTTTAAATCTGTGCCTAGCTGGAACAAGCCCAATCCTTCAGATGGCAATCCAGTGGCATTCAGCCACGGGATTCCACTAGGCCTTTCCACCTCCCTTTCCTCTAAGGCAGTTATAGCTTATAACCGTCAGACACCATGCAAGTTCTTGCATGCTCAGGGCGGTAGTTTTTTGTTGAACAGTGACTCACCGACCGTTTGAAGAGGGGAAGTCTGCTCCAGCTACGCTTACCCCAGCTTCAGTTAAAGGACATATGTGATAACTCAGAGAGGGATATATAACCGGCAACAGAACCAGGAGGCAACGGCGAGTGCGGGGGAAAGATACAAACAGACATGGCTGTGGAGGCATGGCGGTGGCCCACAGAGAAAACTCCTGCTATCCAATAGTGAATGTGTGTAACTCCTAAGCAGCTGAGGATGAAGGTCATCACTGTGTAATTATATTAGACCCTTTTGCACCCCGGTCCACCATACCTGCTCGTGGATGATGTCGGAGAGTTCCTTCACCAGATCCTTAAAGTTGCCCTTCAGCCCCTCGTGGTACTCAAATTGGTCCACCTTGATCAGTCGCTCATTGATGTCCAGAGCGATGCTACATGCCTGAACAAATTTCCTGCGTGAGATATGGATCAGCAGAGCAATGTTAAGACTGGGTGGAGATGGGCTGCAGGAACCCAAGTTGCGTGTGCGAATTGCTGGGAACCTTATTTTTAGTGAGTGAGTAATGCAGTTAGTAATAGTTCTTCTTTGAGAGCCAAACTCAAACAGGAAGAACCAGATCTTACATAAGTAAGATAAAAGAAAAGATACATAAATTATAATGACAGTGAGAATAAAAGGACACTACTCCATAACGTTTTAAATTTCAAACATACCGGAAAATCTCCTTCAGCTCCTTCACCTTCTTGCTATTGTACTGGCTAGATTTGGCATCATCGAGGAAGGCCCGGGCATAGGCCATAGGACCTGCATTTACCTGCCAAGCGCAAAAACATGACTTTATCCTCTTGGTATAGACGGTACCTATGCACACAAAGGTACCTCCTGGTAAATGGTGGGGGGTAAATGCAAGCAGCCCTAGCGATGCCAGGCGCACATGGACGCAGGTCTGGAGATGTCAGAGGCACCTACACGCTGCCCTGGTGATGTAGGACATACCTGCACGCAGACACACCCCTGCAATTTGAGCTGCAGCTGGATCATGTCCACCTCCGGACAGGAGCAGAGCTTGTGCAACTCAGCAGTGCGATCGCGCATCTCGTCGATGGCAACGTCCATGGGCTTTAGATCCAAGTGCTTCTCCCCCGACACCTCAATCCTCTTCTTCACGTACGGGAATGCGTTGGCAGCTGGGGAGGACAGGTGCCATGAACAGAACCCTTTGGTTGTGGGGAGGTTTCTTACCTTTTCATGCCAGACTCCAAGCGTCTTACCAGTCAAATGTTGGTTGAGCTGTTCGTAGTTGGTTTCTGTACCCTAGTTTCTTTACAAAAATAATTCCGTTTTACAGCTAGAGTTGAGCTGAATGAAATGTGTGAGAAAAATTGATTGAACTGAAGTTGTTCAAAGTCGTGTACGATTTAATAAAGTCAGATGTTAATCTCTTCTTATCTCATCTCACAATTTAAGAAAAACTAATAAGAGTGAATTCAATACGAGTAACTCAATGGTTAGTGTGTGTCTCAGGTAATTGATCATTGCTGGCTTTTGGTTTACCAGGCAGGGGTATTTGTTTAACTGTTGTTGTAACCCTTATCTCCATCCTTCCATCCCCCAGTCTATTGGCCTGGTGAGACCCCCCTCCAACCCCACCTTACCTCAGACTTTCCCTCACCAGTAAATGAAAGGCAGAATCTACTATTTTGCAGGTGGTATCCCAAGTGGCAAATTAACTACTGCCCATTGTAATTGTTTTGTGACTGAAACACTTGTCTCTGTCCTCAAGCCGTGCAAAAGAGCCATGTTACATCAATGATACAAAAAAAATCAGTAAAAACCAATAAACCTAGGCAGGTGGGTCTTCTTCCCAAAATGGAGGAAGGTTCTAGCTCCCCTATAGCCACAGTGGCTCAGTTTAACTGACTTCGCCCTTGTGCAAACAAAGTTATTTGAATTTGGACGGACGACAGAAGAATATTTTAGCCACTGTAAGCAAATGTTAAGTAAATATTACTTCAATAAAGAAAACAGACACAGTTTGGAGGGAACCATACTCAGGGTCACGTGTTTTGTCACGATAAACGTAGAGAAAGGTCATAGATGATTTATTGCCCTTTAAAAGTGGCCTTACAACAAACTTATGCAGCACGCCTTATGGAAGCAGGTTTAGTTTTCTGCACGGGACTGCCTTAGGACTGAGTCGGAGCACTCTTAGCACCCTCACTGAGCCTTGGCTGGCAGTCTATTTAGCAATGGCATTGGCGGGGTTAGGGTGAAACGCTCCAGGCAAACCCTCATACTGTTGACCAACAATCCAAACTATGTCCGTTTTCTTTACGGCAGTAAGACAGGCATTCGGAAACTGATCTTGTCCAGGATGCCCACCGGTTAATGCTGGAGATTAGCTGATGAGCATGTTGACACAAAAATGTGCTCAACATTCTATCCAACTCAAAAGTAGAAGTAACAACCCTGATTTGCCCTGGCCAGTAGTGCACACTACCGCCCCCTGCTGGCCACGCCTACTTGTGAGCACAGTCCTCCTCTTGCACTGCTCCTCCACACAGCCATGCTTCTTCCCCGACAAGGTGTATGGGGTCTCGAACACGAAGCGATCCATGTTGTGGCTTTTTTCAAAATCTGTTGTCCTCTCTGATGCATCCTTCTCATCGAAGTAAGGCTTCACAAAAGTGATCTGGATATAGGCCATCTTGGAATCCAGCTCTTTGGGATTTACCTGTCGAAAATATTGTATAGCTGTGGGTATTTTTTTTAAGAGCAATTACAATCCTGTCTACAAGTATAGTAGGACATTTAAATCAACAAATGTTGTTCCAATATTTTCTACAGCGTTAGTAGTGAATTGGTTGTGTGTGTGTGTGTGTGTTTGTTTGTGTGTTAAATATGTTTATGCAGACTAGCATAAACCTGGCTCAATTGAAAAGACCTGTATCAGAAATTATATTCCTTTCTAAATTACTATACCCCTGAGGCCTGTTAGCACAGATTACCTTGTTGGAATCTTGGATAATCTTGACATTCTCCTCTCCAAACTTGTCACCGTAGAGACTGAGTAAACGGTGGGAGATCTCCGACAGACCTGTGAGTTTTGGTTCCTTATAGATGTACTCCTTTCCATCTTCTTCTTCAAAGAAGGCCTGCAGGAAGCACAACCACGGGGCAGGGTTTAAGAGCATGGCACCAGCCTAGTTCTATGTAAGAGCAAGAGGGGAAAGTGATCGGGGGTCAGACTCCCAGCTGTTTTGGCCCTCTTCAGCCTGTACATTGGTGTACAGACTTGTCGGCATATAATAGCTTAACGATTTCTTTATCTTCGAGTTTGCTACATGCCTCTAAAGCAACATATAGCCTACACAATATATATGGTAGTCTGGCACGCTGATATTAACTATATTTTCTAGACTGTAATTTAACTATATATTTACAAAATCAACAGTGAGGTAACTTACTGTAATTCAAAGTACAATACAGGCTGTGTCCTAATACTGGACACTTTTTATTTTGTTTGAATTTTATGTTATTTTAATTTTATTTAAAGACAAATTAGTCACTCTGTGTTAAAATGCCATTGTATGTTAATTTAGTCTACAACTAACAATCCAAATTTTTTCAATAGATTTGTATTGGACAAGAAGATATCAAGACCTTTAATTTAGTAAAACAAATTGTTAAATGTTTGTCATTACAATTTGAGTGGTATAAAAAAGGTTTAAAAAGGTTGTGCAGAAATGGTGTGCATTCACGGTGGCTCTGGTTAGTATAATTTCTCTATAAATGAGAACATAAAAATATATACTCCAAAAATAATTTGGGGATTTGTTGTCCATCTCTTCAACAGTATCAATATAAACATTTTGGAGAGGTGCCTTTTCTTTAGAGTTTATCATACAAAAGCTGACAGCCAATAGAACTACATACACGTAAACAGCCAAATTTAGGGCAAGTGTCAGCTGAAGCATATAAATAAATATTTGACAGTGTATCAAAGCTCCCGCCACACTGAAGTCATGTTTTTATGTATACGAGCCTTGTCTATTCGAGAATGTGGTTTATCTTGACCAGCACTTGGGCTGTTAAGACGGCACTCAACCTGATAAACACTGACAGCTCCTCAAAGATGAATAATGACAGTAGCTTCCTCAAGCAGTTCTGTTATAAACAGAAAATAAGAACAATATTTTGAAGAAGTCGGACCACAGATGAGTAGCTGATAGTAAGAGGGCACACATTAGAAATGACATGAATAGCGTTGCATAACATTACACAAGTAACTCAAATTGTGGGGGTTTTCCCCCCAAAGCTCTGACAGAGGACGTTTTCAGCACTACAGACAATTAGACATACCAGACAAAAAGAGAAGAGAAGAAGACCAGAGCTTTATACACTTTTAAACAGGAAAACAAGAAGGCTGAAATAAAATACAGTGATTTTACTTCTAGATATCACGTATAATCACATTCCAACAATCATTATAATACAACGTTTACACTTAAAGACAAAGCAGAAGCGTACTACAGTGAAAACAAAGACAAAAAAAACAGACTTCAAAGAATATGCACACAAAAAACAACGGCAAAAGCCTCAGTCTGTAAAGGCACTTGTCTCAGTCCATGTCATTAGCCAATTGTGACTGGGAGAGCACAGGCCTGGTCTGGGGTGGGTTAAATCAGCAGGGCTTCCCTCAACTCAGCCAACGCGAGTCTCCAACCGGCTTCCTGCCAGCCTAAAGTACCACTGAGAAGGGTGGGAGGAGCCTAGTTATAATCCCTCCCTCTCCATGAGTGTGGTGGTGGGGGGTCGCAGCAACGAGCCAATTTGAGGTTGAGGGAGAAAAGTATGATTTATGTCTCCATTTGGTGGGGTTTTTCAGCAGTCTTGTTCATCACCCCATACACACAGGTCTGACAAATGAATCGATCTTCCTAGAGCAGCCTTCTCCAATCATACTGCACAGCCAAGCATAAAATCAAAATTTGGACAAGGACTAAACAATTCAGATGGTGGAATAGGCCAAACCAGGACAAGAGAGAACCAGACGGGACGGAGGAAGGAAAATTGAAGGGTGACTAACTAAACTAGCTGATGGTTTAAGCACACAGAACCATCAATGTACATCAAAACAACAAATCAAACACAACAAACTAGATGGACAGCATGCTTTCTCCTTCTAAAAGGGCTCACAAAATCAGGATGAAACCTGAGCAAATGCTGGAGTGCATATGTCCACAACTGATGCACCCCTGAATTTCCCCAGAGAAGTGGCCTATTCCCTCCTGGAATGGCCTGGAACCTACTCAGGCGGAGGCAGCCAGCTGAGCTGAGTCATCTTCTTCACTGTCTCAGTGAGTCCCCGAGACACACTCAGCTTGGCTCTGCGACAAAACGCTTCCAGTTTCACGTACTCTACACACAAACAATGACTGCAACTCACTTACTGGCTTAACAGAAGTCATTGCAGCAAAAAAAAAAGGCTGTCTTAAAAACAGACTTTCTCGAGGATGGCATTTAGCCCCCACTGGCGAACACTGTTCTTCCTCAGTACCCCGCTCCGCCGGGCTCCCTTAAAAAAATGGGCTTAGGGAGAGACGGAGTCCATCTTCACGCAGCAAGTACACCTTCAGCATGGAAGCTAGCTTGCCCTCCTCAAGCATGTTTTGCAAATACTGCAGTTTCACTACACTAAAACAAGAGGTGTGATCCTCATCCCACGCATGTTGAACCAAATCAAAACTTTGGATTGCACACAACTGTGTTTTATAGCGTTTTCTTTTGCAATAAATAAGAAACGTAGAAAACGTTTTATTGAATGATTCACCAAGCTATCTTGTTTCTTGTATATATAAATAGCGTAATATATATAAATATATATATATTGAAACATATATATGTTGAAAAAGTTAATTAAATTGCAATGTACATATTTAGTTTTAATGTGCCATTCATTTTATTATATATTTCCTGTTATTTTGCCAATTAACGACAGAGTACCTCAAGGAGATCCATCTACAGGCAAATCTATGAGGAGCAAAACTTCGTACCACCCTTAAGAATTTTTAAGAAACAAACTTTTGCAGATTGTTTCGGAAAAAAACGTGTTTTCATCTAGAATGCAAACACAATAAAATATACAAAATTACACTCATAAAATAAAAAATTAAAAATACAACAGCACCCACTTGGCAACTTTGCACTCACCTGTCCATAGAAAGCCACCCTGAAAAAGGTTCCTAGGAGCCTGCGGCCTGACTGCATCACCTCTAGAACCTTGTTGTAGGCCCGGTGCAGCGTATTATACAGCTGGCTGAGTTTCTGTACAAGAGACAAACGGTGCTTCAATGCAGAGTCTTCCAAAATTTTGATGACCTAACCTAGCTTAGCAGAACCTAAGATATAAGCTAAGATATTATATGATGCTGCAAATCATTTACTTCACAGAACTGAGCTTAAATGATGACTTGCCCTTATTGACCCGGCCCTTAATAATGCTAAAGATTAAAGTTAATATGCTTTAACCACGAGCCCCAGAGGGAGATGTAGCAAAGCAGTGGAGACCCAGCATTAACCTTAAAAAGAATGTCTGACAGTTTAGTAATAGGAGAGCCAAGAGGAACATAAATGGTATAAACTTCTTCAGCCAGTGTTTATAATACGCTTTTACTGATCTATCAAACAGCCAAGGGAAATGCACTGTTTATTTATGCCCTTGGTAAACAGGGGACATAGAAAGCCATTTAGTAAAACAGGAAATCGTGATTATGTAGTGCAATGATTTTCTCCAAAGTGTAGGGAAAAAACCAACAGGAGCTTTTCAAATGTCAAAAAAAGTGGAGGCTCCTCTTAACATGCCGTGTTCATGAGCGCCAACAGGAAAAAAAAGAGTTGCAATGCCACAAGTGCTGTGGTTTTGATGGGAAGTTGCGGCCGTCACTCAAGGAAACATCTGGAAGGTCAGCAGTTTAAAGGCTCTGTATCCAAACACTACTGAGTGCCTGTGACGGCTACTTCCCTGTTTTGGCTGCAAAGTGAAACTTTCTGTGTGAACACCTCCCTTTGGTCTGCACCTCACAAACTGGGAACCTTCTCTCTTTTCTTCTAATTTAAAGTATTTCTCCCTTTTATTGACGTGGCCTTTCTCCTCAATGGAAAAAACCAATGGCTTATACCATAGTATATCCATGTAGCAATAAACTGAGTAACAATTACAAGTTGCTCTTTCCTTACAACTCTGTTGTTACCTCAAACTCGTGCCTTTTCTCATAGACAGGGATGAGGAGTTTAGCGATGTGTGTGATCAGCTCATATCGCTCTGCTTTCCACAGCCCGTCCACACACAGCTCCAGGTGCTCCACCAGGACCTCCTGCAAAACATTACACCAGCGCCCGATGACGTCACACCCTCATCATCTCCGCATAGGCTACGGCATTGCACCAACTTACACAACTGACTACTGAATCAAGCCTGGATCCCACAAAACCGCTGCACACTTGGCACAACCTCCGTAACATGAGACCTGATTGTCCAGCCGAGCTAAAGTGCTCAGCATCTCTGGCATACAGCACTTCACCATCTCAGCATAGACTGTGACATTGTAAAACTTTCGTTCTTTTTCCATTGTTGCAAAAGTGCTGATATCTAGGTGCTCTAACGGGCTCGGAGCAAGTGAGAGACGGCGGTGCCGCCCGGTTTCTGTAAGGCCAAGTCCCGCCCAGGTAGTGCTTGTCTGGGCTCTGCACCCCTACCTCGGTGTAGTACACGTCCTGCGTGCCCGTGTCCTCCTTCATGGCCGCCTCCTCGCCAATGTTCTGCGTGATCTTCTTAAAGGCAACCAGGCCACTGGGGAACATCTCTGTCAACACAGAGGCCAGAGTGTTGAGACGTTCAAAGCAGAACCACCTGGTTCTAGAATTAGCCTGTCACTACAACAATATCAGTTTATCCATCCGTCTTTACTCTTAGAGTCGTAGGGACACAGACACAACCATGTTTTTTAGACTAGTTTTGAAACATCCAACATTTTATTATAAATTGGAGTTTCATTACATTTGTCACTTGTTGAAAACAATTACTTTTGAATACATTTTTATATATCAATACCTGTATGCAATTATACAGGCACTGATATTTTGTATTTTCACATGAAGCTCTTTTCCCAGGCTACCCATCTAAATATTCTACAGCAAAGTTGCAGAGGGTCTTTTTCTGTTTTTACTTTTACACATCTTCCAGAGGCCTTCCCATAACACGGAAGGGAAGCCTTACTTTTCCTGTACAGGTACTCGGCCACCAGTGCGGTCACGTGGATATAGCACATGGCTGCCTGCGGAGAGAGACAGAAAGACAACCCTTGAGAAGCCTGCTGCCGGCAGGGTATAGCACCCCCGACGAGAAAGCAGAGCACCAGCCCCTGCTCCTGAATAATAGGATTCATGTGTGTTGAACGCCGTTATCTTCCCTTGTTTGGTTCTGATGGTTGGCTGGGCCCATGAATAGAAGCCATATCTCTTGAAATTAAAGGGAAAATCTCCATAGTCCTAGAAAGTCTCTATGGGGGGTAGGGAGGCAGACTTCTGTATCATTTCTGGGTAATGACGGCGTCAAGCCTCAGAATGATGCTAAGCCATATCTAACCTTAGGTTCTTTATATCTATAATGGAGAGTGTTTATAGACTGCAGGAGTCAGTTGCGTGACTGCTAGAAACAAACACGGAGCCTGCCAAGGCATGCCCAACTATCTAATGAAACTAGTCTGGATTCCCATCTCTGCATTTTTCTAAAGAGAGGAGCGATGGTGGGGTGCAAAAATGGGGGCCAGCTGGAACAGGAAAAGACTGTGGCAAGCTGTTTAAAAAAAAGGCGTGTGGGGCCCTGACCCATGGAGGTGTGGGGCCCTGACCCATGGAGGTCTCGCGCCCGCTTTTACCTCGGAGAAGTCGCCGTTCTTCAAGTGTGCTCGGGCCATGCTGTCCAGCCAGGTCCGGCGCAGCTCCGGCGTGCTGGCGTAGGAGCGCGCCAGGCTGTACTGCAGGTCCAGCAGCATCTCCGGGTCCCGCTCATGCTCCCTCATCTGGGCCGTGGCCATCAGCACCGTGCGGATGCGCTTGGTCAGACCCTTCACTTCTGCTGGGAAGACCGTGGACTGGAGGAGAGAAACCAGCAGAGTGTGTTGGTTTTGCCCCGTTTCGAACGCTCATGTTGTCAGGGAGGAGATACAAAGGCACAGGGTGGCCAAAGGAGAGTTCTGCACAGGGTAAGGCCTTTGTCAGGGCCATACTAGTTTGACAAGGGGAGAAATAGACAGTCCCGTTGGGGAGGGGCATACCTTCATGGCCTTGTCGCTGTTGGCGAAGTTGTTGATGATGGAGAGGGACTCTTGGAAGCGGGAGCTGCCTGTGAGTGCAACGTCGGCGATCAGCTGACTGACGGCGATGATTATCTGAGGTGCACGCAACACAGGCATGTTTTGTGCTGTTCTTATAAACCCGTCTTTTTTCCCATGATCCGTTTTAGCATGCTCATTTAAGTTGATTCAAGCTTATGTGAAATGTGGAAAAACCAAAGTAGGAAAGATCTTCTTCTTATCAGTCCATAACAGGAAGAGTAAGGTATGATAACAGCCTTGGTGTGGTGTGGTGTGTGTGTACGTGCGTGCGTGTGTGTGTGTGTGTGCGTATGTGGGAGCATTGTTTTTTACTTAGTCATATCAACAATTCATAAATTAATTATGATTTGGGTTGATTTTCTTTATGTATAAATACCTTTATTTTAGTTTTTCCCTGTGTTCATTCTAACACAAACCTATCACTTTCATTTTGGTATCATTCAACCCTATCATCCATCATTTGCTCAAAACTGTTGCATAATTGTATTTTCACTGTTGGAAATACCCAGTGGCCACTTCTGTTTTCTGGCTCTGAACAGCAACCGACAGTAATGGTAGTTGGGAGGCAGTATGTTGAACCCACTCATAAATGATAAAAGTCCTCCAGATAAAGCAATGTGGGTGGAGGACACCGGTTGAGTGGCGCCTATGTTTGCAGAGCGGTCATGTGACAGCAGGCTGACCTGCAAGTGGGTGCGCAGAAAGGTCTTCCTCTTGGTGTACTCAAAGTTGTTCCGCATAAGCAGGTAGAGCAGGGCAGAGGCCTCGCCGCGCAGGGAGGACAGCTTGGATACACAGGACCTCAGCACCTCACAGCACAGAGTGGCACACAGTGTCACGCGCCCCTTGAACAACACCGAGGGAAACTGCCAGGAGAAAATCACCTCACATTACCCACACTGCCTTGGCAAGTGTTTCCCCACTTGTCTCTGTCACGTTACTATGCACAGACACATTACTTTACAGGAAGCCTCTGTCCATTACTAAGAATCACATTGTCCTTACCAACCGTACACGTCAGAATAGACGCATTTGTTAAAGTTTGATTAAATAGCTGGTAACATTTTGTGGCAACCTTGCTGATGAAGGCTCTCAGGGAGGCGAAGACGTGTTTGAGTGCTGTTTCGGACTGGCCAACCGCGAGGAAGGTCAGGTAAACGTTGAACACCTTCTTCATGAGGGGGTTGTGCCCATCGCCCTCCAGGAGCTGGTTCTGAGGAGGGACAATTGTGCAATCGGGTCACCATAGCGACAAGCTTAAATTGCTCCAGCACCAAAAATGTCCCCTACTGCCACCACTGTACATAAACGTTGACAATGTCTCCTATGCACAGGATTATGTGTAGACCTATCCTTTACAAAAAAATGAATCTACGTGTGACACAGAGGAAGGGCTAACCTTGAAGCTCTGAGAGAAGAGTGAGATGACATCCAGCACGATCAGACAGGTCTCAGTGGAAATGTTCCCCTCTAGCAGGGACTGGTGGTTAATCTCTGCCTCCGAAGCCCCGGACCCTGCACAGGAGATTGCCCAGGAGAAGGTCGGGAGAGAAAAACCACTGTTAACAAGATGATGCACCTGTACAGAGAATGAGGATGTAGGGCCAAAGGTTACAGTCAGCACCTGTAAATAGAATGAGGATGGCGAGGGGCTGAGGGTTACAATAAACACCTGTACTGAGGGTGAAAGGAGGCGGAGGCACTGAGGGGCAG
>JAOVYW010000002.1:4166088-4185053 GCA_025775045.1 Hiodon tergisus
ACAACACACCTGTACTGAGGGTGAAAAGAGGTGGAGGCACTGAGGGGCAGACAACACACCTGTACTGAGGGTGAAAGGAGGTGGAGGCACTGAGGGGCAGACAACACACCTGTACTGAGGGTGAAAAGAGGTGGAGGCACTGAGGGGCAGACAACACACCTGTACTGAGGGTGAAAGAGGATTCCAACTGCTGGAGTCTGGCTTGCATGACTCCCATTCGACTGCGCATGATAGGCATGGTCTGAGACTTCCTGTCTGGGGAGAAAAGCTTCGACACCCAGGCATCCTGACTCCTACACACGGGCATGCACAACAATGCATTAACACATGCTGGATAAACATCACAGACAGAGCACCGGGTGTGTGATGAGATGAACGGAATGGCCATCTTATGCTGCTGCATTCTAACGCATTAATATTTAAGTGCACACGCAAGGGTAAAACAGTACGGTTTTTCAGTACGGTCACATGATTTTTTAAAATAGACATGACAACAGAACTATATAACATAAACATATTATAGCTACATTAAGTTCATCTAGAATTCAAACTCACAACCTATAGGATATCAGTGCTTGAACACCAACAAAACATACAAATGACATTATAGGAAGGACTCAGTCACATCTACCTGCCGATGTTCCTCTTCCCAGTGTATCTGAACTGAACGAGACACGTCCTGAAGAAGAACAAGCACAGTGCTAATTCAGCAGGTGATCAAGTCCACCTTCACATTTACTGTTGCTATTAACAGAACTTTAAATTAAGGTGCGTTTGTCTATAACTCCGGGAGAACCGCAGCATTTTAGTTGACATACTCTCGTTCCAAAAACGGAAATCCACCTTGTGTTTTTGTCGGACATCCCTAGCACTTATCAAACAAGCCTAACGTGAGCTAGAAGCCACATGAATCAGGATCAGATTGTCATTACAGCCAAAAATGTAGTTATTTCTCTTCAATGGTTGCCTAGGGTAATCTAGGTTGCCAGGCAGCTGTGCATCAAATGGGTGTCACATGTTTTACAGGATATTTGTGCACACATTAGATGGAACTTTTTGCCAGTCTAGTAATTCTTTATCTATGATGTCCCACTCACTCAAGCAGGCTAAGGAAGTTAATGACATCCTGAGGAGGCACTTTGTTCCAGTAGGCTAGCAGAGTGTCTGTAGACAAACAAGGGGAGAGGAGCAAAGTCAGCAATGTTCATCAATACACTATTTCATTTTTTGACACGCACTCATGTAGCTACTCCGTATTTAATGTTAAAGCTGGAAATTTACTAAATTTGTATGTACATGTATTTACTGGGTAAAGAACTTTGCTTTAAAGTTACTTAAGACATGAACATAAAGCTGAAAAGCTCATCTTTCCACCAGTACATTTGACATGGAGCTGTGAGGGGGAAAGCCAGAATCAATATTGTACCATTTAAACCCTACATTAAACACCTTGGGATACAAGGAAGCAGAGCGCTCAGATGTTGATATGACTCAGATTATTTCTTCACTTCTTGGCAACAACCCAAGGTTTGCATGGAAAAGAAAACAGAAAACAGCAGCTCTGACCTTCAGACACAGTCTTGACAATGTGCAGGAAACAAAGAAGCAGGCCTTTGATTTCGTAATGACCTAGCCGGCCAACGTTGGACAGAGTGCTCATCGTGGATCCCCGCCTGTTGATCTGGGAAGCGGGAGGCAGGAGAAACACATGACATGTTGGCACCTTCACAGTCGCCAGAATATTAGTCATGATAGCCACCACGCTCTAGATAGTCACTAATATTCGAGTGTTTATTATCTAAAGGAGCAATGGACTTCCGTTTGTGGGTGAGGCTGAAAATCACAGACCAAAGACACAGCATATTCAGCAGCATGTAGTCCGTTAACCTTTCAGGTTTGCTTCGCCCCTCCCTACCTGCACATTCCCCAGCTGTGCGTTCATCAGCTATGTACACACGCGTGGTGTGGCGCAAAGATGATAAAACACCAGCGTTAAAGCGCATAAGAAGCGGTCTATAGCCAATTATTTTAAAAGATACTGTCAATCTTTACATCAATGCAAAACCAGCATATACAAATTAAGGGAACAATTCCTCAACATGCAAGGTCATTATGATTAATATTTTTAAAAAGGGTGCGACCAAATCGACCAACTGAGAAAGTTAGTCGAACCCATGTGACCAGTGGGAAGTATGGGTATAGAACCCAGTTCAGTTAGTTGCAGGACTTCCCCCTCACCTCGTTGCCGTCCTGCGGACTGGGCTCAAACAGGGACCCCCGGGAGTCCTCCCGCTTCATCGAATGGCCATTCTGAGCGACGAATCCTGCAAAGAAATCAGAACCAAAGCCATTCTCAAACACACACAGGGGTCTGAAAGTATCAGGGACATGCAGCACAATAATGGGCAAAACATATAAGGTTCCACTAACACACCGTAACCTTGATTCCCTGAAATAGAAATATTAACCATAACTAATGGGTCGTTTTCCTTCAGAGCCCCATAATTCTGAGCAGTTTGCTAAGTGTCATGGGACCGCAATATTATAAATTGTGTCTGCCATATGAAAGTCCTGTCTCTATTTATACAATTTCCCCGAAGAGACCCTGAAGAGCGACGGTTAATATTTATATTTCAAGGAACAAAGGTTATAGTAATAACCCAACATTCCCATTAAAATACGAACTATGAGCCACCACTAATGGGTAAGTATTTCACCTTAATGGCCGCTGCATTGCAAATGTCCGCGACTGAGCCACCCTGGAACATCGTCCAAGAAGTGGCCTGCCGCCTCGTGGAGCAAAATGGAAAGCTTACACGCATCAGGCTGCCCAGTCAAGCTGATATTCCATCTTTACCATCTCAGTAAGCCACCGGGACACCCTCTGCTTGGAGAAGGCCTGGCTCTGCGGTTGAGATCAGTAACAGCTGAATAGCCGTTTGGTCTGGCGTAAGCTCTCTGTTCTCTCCACGAAATACGCAAATGCTCTCACAGGGCACATGTGGAGGAGATGGTTTTCTATCTGACTGAAAGGGCATTAGATGGAAGGCCTCCAATTCATCTGATTGGTTTATGAAACCATCTTCGAAAGAAAGGTCTGATAAGGACATAGTGTAACCTTTGACTTGTGTCTTGCTTACATGCTTTGAGGAAGTGAATGTCAACAGGCAGTCTGCTAAGCACATGGCCTCGAACGGAGGCTATGTCAGGGCCTGAAGCTCCACTAAGGAACTGGCTCACCCAAAGAATCAAGATAAAAAATTTATGTTTTACCCTAGCCCACCAGATCCTGCAGAAAAGTGCAGAATCACTGTCATTGGATAAGTGGAGGGATCTTAATTCTGCACAATGCACCCCTGCTGGAATACACCCCACTTGTAGCCATACTGGGAACCGAAGGATGCCACCAGAGTTCTGAAGAGAGTTAATATCCCTTTCAGAGAGTCCCAGACCAGTTAATTGGAGCCTTTCAGGTTCAGCTAAATGGCTGTTGGTGCCACAAGGTGCCCTGTGCCTGATTAAAAAGGTCTTGGTGCCTGGGCACAGCAGTTCCATCACGGATGCAGACCACGCTCTTCTGGGCCAGTGCGGTGCTATTAGGTACACTGATACACCTACGCCGAGCTTGTGTCTCTTTTTATGGAGAACCAGAGGGGGCAGTCCTTCGTCGATTTATCTGTTCCGACCAGAATTTGTCCAAAATGAGGCACACCACTTAAGGGTGTAAGCTCCATTAAGTGCAGTCCAGAATGGTTGCAATGCCTGGAGGGAGAGGAGATGTGCAGGTGCTGAATAACCACACTCCTTCCGGCCTTAGAGTTTAATCAACCAAGCAGGCTGTATCACCTGAAGGCAGAGCCCTGCACCTCAGGGAAGATTAGAAAAACACAGACATAAGGGTAAGGCAAACACTAGTATAGAGTACTAGAACAAACACCAGTGTGATGAACTCAGGAAGGGCGTCGAAGTAGTAGGTTCTGCGGGCCCAAGCAGCGCAGATTAGCTAGCACACTTACAGAAAACAAGCGTCGGAACCAGACCGAACTGTCTTAGTGGACTCATTTGATAATACTGCGGTCCCATGACCTTTGGAGATCTCGGGTTATTTGGAACTTGCTCAGAATTCTGGGGTTCTTTAAAGGAAAATAACCCATTAGTGATGGTTAATAATTCATATTTTAAATTGAATATTTAAGCATTTAATTATACAGGACATTTTTAGGATGCATTTCTGGCATTCAAACCAGTAGCCCGTATGAACATGCCCACATCCAGGCCTGGACTGAACCGTTGCCAGTAGGACACGCCCACATCCAGGCCTGGACTGAACCGTTGCCAGTAGGAACACGCCCACATCCAGGCCTGGAATGAACCGTTGCCAGTAGGAACACGCCCACATCCAGGCCTGGAATGAACTGTTGCCAGTAGGAACTGAACCAAGCTGTGTCCATGGCGGTTTTCTGTAGTTGTTTGCATGCTTTTCTGCAGTCCTAACTGGAGCAGAACTAACCCTGGTCCTTGTCCACTGCAGCGCTTGCCTTGCGGTGGTCCGTCGTCAAACAAGCCAGCAGATCATCCCTGGAGGCCTGGAGGAACACACAACGGTCATCTCATCATCAACAGCAAGGTGTCCTCCAATGGAGCCGGTTCTGGAGTCTGGCCTCACCCTGAATCCCAGGCTGGGGCTGTAGGTGTACTCCCGGGGCCACAGCTGCTTCAGGTTTTGGTACAGCAGCTCAAGCACCGGCAGGTACAGAACACAGATCCGGGCCTGCTGGTTCTGCAAAAGACAATTCTTAAACTCAAGATACCTGAACGTAGAGAGTTCCTTCAGACTGCCAACTGCGTAGCTCCTGGGAAGAACATCATTGGTTTAGCAGCTAACAGGAGAACAACTCTTAAATGGTCATTCTTTACCCACTGTATTACTAATACTAGTAAAGTCTTAATTTGCATGCCCAATGCAGTGCTGATTTTTTGAAGCAATTTCAGCAAATATGTAAGAAGTGTTTGCTGTGACGGCAAAAATTAGATACGTGTCCAATAAAATTCCACTCCATCCAGGAACAGAACTGCATCAAGCATACCTGTGGCCTCCTACTTGCCATGGAACTGGACTATTAAATGTGTTATACCTACAGCTTTATCATTGTCAATTTGTGTCATTTCATAAAATAACAGACGTGACTAAGAATAATGCAATCCATATCAAGTACAGAGTTATTCACCTCCCATCAAAAAAAGAGGTTTATCCAAATGGGTTTGCCCTTGCCAGAATAAGGATTAACCTTCTGAATTTTACAACTTTGCTGAATTCATAATTAACCTTCTTATTATAAATAGTGCCAGTTACTAGTGCTGCAGTATCAACAACATCTGTGAGGTTATTGCGAAAGACTGTTCATTGAGTATGGCCAAGTTCTGACCTTACACAATGCCCTAGTTCCTGTTTGTTCCCAGATACAAAAGCGAGCTGGTCAGTGCACTTGAGACCTGACTTAATCTTAGATAGATTGGTTATACAGCGTATCGCAGACATCCTTTGTTCAGAAAAGCTGGCATTAATATAGATGAAAGAGTGAAATTAAGTTAAAATTATTCATTCAGATGTTCAGTATTGATGTGTATAAGAACGGGTTCTGGTGCTGTTGAATGCTTGTGGTGACTGTAATAGACAGCTGTTAACTTCCCAGTTCCTCTCCTCCCGCTTACCGAAGTATTGACTGACATATGCAAAAGTTGATACAGTTCAGTTTAGCAACTTTACTTGACCTGAGTGGTGTGGGTGGGTGAAGACTACACAGACAAAAAGGTGCAAAGTGCACATCTTCTCAGAGCAGAACAAGTGAATGCCCAAAAAGAATCAAATGAGTGATTCACTGAACAAGATTCTAAGGTTCATTTGAAGTTGAGGTCTTTCTGCTGGTTGAATGAATTCAATATTCTTTATTTATTTTACATAAATATTGAAAATAAATATGCATGTTGATTTGAATGCATTTGAAAGATCAATACCAAATCGTTCAGCAATACTTATTTAGCAATTCTTATCTTAATACTTACAATATGTAATATTTATTCAGGGAGCAAAAACAAAACCTCACCCTTAAAAAACCTCATATCCAGATGGAAGCATTAATAGAGTCAATAACAGATCTGGATCACCGCTTATTCTGTGAAAATTCTCCAGAGCTCTACATAGAAAGAACTGGTCTCCAGGAGGAGTTTAACCTAATAACCACAAAAATGCATAGCAGCTATTACTTAGGACCTAGGGCGTTCTGTATGAACACGCGAGAGCGAGACACCTCACAATTAAAGCCGCAAATTGGCAACAGCTTGGGGCGGCAAAACAAATGAATGAATGAGGAAGTTAAGTCAACGGACTCCCAGCTACGTGCCTCTGAGTTCCCCAAAGGTGTTTGAGATTTCTGTCGGTGATGGCCAGTTGGTAAAGGTAAAGTAGTCTATCGCAAATATTTGGTCAGTCGCTAATGACCACACACCTGTGCTTTGAGTAAATTCCTTGGATATATTGCTAACTGTAGTTAGCGTTAAATAACCGCCTTAATCGCTTAACTTTTAATAGACAATTTCTAACTTTACGTGCATTTTGTAATGTAAATCAGCTCTTTTAAAAGGGAATACAATGTGAGAATAGGCTACATATGTTGGCGTCTCCATGATGCTGTTTAATGCCAACCTACAAGACACTGCAACCAAAGACTGCATTACCCACTGATCAAACTAAAATTGCTAGCATACATGACCAGGTCCATATTAACCCAATTTAAGGTAAGCCCCAAGGGAGCAGCAGCGTCATTTAATGATGAATCACGGTGAATAAAATTCCTTCTATAGCCTGTCATAGTTTTGTGAAGTAAAATGTGATTGCATCACCTTTTTTTTTGGCCTATAGACTGGGGATCAGCAGCACCCTTCTCAGCCAATAGGATGCAGGGCTCAGTTCGTTTGGATTGGATATGGGGAAACCTAAGCAAAACACGTGAACAGACCTCAGTCGACAAGATCCCAAGGTCCTGCATGTCATAAATCTGATTTAATTCTGCAGAAATGCGGTTTGGATTTTTTAGCTGAGTGCTTCATTTAGTTTGCTGAATATACTGTGGACAATATCACAACAAAATTTATAATAAAGTTTATAATCATTAAGATGCGATTATATTCACTGTCCTCAAGAAGTACTGGCATCCTATGTAAATACAGACAAAAAAGGCTGGGGAAAAATGTAATTGGTGATTTGAGACCATTCCTCCATACAGAAACTCTCCAGATCCTTCAGAGTCTTTGATCCTCCTGGGGGTTTAGTTCAGGTTACTGGGATGGCCATAGCAAAAGTTAGATTCGATGGTCAGTGAATAATTTTTCGCATGAATATGAAGGAATGTCTTCCTGCTGGAAGATCCAAAAATGGTTATACTATCCCGGTCTCTGAAGGAGTCAATGACGCCATATATCCTAACAAGGTTCCCAGGGCCACGGAAGTAAAAAAAGCCCCTCATCACAGATCCACCACTATACTGCACAGTGGGCATTAGGTTCATTTCTGCATGACCATTGCTCTTTTTACACCTAACCCACCTCTGGTGGTTGTTGCCAAAAAGCTCTATTTCAGTCTCATCAGACCATAGAACCTGGTTCCAGACAAAGTTCCAACAAATTTAACAAACTCCAGGCGCTTACACTTGTGGTTTGGTGAGAGCAGAGGCTTTCTTCTGGCAACCCTTCTTCATAGCACGTTGTCATGGTGGCATCTAGTTCTGAAGACTTAGTGACACCAAGTCTTGTGTGACAAACTGATGCAATTTATTGGCCACTCGAACCACCCTTCTCACTGTGTGTGGAGGCAAAATAAACTTCCTCTTCCAGGCTCTTCATCACTGCTAAAGTAGTTTTAGATTTCTAACTTAATACTCTGACCGTGAGTATTTTCAGGCACGTAGCTATCTTTTTATAGCCATTGTGAAGGTCAACAACCTCATGTTTCATTTGTGTTTTCTCCGGTCTGTCTTATGTTGATACTGACTATAGCCTGTTTATCACCTCATATTTATACCCCAGTGAAACAGGAAGTCATGGGTGAGCACGTAAGAGTTCCCAAAGACTCAGATGAGCTCGGATGAAGAAGTAAAGTCCTGACTGGGCAGCGCAGCAGGGACTCACCTTGAAGGTGTTGTACCTGTCGTCCAGGGCATGCTTGATCATCAGGTTCTTGAGCACCGCCACAGCCAGCTGCCTGACCTCCGGGCCACCCTGCAGCCCGGATGCCACCTCCCGAAGCAGCAGCCCCACCAGGAAATGGTTCCGGCAGTACTCCTCGGTCAGGCTGAACTCCAGGCTCAGGTCTGGAACACAGCACCGCCAGAGAATCTCATCAGCACTTAAAAACCCACTGGGCTGATTGTCATTTCAAACCTCCTTCCTAAATGACCACCCGAATAAAAGCATTGGGAGATGGGACGGGCTGTGAACAGATGCCCAGATCGTCCGCAGCAGCAGGTTTCAGTTACAGCACGGTCCAAACATCCAAGAGATGTTCCCCTCTCAGTCGAGAAGGCGCTGCGCAGTGATGCGACTATTATTAACTAGGAAGTCATGTTATTGGCAGACCAAAACCTTGTTTGGCCTACACAGTGGTTCTAAAGAGCCAAAATGTCCTGTGCATCCCCAGAGGCATGCGAAACTGCAATGCTCAAATTTGTTTTAAAACCCAGTCTTCCCAATTAATCTTGTATCCCATGTCTTAGCGATACACTTTAAAACAGGTAAATATTTTAATCTCACTGTTACGTGCTTGTATAACATGCCCATTGATAAACAATCCAAGGTACTGGAGATCTTACAATCGATTTGATCTCCTCAGCAATGCTGGCACGCTATTTTTTATTTATAGTGTTTTGCGCAGGGACAAGTCATAGACAGGGGGGCGTGAACCCAGATTCAACAAGGAAAGATCCAGCCGAGCGGTGGTAAAGTGGCCCGTCGCTAACAGCGGTGAGCCATTGGAAATGTAGCAGAAAGCAGCGGAAAGCGGCCCATGGATGACAATGGCCAGGCATTTAATGTGGGTCTAAGTGCGGCCACAGGAAGCCTTGCAGGAGCGGTTAGTGGTGGGAAAGCAGGCGTTGGGGGGGTGGGCTGCCTCAGCCACGGCAGCTTAACAAGGCCAGCAGGTGGTACCACCTACCTACTGTGCCAAAAAACTCCACAGCATAGGAAATAATATCTGACCATGAGAAAATTAGGAAGGGAAAAAAAACAACAGAATAAACAATGAAAAATGAACACTGCATGCATTTTACTACAACACATTGAAGCTTAGTGCAGGGACACCAGTATTTATGTTACAAATACGCCGCTTCACGCAATACAATCCTACCAGGGGAGGTAACTATTACACAAGCACGTGGACAGACTGAGCCATTTAGCCATATTAATGGGGCATGTGTGGCAGGGAGTGGGCGCATGGGGAAAAGTGATGTCAGGCACGGGACCATACCTTGCACTCTCTGCAGCTTGGTTCGGCCAAACGCCATTGGCAGGTTGAGGGGAATGTAGTGCTCGTGGTTACACACCGTCATCAGGAACTCAAATTTCATCTCTGTGAGCACCTGTACAGAGACATGGTTAATACAGAACTCTCAATGCAAAAGTCAGAAATGTTTGTGGGATAGAATGCAGGCAATTAAATCTAAAGTTGTTATTAGACACTCTTTTCAAGAACAAATGAAAACTATTTCATGCACGATATATCTAAAACTACGTTTTCGAGAAGAGTTTTAAAAATATTATTCCACATTATAAATAAATACATAAATAAATAAAGCCAGTTAAAATTACACCATACATTTTTCTAACAATCCACTCCAGGTTAAGTTATCCATCATTTTGTACAAATATGCCGGATGGATACGAGACACCTTTCTTTCAATTTTAGGACATAATTTATTTCCATAACGCAGGCAATATGCTAGACTTAATCCCTGGGGCAAAACAAATTTAACAATCCTATTTGGGAGGTCTGAACCAAGTCTACGGCCCCGCCCTCCGTGGGTGTGTTCTTGTCAGCTCCATCCATCTGAACAATACCTTGGGCTCTTTCAGGCTGAAGCCACACATGTAGTCATTGACCAGGCTGAAGGTGAAGCCTCTGTTCATGAGGGTGAAACACCGCTGCAAAGAGAAAGGATTGTCTGGATTTAGACCAAGGACCAGCTCAAGAGCGTCAATCGCATCAAGGCCTGACTGCTTAGACAAAGCCTTTAGTCCATTGTTCTGCAGTGCTGGTCCTGGAGGTCTAAAATGTGAGGAGTTTTCCCAGCTTTCTCTAAATCGCTGATAACCTCAATACAGGAAGACATAGCTAAATTAACACAATTGGAAATCAAGTGCTTAGCTCCCCAGGCAGAACAAAGACCTCAAGGACCAGGAGTTAAGAACGGCACTTTAGTCTGTGTGCAAGCCTAATAGTAAGGTTTAGAAAAAAGTCTAACACTTGTGTAACTACTACAAATGTGATTTAAGACACTGAAGAGGTAAATGGCAGACTTGTTTGAAAAGTCAGTATACAGTGTCAGAAAAATTTTATTAGGAAAAGTAAATTGACAGCTGAAAAATTTTGCTCTAAGGAGAACATGGCAGTTCACCATGTTGAAATAAGCAAAACCGCCGGCCAGTAATTCACCATGTTAACAATGTCTTATTCAAACCATTGGCAGTAAGGAGAGAGAGCGAGACAGCTGTAACTACGAAAAGGTTTATGGAAAAATAATACAGAAAGTTACGACAGTTACCAGCGCCACTTAGACATCCATTACGAATTTATCAGTGATAATGAACAAAGATAAAATTAGGAATAGAACGTCATTGTCATATCCGTGGTTCCCTGAAATAGAGACATTGACAATCACTAATGGGATATTATCAGTGTGATAAGGACCTGAAGCCCACATCAGAATTATGCCTCAAAACAGAGGTGAACTGAAGGGGAGTACCCGGTCCAAATATATTGCGGATGCTCTGAGCCCAGTATTCCAGGTTGTCCAGGGAAAAGAAGACTCTGGACCAGTACAAAGGGTAACTGCTTCACCTCAGGAGGTGGAGTAAACGAGTGCTGGTCCAGAGCAGAACAGCGCTGAAAGCGCCCGGCACCATTCTGGCTAACTAGGCCATTTCTTCCCCGACAACTGCCTCTCAGGTGCTAATTCAGCTAAAGCGTTCATTCACTCTTTAGCCTCCTTGGGTTTGTGCAGACAATCAGCCACTGCTGGACCAAAGGTACGGCTCGGCGTGATAGAAGTGTCCCGGACCACCGTCACGATGGCATCCCACAACTTTGCCGGCAATAGCCACAGTCTCGCTGCTCATCGCGCAACCAGCTGTGGTAGACATTAAGTTAGGCTGAATAAAGGACACTTGAAGAGTAAGGGGCAGCAAGTGCTCCTTAAACCCTTTTCCAATGGTTGTAGGCCTCCATCGCATCGAAAAAGTTCTGATATCTTGACCTGTGCAAACCCTTCTGGGGCTGGGGAAGTTGGAGGAGGTGGTGCAGGAAGCAGAGGAGAAAGAGGTTCTCAGCCCGGCGACCACAGAGCTCTTTGCACCCGCTTCCCTATGTTCCTTTAGGCCAGAGGTTCTCAAACTGGGGTCCGCAGACTTTTGTCCGTCAGTTTCTCAGTAGGGGGCCCGCGATTGCATGTGAAAAAGAAGTTAGAGAACCCCTGCCCTAAGCAGTCCCCTTGGGCATTCCCTGGAGCGCCTCCCAGAGCACTCCTTGTAACTCCACCGGGAACAACTGTCTTCCACAAGCAGTCAAGGCCATGATTTGGCAAGTAAACTAACAAACAAAGTCACTAAAATCTTTTTATCTCACAAAAAGCAGTTAGCGACTACACAAACTAATGTTTTTTTTTTCAACCACTTAGGAAAGTACTTAGCCTTTGAGGCTCAGTATCTGTGCATCTGAAGAAGACAGAGGACGGGGATAAGGTCAAAGAGACTCACCGTGATGAAGTGGGGGGATAAGATTAAAGAGACTCACCGTGATGAAGTGGGGGGGTCTCAAGTTAAAGAGACTCAGTGTGATAAAGCGGATGGGCTCAGGTTAAAGAGACTCACCTTGATGAAGTGGGCCAGGCCCAGGTTGACGCAGCGTGCCTCCTCTGGGATCTCGGTGTGGCGGATAGTGATGTGAGGCATGACGGACAACAGTAGCGACTGCAGGGCCTGGTGGAAGCTGTCTGGGAACCTTTGAGCCCTGGGCATCTGCAGGGGCAATGGAATGTGCTCACAACCCTGACACAAACTCACAACCCTCTCAAGGGACGAGCGTGTTTAAAAGGAATGAAGTTACCCTGAGAACAGAGTCCCATCATAAATACAACTCTGATGTAATTAGTAGCTTTGTAAACTATATTTAGTAGCTTCCCCCCAACACTGATAATGGGAAAGAGGGGGGTTAGTCAGTTTTTCTTCTATATTACTTGATGAGATAAAATAGTTTTATCTCAGCTGACAAACAGTTTAATAATAAAATGAGAAGTAAGCACAGACTAGTATAGAACAGATTAAAAGGATGTTTTCTCACTAAAAGTAAATAGAAAATAAATATACCAAACTAATTGCATAGATAACAAGGAGATTAGATTCAATATTTTTTTACATCCAAGGCCTGTACTCCTCAGCCTTGTGGCTGGAGAGCTTTAGCCCGGAATCCACCCTTAGCGTCAATTCAAATTCACCTCCATAGTCAAGACGTTCTAATTCTATAGGAAAGTCAGAATCATGCCCATATACCCATCCACAGTCCCTCAGGCTTTCGGTTACAAGCCTGTCACCTTAACCACTGCACCAGCAGCCACACCCAAACATAGAACCTTCTGTTTGTTCTGACTGACGGCCTTTTCTGTTGCCACCCTCCCATACAGCCCAGAGCTGTCCACTTTCCTTCAGATTCACAGCCTGACCAACTGACCCTTCGCGAAGCCACGCCCCCCTTAGTAACAGTTGCTAAGTCCGACAAGCTGAAACTTTAATAGTTCACAGGTCTAGGCCAAAGTCAGGAAAGTCCTCGTTAGGAAAATATTTTTCATCTTTAAACTGGGAGGTATGGGGTAAAATGAGAAAACAAAGGACCAGGCTTCCAAAAGTACATTGAATCTGTGCTTACTGTGAGACAGGGAAGATGGAGACAGAGATGCAATTTCTCCTCCACTGTAATAAACACTCCCAAACAAGACAAACGTCCCTCCCCGAGATTAGAATTTTTGATTTGAGAGAGAGAGGGAGGGAGAGAGAGGGAGAGCATGAGAGAGAGAGGGGGAGAGTGTGAGAGAGAGAGGGGGAGAGCGTGAGAGAGAGAGAGAGAGAGAGAGAGAGAGAGAGAGAGAGCGAGTGTGAGAGAGAGAGCGAGAGAGAGTGAGGGGGGAGAGAGAGAGGGCGAGAGAGAGTGTGAGAGAGTGAGAGTGGGGGCAGAGAGAGAGAGACAGAGTGTGTGAGAGAGGGAGGGAGAGAGAGGGAGAGCATGAGAGAGAGAGAGAGAGTGGGGAGAGAGAGTGAGAGAGACAGACAGGGAGTGTGAGAGTGAGAGAGAGGGGGGAGAGAGAGAGGGCGAGAGAGAGAGAGGGAGGGAGCGAGAGGGAGAGCATGAGAGAGAGTGTGAGAGTGAGGGGGGGAGAGAGAGAGAGAGACAGGGAGTGTGTGAGAGTGAGAGAGGGAGGAGAGAGAAAGGGCGAGAGAGTGAGAGAGAGACAGACAGACATAGCCAAGCAGGGGAAAGGAATGAGGAGGTTTAAGTTTAAAGCAAGTTTACACAAAATGCACAAAGAGCATTGCAGGTGAACAGGCGGGGAGAGAGCTCTTTGTTCTCGAGGGAAAAGGAACAAGTCTGGGAGGCTGGTTAGTTTGCATGTCACATGACCACAGCAGTCACGACAATTTTCCTGTCTGACAACCCGCCAACCCCCAGAGCATATTTCGCATGGTATCCTGGAAAAGCCCATTCTGAAAGGCTCACCTTCATCCTGTTTCCCTCTTGCAAATACTGAGCCATGGATTTGGCCATTGTCTCAAAGAAGAACCAGGAATACTGAAAAGAGAGAACGGGATGTGAAACGGACACGCATCAGCCTTCCTGGAACACAAGCATCAATGTTCTGTTTGTCTCCAATGCACAGCCATAATCCAGTTCCTTACTAGAGCCATTTATTCCATTTACTGTTTAATGTACTGCTTTGAACTAACAATTTACTCATCTTAATTGAAAGTGTTTTGTTTTTAATATTTAACAGTAGAAGATTTAACGTGGTTACAAGACTTTCCACTTCCACTTTATCACTTGTAGAGCCTTGGGTGAGGGAGGCTCTGCCTCTTTGCCCGTAGTGCCCACGGGACTCTAAGTTACAGACTTTGGTCTCTGTGACCAGCCCATTACTGAGATAAAATATGCCACATGTGCGTTAAACTATGCAAAGGCAACTATGCAAAAAAACTTGATAAAGAGTTCTGTTATTTGTTATCTGTTCACCATAAACTGAATGCTAACAAAAGTAGACAGAGAAGGATGCATGCTCAGAATACAAAGGTCAAAACTGCAGTTCATTTAGTAAATGCAAAAACCTAGGTGGTTAAAGCAATGTGGCTTTGTAAGAAACGGATAATGGATTCTTTTATTATAGTGCCACCTGCTGGGATATATGTGAATCACTTAGGATCCAACGCAATTGAGATGTTTAACACACAGAGGAAATACTGGCAAAAAATGTGAGTAATGAAGCCATTGAATTAAAACCAATTTGTTTTTCTGGCAGTTGTTTTTAATTACATGAACATACACATGACACCAACATTCACACATACATCTTGCAGTAAAAACACACCCATGCACACGCATGTTCGCACAGTCAATCATGTAAACACTCACATGCATGCATGTGCCGTCTGACACAGACACGTAAACACCGACGCCTATCGATCAGCTGAGGTTACAATTACAGGGAGAAATGTAATGGAACTAGCTGAGAACTATTGTTGCTATGAACGGCAATGCCACACTTTGGAGTCACAAACAAGAGTACGATTGGCTCTGCAGGCTTGAGAATTTACCTTAATTATACATTTCATACATATAGTTAGGGTATTCAGTATGCAGAGATTGTGCCTTGTGTGCAGTGGTGAAGACCTCCTAGTTCAATTTCTGGTGAGTGGTCCGGTGTGCCAAACATGTAGGTTACACTCACAGGCAGGAAAGTATGCATGGACATTCTCTCTCGCACACACACACACACACACACACACACGGACGCATGCACATGCACACACACACGCACGCGCACACAGACGCATGCACACGCACATGCACACACACACACATGAACGCATGCACACGCACACACATACACACGCGGAAGCATGAACACACACACACACATATACACGCACACGCATGCACACACACACATACACACACAGGCACAGGCATACACACACACACCTTAAGTAGTTTGTTGCTGGTGATGAAGTCAGCGGTTTGCTTCAGGATGGTTGTCATGGCGGTGGACAAGACCTCATGAGTGGTACCAGACGTCATCTTATTAGTCACAAACACATACTGTAGGCACAAAACAGGGTCATACTGGTAATTTATTTACACAGAGACAAAAAAAATAGAATTTGTTCCGCAAAATCATTATGTAAGCCTCAAACCAACAAAAAGAAACCTATCCTTAAACAATGATCATTTTCACAGATTTAGTAAAACTTACCTTGAGAAAAGAGCGTAGGTAATGCTCTAAGCTCTCCTCGTGGCACTTTGAGACGATGTGGATGATTACGCTGTAAAGGCAGTTCACCATGGTTACACGCACAAGACAGTCACACCATATAAATGGAGACCTCCCAGATATAAAGACACCTGAAGTCCAAAATCAACAGTGAACAAAAACCCACATGGTTTTTATATTTTAATGATACGCTGGAATAATTGATAGTTTAGGATGCTTTTGTGTATAAGTTATGCTTGTTTATTGATATCATGTTATCATCTCATTTGCAGCATCAGTCTTTACACCTTGTCACAGCAGGTCGCTCAGTATCTTAGTGCACCTCTAAACCACAACTCTGGATAAGAGTGTCTGCTACACTAGAATGTAAAATCTGTACAAACAAAAAAATGTACAAAACAATTCCATTTAGATAACCTAAAAGTTAATCTTATACGTGAACACAAACACACATCTGAGACATGCAGCTGGTCTCAGATGTGTGTTTGTGTTCACGTATAAGAGTAACTTTTAGGTTATCTAAATACATTGTACTAATATTTATATACTTGATATTACTTATTACTTCTATTCCTTATACTTAAAATGACCCCTCCTTCAGAGGACATATAGTAACTCAATAATGTAATAATTATTCGTATTGTATAGATTAATGATGCATATAATCAAATACACACACACACACACACACACACACACACACACACACACACACACACACACACACACACACACACACACACACACACGTGGTCAATTTGTTGGTAGCCTTACAGCTCATTGAAATAATGCTTCATTCCTCCTGAAAAGTGATTAAATTAAAAGCTATTGCATCATGGTATGTCATAGAATAAAGCAAAGAAGCTGTGATTAATTTAAAAAAGAGATGAATTATTGCTCATTCTACAAAGGTATTCTAAAATGGCCTGGACACATTTGTTGGTACCTCTTAGAAAAGATAAAAAATAATTGGATTATAGTGATATTCCAAACTAATTAGTTTCTTTAATTAGTATCACACATGTCTCCAATTTTGGAATCAGTCTTCCAGCTTATTTAAATGGAGGAAAGTAGTCACTGTGCCGTTTGGTATCATTGTGTGCACCACACAGAACATGGACCAGGGAAAGCAAAGTAGAGAGCGTTGTCTGAGGAGATCAGAGAAAAAATAGACAACCATGGTTAAGACTGCAAGACCATCTCCAAGCAGCTTGATGTTCCTGTGACAACAGTTGCAAATAGAACTAAGAAGTTCAAGGTCCATGGAACTGTAGCCAACCTCCCTGGGTGCAGCCGCAAAAGGAAAATTGACCCCAGATTGAACAGAAGGATAGTGTGAATGGGAAGAATCCCAGGTGAAGGTACATCGGTAACTGATCACACCATCCGTCGCTTTTTGAGTGAAAGTGGCAATGTAACAATTACTTAAAAACTTTACATTACTTATTACTTATATTACTTTATAAACCACCTTTATAGTAAACCACCCTTTATTTTACTGATATGTAATAAGCCATTATACTACAAAATTTTCATAATCTGAAATCATCAATAATGTATTTTGTGTTGGCTACTGAAACAAACCCATCCAGCGGGAGGGCCACAGGTTGTTCCTCCAACCCACCAAGTCTCCCACTTTCCGTTTATCCCACTTCAGGCTACGCTTTTCAGTAAAAGGAGATTTAGTACCAACGGAGGGGGAGGCGTGCCCCTCTGAGAGCACTGCTAGCCAACAAGTACGCAGTGGCTAGGAAATACCCTCACAGAATTGGGCCCGCTCTGGAACCCCCGTCACAGTTTGGTTAATCTCCACATATCATTACAGGGTAAAGAGTGATAACCACAGATGAACAGGCACAGTGACGGGAGGTGCCTGTTGTCTCGCTCACCGCGTGGCGTTGACGGCGACTTCATTGGTCTCCGTGGAGGCTGTGGCGAGCACTTCGAACAACTGGACCAGCACGGTGGGAAGAAACTTGATGATGACCTGAGTCTCCATGGCGTGTAGGCACTAAGAGGAGGGAGAGGGACAGATCACATGACATGCTATGGCAGAATGTGTGAATTCCGACGGGGAAAGCTCTTGTGCATGTGAGAACATCTGGTAAATGCTTTATGATCTGATACAGGGGTCAAGGCTTAGATTTAATGGGTTTGCCATTTGCCCCATGGAGCACAGAATTCCAGGAGAGAGAGAGCGAGAGAGAGAGCGAGAGAGAGAGCGAGAGAGAGAGAGAGAGAAGGGGGGGCCGTAGAAAAAGGAAGAAAAACGAGTCCTGGCATCCCTACAAGGCGAGACCAAAAACTCCCCACACCTTTAAATATTTGATGAGTTCCAGCGGGTTGTCCTCCGACCCAGACCTCATTGCCTGACAGTGCTGGAAGAACCTGTGCAGGTACGGATCCTAAAACCACCCAGAACAGACCCAGAGCACCATGGATGACATTGAACACAACAGGCATCAGAATGATGTCAAACGGCGGGATGTAACTCAGTGACTTAGACTAATACCTGAGTGTTTATAGTCGACACCACGTGGCTCCTCACTTTAAAGATGGCCTTACCATTTTCTACCCACTTAATGTCCACTGCTGGCTGTGAAGAGAATCACAGGACACGTAATCAGTCATCAAACACAAAAGAGAGAGGAAAAAAACAGGTGGAAGAGGAGGCCCACCTTCTTGGCATCCTGGCTCTTATCACAGAGGTACCCAGCAGGAAGTGAGGCAGACACTGGCAGCTGGATCTCAGAGGACTGCAGCCGGCCATCCTTCAGGAGGGGAGCCCAGGAGTACCCCACTGTTAGTGAAGAGGGGCATGTATTCATTCAGCAGAAATGTTTAAGACATGTACACGCATACAGACTTGCAGGCATCCACAGACACGGAGTATACATGCAAACAAACGCACATGTAAACATGTACACACACACACACACACACACACGAACCCCAGAGCGGCATAAAGAGGAATCCAATGTCCAATGCATGTCCAATAATTAAACAACACTTTGAATTAAATAATAGATAATATCATAATATTTTGGCTGGATGCCAAATACACCACGTTCCAAATTATTATGCAAACTGGAATTCAGTGTCATAAACATTAAATATTTAGTTTTTCAATCAAACTCATGGATGGTATTGTGTCTCCGGGCTCCT